>JAKRGJ010000002.1:977722-1395537 GCA_022392945.1 Ophiostoma australiae | reverse complement strand
GTATGTACTTGTGGATATATTTATGCTGCTCGACCGGTTTTGTGACTTTATAATGACCTTGAATGGACTTCAAAATGGGAACTAAAAGCAATAAATAAATCACCCTTACTTGAATCAAAACTGTGATTAAGACAACCTTTGTTATCATATCTTTACATTATTTACATTATTTATCTTGATCTATGACAAAAAGATCTAGTCTATGACGCCTCGCTGGGCTTGATCTGATTTGTTGCCTCGACAAACAGCTTCCACTGCCGCCGCGCCTCGCCGCTGCTGACTGCTAGCCGGGCCAAGCGTACGCCCTCCTTCCAGCGGCCACCACCGGGGCCACGCTCAGTAATCACTTCAGCTGCAGT
Organism: Ophiostoma australiae; assembly: GCA_022392945.1. Taxonomy (NCBI): domain Eukaryota; kingdom Fungi; phylum Ascomycota; class Sordariomycetes; order Ophiostomatales; family Ophiostomataceae; genus Ophiostoma; species Ophiostoma australiae. The sequence goes on along the minus strand of JAKRGJ010000002.1, from coordinate 1,395,178 downwards.
CTCGCCTGGCGTGCTGTCTTCGGGCAGCCCGGCGACGACCATGAGTGCGGCCGTGTTGATAAAGACAAACGACAGCAGCGGATCGTCCGCAGAGCGCTGGTTCTGCAGAATGCTCGTCATTGTGGCGGCGTTCTCGGCAGGGGACTTGCCCGGAGACACATCGCTCAGTGGGTGTGCAGTGACGCCAAAGTCGGCGGGCGTCAGCTGGAAGTGGTCAATGATGACGCTGCCCGATGCATCCTCGTGGATCCACCAGCAGAATGTCGGGCCAGCAATAGAGATCTCGTCCAGCTCCTCCGAGCCGCACACGACCATGGCCTTGTGCGCACCAGCCATGCGCAGAGCCTCGGCAAACACGGGGCCCAGCTCGCGGCGCGCAACACCAATGACACGGGCCTCGAGCGGTGAGGGCAGCTTGGCACTGCCGTCGGCAGGCGCGTCCTCGAGCACATCGACGGGGTTAGCCAGCGGACCCAGCAGGTTGAAGAGCGTTCTCCAAGGCAGCTGCTTGCGGATGGGCGCGACGTAGCGCATGCCTGGATGGAATACGGGCGCAAACAGGAATGCGTAGTTGGTCGTCGAGTAGATGGCGGGCAGCGTCGCAGGCTCAATGTAGTTGAGGTTGGCCACGAGGTCGGTGGACTCGTTCTCAATGTCGCCGGGGTGCTTGAGATTGGCCAGCAGGTCTGCGGAGCCCGACTTGCTTGTCGATGCGCGGTTGCCGTGCTTGGCCATTCTCAGGAAAGCAGACGCCACGATAGACGAGGCCGTCGACACGTTGAACGTGTTGTGCGAGTCGCCACCAGTGCCGACAATGTCGCACAGGCCGCCGTTGTACTGGCCGCGCTTCAGCGACTTCTTGGCGGCGATCTTGCGCAGGGGCGCAGGATCGACACGGGCCGCGGCTCTGCGCATGCGCGAGGCACACGCCGCCATGACATCTGCCTGGCGATCAAGACCGGTAAAGTGCAGACACATGAGCAGGGCACTGGCTTGTGCCTCGGAAACCTGGTTGGTGAAGAAGAGGGCGACGGCATCGGCAATGTCCTCGGCGACGGGGGTGCCCGCAGTCGGCAAGGGCCACAGACGGCCAAGCAGCGGCTTGATGTCGACGATCTCGGGAGTCTCAGAGGCCATTGTGTGGGCGTAGGTGTGTACGTCGTAGATTTATCTGAGTCAGCGTATCCTGCGCGTGTCGAGTGGTGGAAAGACCGCTGTTTCGAGGTGTTGGGTTGGTCCTTCCTCTTATAGACGTCCGCTCTGGGATGTCGCTGTGCCGCTCGGTGGTGGGAGGGGTCGAATGGTATGTATGTATTCACAGCGTAGGAGAGCGTTGCACTAGGAGTGTTTGGCCAACAGATAAATACTCGCAGAAATGCGTTGTTATACAGAGCCAGATATGCGAGAAACGGGAAAATGACCAACAAGAATTGTGACTGGAAATCAAAAGCGGCCGGCCGTGGTCACGGTAGCGCCAGGAACTTGCAACGGTAGCTCTTTCCCAACGATCAATTGCCTGTTTCGGGGTCCAATGGTGGGCAACTGCTTCAAACGTGGGGTGGGGGGGTCGTTACCTGCCTCAATAGGCCATTTAAGTGATGACAACAGCAGAGTCATAGGGCGGTCAGGGACGGCAATTTTTAAGGCTTAGGAATAGTCAGGCAAGGAGAGAGCAGTCGATTGAAGGAAGAATACCCACTTTTTTATTTTGTGATTTTTGTGAGAGCGGGCTCCATATACTGAAAAGCTTCACGGCGAGAGAGATCGAGGCCGGCCACATCATACGACACTTCTCCGACCAGCCATTGCCGACCTTCTTGGACCAACCACTGAGTCTCTTATAAGAAAATCGGACAATATGCCTGCACGTCTCACACACTCCGCCCTGGCGCGCTCATTGGGGCGGTGCCTGTCCGAACGTGCCGCCTCGTCGTCGTCGTCCTCGTCGTCGACATGCCGCATCGCCTGCGCCACTATCCCTTCTACTTCTACCACTTCTTCTATGTACACTTCTTCAAGGCTACGGCTCGGCCAGTCATCTGCCGGCTTCCACACAACCACCACCAATGCCGCTTTCAGTGCCGACTTTAAGCTTGAGCTGCCCGCCGACTATGTCCCTCCCTCACAACCGCCCAGCGCAAAGCGGCCCGAACTGCGCAAGACACAATTGCTGCGCCAGTACACATCGATGATGCGCACAACGCCGCTCATGCTCCTCTTCCAACACAACAACCTGACTGGTGCCGAATGGGCTGCGCTGCGCCGTGAGCTGAGCCTGGCCTCGCGCAAAGTGTCTGAGGAGCAAAAGGCGCTGGGCATCGAGTGGCCGGAAAACTTTAGCGAAAACGTCCGTATTCAGGTCATCCGCACACGCATCTTTGACCTGGCGCTGCGTGTTGCCGAGTTCTACGACCCCTCGGCTGTGACGGCCGAGTCAACGGCTGCTGCCACTCGTGGCCGCGGCAAGGCCGGTGCGATCTACAACCACGACGTGTCTGACGCTGCTGCCGCTGCCGTGAAGAAGGCCAAGGAGAGTGGCCTGACGGCGTCTGAGCACTCTTCATACGCTCAGCTGAAGCCCTTGCTTATGGGTCCCATGATGCTGGTGACATTCCCCGACGTGTCGCCCGCCCACCTGGCTGCTGCACTGTCTGTCCTGGCTCCCAGCCCGCCCAAGTTCCCACCGCCATCACGCAAGAAAAACCCTGGCTACTACGAGCCACTGCTCCAGGGCGCACTGCCCAAGCTGCTGCTCATTGGCGGCCGTGTCGAGGGCAAGGCGTTTGACTCGGATGGCCTGAAGTGGGTTGGCTCGATCGAGGGCGGCCGGGCCGGTCTGCAGGCGCAGCTTGTGCACATGCTGCAGAGTGCGGGCCTGGGCCTGACGGCTGCTCTGGAAGGTGCCAGCAAGGCTCTGTGGCTCACAATGGAGGGCCGCAAGGTGCAGTTGGAGGACGAGGCCAAGCCCACGGAGAGTGCTGCGGAGGGTGCCGCGGAGGCCAAGAAGGAGGCCAACTAAGCATAAGAGTGAAACATAAATGAGCCAAAAGCAGCTCTGTACATTAGACAATATATCATTTAACGAAATAATTTATACAGCAAAGACACGGCTTATTGCATGCCCAGCGCCATAGGGATTGATAAACGGACGCTGTCATACAGTGCATATACTGTACGTACACTGGCAGTTTACTGTGCCAGCCTACAGCGGTCTAGCGCGTACTACAGTATGCATGTACAGCTCCAAACTAGCAACAGCTGCCCGCCCCAGCTTCCATGTCCATCGTGTAAACTGCCTCTTCTCCGCACATCGTCGTCATCCGGTATAAGGAGCATCAGCATTGCTGTTTCCAAGCTACGAGTTATCAACGACTTGCCACCTCTGTCCATCGGGACCACACCTCAGCTACACATCATTTCCGCTGATACTATACCGCTCACCTGTCATCACCCCGCGCGATCGACGACCTGGCGCGACAGACCGCGACGCGACGACCATCCACCTCCGAGCATTGCCGAGCATCGCCGACTGGGACAGCACGAAAACGTCACAGAGTGCACGGATACAGCAGCTATGGATTTTGCCCCGTACCAGTCGTCGCCCCCCGAGCACGAGCGCGCCATGTCTCCGCCGGGTGTCGGCGCTGCCTCTCCGCGCGCATCGCTTGAGCATCGGTCCTTCTCCCCCAAGCAGCACCAGGCCAACACCGCCAGCCCACCACCTCTGCAGCACCCACAGCCTCAGCGCCGCTGGTCCAACAGCATATCCAGTCCGAGTTACTTCTCATACCAGCAGGGAGGAAACGGCGGTGGCCATGAGGACCTGGAAGGCGGCTTCGGCGGCGACACCCCGGACGTGCTCTACGACGGCGGCCGCGACAATGTGATCAACGAGTTCGACACGAGCCTGGGCCTGCGCCTGGACTACGAGGCGTGCATGGCATACCTGATGGTGCCACCCTTTGGCTCGGTGATGCTGCTCATCCTCGAGCGCAAGAGCGACTATGTCCGGTAGGTCTTGTCGACGGTGACATGTTATGGAGAGTATATGTGCAATTACTAACTAAACTAAACTAGCTTCCATGCATGGCAGGGCAGCCTGCTCTTCACAATCATGCTTCTGCTGCACCTCCTGCTGCACCGCTCGTCGTTCCTCAGCTGGGTGCTGTTCCTGTCTGATATCGGCCTTATCGGCTGGCTGACGCTCAACGCCTACCGCGACGCCGACACCCTGGATAGGTATGTGCTGCATTACTCCTTCCTCTTTGTGTTATCGTGTTTGCGTGAGGCTTTCTAACACTTTACACCTCCAGATACGAACTGCCTTACATTGGCCAGATTGCCAGCAGAATCGTTGATGACGAATAGCCGTCATCTCTCACACAGCCGTACGGCCATCCCACAGCATCTCTACCCCAGTCCTCTACTTTGTACATATGTAGTTCCTGTATACCCCCTTATCACCCTGCTTTTCGTATATCCCCAGGTGTTTACTTTATATTACTGTCTGCTTTCTTTTCTTTCTTCCTTTTTTTTTCTATTCCCTCGAGGCCAGGCGTTGGGATTACTCTGTCTGCTTTCGGGTTTTTCATTTTGTTCTTGGAGCTTGCACCTACCCTACTAGACATACAGTCGCAATCTTTTTATGTCAAGCTATTGACTCAGCACTTATGCCGTGTAGATGTGAGACGAGCGTGTCATTTTCAATCGGTTCCTAATGTAAACCAAGTCACGTGAACGTCGCATTTGACTAGTCACGTGCACTGCAATAGTGGCAATGGCGACGCGCGCTACGGCGCCTGCCTGTGAATTTGCTATGCTGGATTGGTAGTCGTAGCTCTCCAGCCTAGCGACTAGCCACACTAGCCAAACACAGGGCAGCGGCTGCGTGGAAGCTTCCAACATTACAAACATCGAGACCTACATACCTTGCATCATCCCTCTCGACACCACCCTCTCCGATATTTCGGACCCCTCGAGCTCGGCACCTACACACCACTGTGCTCTGCATATATTTACGGCAACTGTTGTTATACCTGCAGCACGGCCTTTTCTCTCTAACACTACACCTGCTCTCGCCGCCCCTCATCCCCGGACGTCGAAGCTTCAACTCTCAGCCTTGAGAAACCACACGATAGCCCCTACCCTACTGCACTCATCCTGCGTGTAGACTCCCACTAGCCTTCACCATGTCTACACTTGAAGAGCTCGACGACATTGAGCGCCACGGGCGCGAGGAGGACGACAGGAAGGACGGCGCCGACAAGGACAAGGACGCCAAGGACAACGACGGCCGCGCCGGCGGTAATGCCGGTGGTGCTGCCGGCGATGCAGACATGAAGGATGTAGAGGAGGAGGAAGATGAGGATGGCCTGGACGACGAAATTCTAAGCCTTAGTACGGTCGAGATCAACAACCGTCGGAGGCTACTGGAGAACGAGGCACGCATCATCAAGAGCGAGTACCAGCGGTTGGAGCACGAGAAGAACGCCATGAACGACAAGATCAAAGACAACCAGGAGAAGATTGCCAACAACAGGTGGGTGCTCAGCTTCTTTTGGGCCTTTATTGGGGACGTCTTCCCGCACCATACTAACTCCCTAGACAACTCCCCTACCTGGTGGGCAATGTCGTCGAACTGCTCGACCTCGACCCGACCGCCGAGTCCTCGGAAGAGGGTGCCAACATTGACCTCGATGCCGTGCGTGTGGGCAAGTCTGCCGTCATCAAGACATCCACACGGCAAACTATTTTCCTGCCTCTGATCGGCCTGGTCGACCCCGACGAGCTCAAGCCCGGTGACCTGATCGGTGTCAACAAGGACTCCTACCTTATTTTGGACACCCTGCCCGCCGAGTACGATAGCCGTGTCAAGGCCATGGAGGTTGACGAAAAGCCAACGGAGAAGTACACCGACGTCGGTGGACTGGACAAGCAGATTGAGGAGCTCGTTGAGGCTATTGTCTGGCCCATGCGCGAGGCTGACCGGTTCAAGAAGATTGGTATCAAGGCGCCAAAGGGTGAGACCAGTCCATATTTCCAGATTTTGTTTTTGCTTTTCTTTCGTGTCGTCCCTACTAACATCTACAGGCGCCCTGATGTATGGTCCTCCTGGTACAGGCAAGACGCTGCTGGCACGTGCCTGTGCCGCCCAGACCGACGCGACGTTCCTGAAGCTGGCTGGCCCCCAGCTCGTGCAAATGTTCATTGGTGACGGCGCCAAGCTGGTGCGCGACTGCTTCGCTCTGGCCAAAGAAAAGGCACCCGCCATTATCTTCATCGACGAGCTCGACGCCGTCGGTACCAAGCGTTTCGATTCCGAAAAGTCGGGCGACCGTGAAGTGCAGCGGACAATGCTGGAGCTGCTGAACCAGCTGGACGGCTTTGCGTCCGACGACCGCATCAAGGTACTGGCCGCCACAAACCGTATCGATGTTCTGGATCCTGCGCTGCTGCGGTCCGGCCGTCTGGACCGCAAGATCGAGTTCCCGTTGCCCAACGAGGAGGCGCGCGCACAGATTCTCAAGATCCACAGCCGCAAGATGAAGGTCAACTCGCACGTCAACTGGGGCGAGCTGGCACGCAGCACAGACGAGTTTGGCGGTGCCATGCTCAAGGCGGTGTGTGTCGAGGCTGGTATGATTGCTCTGCGCATGGGCAAGAACCAGATCAGCCACGAGCACTATGTCGATGCCATTGCCGAGGTGCAGGCCAAGAAGAAGGATGTAAGTACAGGATGTGACTGCTCGTGTTGTGTGACTCTTGCTAACATTCTAGACCGTCAACTTTTACGCATAAATGTTGCTTCGGGATCAGTCACTTTTCGCGAATATCTTTTACGCTATGCATTTGCTTTATTATTGTATTTCTTTTTGGCAAGGAGGCGGCATATTATCAGTGCACAAAGGCTGCAGGCAGAGAGCGAGAGAAACGAAAGAATATATTTCCGTCCAACAGACAGAAAAATCAAAAAGATTATAATGCAAGAGTACATAAACTGGAATTCCTGATACGAGGTATATAACTAAATGGTGAAAATTAAAAGACATACAGGCCGTAAAGGCTCACCCACGGTGAGGAACTCGCATGATCTTTCGTGTTCCCGAGGCCGTGCGGTACACAAGCTCGATCGGCTCGTCATCGTCAGAGTCGCCTGCGTCGTCGGCGTCAATCGTCTCGTCAATGGCGATATGATCGGCCCCGATAGATAGGCCGTCGATCCCAGTCCGCAATGCCGCCGAGGGACTAGCTCGCGGAAAGTCGGGGACGGGGACGGATGCAGCAACCGAGTCGATATGGGGCACAGCCAGGAGAGGTGCCGGTTCAACGGTCGGTACGACTTCAAGATCTGGCTCTGTCGGCGCGGGTGTCTCAATATCGACACTGATCCTATCCGAGACGAAAGTGGCTGTAGGCTGTGCAGGCATCATCGGTTCTGAAAATGGCTGTCGGTGCTGGGCAAAACCCCCCGCAGCGTAACGACTGCCGGATCCACGCCGGTCGCCATACCGGGCGCGGAGGTCCATCTCTGCGAACTTGAGGTCATCCTCCTGCTCCGGGTTGTCGTCGACTTCGAGAGCTTCCAGAGGGGTCATGTCAATCTCAGACTGGAAGTAGCGCTGCTGGTCGCCAGGCCTTGGCTTACCGACTTCTAGTGGATCGACGTCAATGAGTACTCGACCGCCGGGCCGGTGGCGGTGTTGCTGGCCGGGTTGTCTGAGGGCGGATGGGTACGCGTATGGGTGTGTGTAGGGGTATGGTGCAGTCGGGTCGGCAGTCGCTGTTGTTGACCTTGACGTTGGTGTTGATGTTGATGTTGATGTTGATATTGATGGCAGTGTTGCTGTACCACTTTGCGGCACAGATGCCAGCTCCTTGTCCCCCCTCTCCTCTTGCTTCTTTCTCGCTTCCTCCATCTCCAGACGGATTCGCTGCGTTTCTTGCCGCGCGGCAGCATCGGCCTCTTCCAGCCACGCTTGCACACGCGGTGCTCCTGACCAGTCGCCGTCCTGTAGAAGCTTGTCCGACATTTCCTCCAGCTCATTGATCACTTTACCCAGTGTCTTGTCGAGGTTGTCGGTAAATGTCTGTGCGATCACCGCCGGCGCCACGGCTCGTGCCGGCGCCATATGCCGGCCATAGAGCCCGCTCATCTTGCTAGTTCGCGCAATCAGAGCGGCAGTTGCAGCGGCAGCGGCAGTCGTGGCCGACGCAACACCAGATCGGCTCTGCTTGACAGCGCGATGAAAGGCGTAGCGCTTGGCCATCACTTCGCGGTACAGAGTAACCAGAGCCCGCTGTGCCTCGCTGTCATAAAACGTGCGCACTGCTTTCTTTGGCCTGCTGCGCGTCGGTGGCCGGAGCTCCGACGCGAACTCTGCACGTCCTCGCTTTACGCCTGGCGGGGAAGCAGGAGCAATGACGGAAGCTTGAGGAGCTGGCTGGCTGGCGGCATGCTGGGGCGTTATCGGTCGCGGGGCTTCAGCCATCTCATCGAGCTTGGTGGCCTGGGCAGGCTGGGGCACTGCCGTAGACTGCGGTGCGCTGTGTGGTTGTTGTGGTAGAGGTACTTCTGATTTTGGGGGTGTGATGGTGGCTGGCAGGGTGTTTGAGGGCTTGAGAGCAGGACCTAGTGTATTTTCTCGACCTGGCGGCTTGATCCAGTCGTACATGTTGTCGTCAGCGTCGCCCTGTGCATCCAGAACCTTGGCGAAGAGACTGCGCATATGGTCGTAGTCTGGGTCGCCATCAAACGACAGGCTGCGCGTGTATGTCAAGTACTCTACAAACTCGGCAGGGAATCCTTTGCAGAGGTCCTCGATGGTCGTGGCCTGCTTCTTCTTGCACATCTGGTCGTAGCGCTGGTCGTTTTGGAGTGCCTTGACGCCTTGCCACGGGAGGTTGCCGCGCAAAAGGTAGAGGAAGACGTGGCCGAGTGCTTCGAGGTCGTCGCGGCGGGACTGTGTGCAGCGTCGGTGCGCATTGATGCTCATGTACCGAGCGGTACCAGATAGCGACTGCGCCTCGCCATAGGGAATGTGCTTATTCGTTTCCGTGTCGCGGTAAACCTTTGCCATGCCGTAATCGATTAGGTAAACCATGTTGGCGGTGTCTGACGACGGCAATCCCATAAGGAAGTTCTCCGGCTTGATGTCGCGGTAGATCAAGTCGTGTTCATGGATGTTTTGGACACGGGAGATCTACACATGATGATGTCAGACGCCGGGGCAACATGCATGCGAGAGAAAAGCACATATAAAAATATGCATGACATACCATTTGTTTCGCGAGCATGCAGACTGTCTTGATGGAGAAGCGGCGTCCGCAGTCTTGGAAGTAGCTTTCAAGCGATGGTCCGAGAAGATCCATGACAAGCACCTTGTGGAAATCCATTTCTCCAAAGGAGTATATTTGAGCAACGCCAGCTGGTACGTCAGTATTGTACAATGCTCGTGTTTGGAGGCAATAGGTTGGCTTACGGCAGTGCTGGAACTTTTTGTACATGCGAAATTCGTTGCGCAACTGAGTCGAGTCGGTCTTGCGCAGCTCCTACTTTGTCAGCATTCTCATTTGCATCTCTACTCTCTGCGGTGGCCGAACGTACAAATTTGGCAGCAACCTCTTTTGTCTGCGTGTCAAGCGGATTCTTGGGCAGCAGCTCGGCTTTGTATACGACACAAAAGGTGCCCTCGCCAATCCGCTCGCTCACGCGCAGCTGGACCTGCTCGCCGCCACTGCCCGTCTGCTCAATAGACCCTCCGCTTTTCGACAGCACTTGTTGCCGTGCATCGAGGTCGGCTTTGCTCTTAAGGCGGGTCATGAAGCCGGGCAGGGCATTTGCCAGTTCTTCGAGGGCCCTGAGCGAGCTGCCATAGAGAGCCAAGTCCTTGGTCTTTTCGGCAGCGGCAGCGGCAGCGGCAGCGGTGTCGGCGGCATCAGTTCTAGCACCAGCTTCGGCTTGTTGGGAGCCCGCGCCCGGGCTCAAATCCCAGTTGGCGGCGGCCATGTCGATGTGGGCGTCCAAATGAAGCTTTGAATATAATGAGAGTTTCAGGAAAGACTCTAAATAACCTAGAAGACGCTATGGGTATCTGACAAAAGCAGGCCCAGGTGTCTCTTTATCTCTTTGAAAATGAGCTGCTCTTATATGCGGATAGAACTATCCCATCAAAGGCGGCCAACAAAGCAACAGGTCACGTTGGTGCAGTGGGGTGAGAAGTGACAAAGCCGAAAATAAACCAGCAATACACCAAGAATAAAAACCGCAGCAGAGGTCGATGGATATAGGCCAGGCGACGTAATGGCATGCAATGCGTTTGCTATTGGTGCTTGAACCGCCCGAGCCAGGGAAGGGGAAAGTGTCAGAAACACAGACTGCAGAGAATGGTTGGGCACCTTGCAGCCTAGGGGTGCAGAGAGTCTAGAGTGTCGAGGCGAGAGCAGGCGGAAGCAAGAAAATGCAGATATGGCAGGACGGCGGAAGGCCAGGGCAGCGGGGCCGGTGCGAATTAGGGCGGTCCCGGTGGTGCTGCAGAGGAGCAATGGGGAGAGTCTGCAGATGTGGGATGAGGTGTGCGGCAAGTGAAGTGAGTTATGACGAGCTGAAGAGGGGAGAAGAGAGAACCGAGGGGAGACGAGAGCCGCGAGTGTAGAGAAGAGAGGGAACAAACGAAGACGACAGGGCGTAGAAGAGGGGCGGCAGGTCTGATGTTGCCGTTGCAATTTATTTCATTGCTTTCTTTTCCCCGGTTGAGTGTCACTGAGTCGTATTGTAGCCGTGAAGATGGCTGACCGGCAGTTGTCTTCTTTTGCTTTTCTTTTTGAATTTGCCTGCTTCTGGATGTCTGTGTTGTACAATGCAATGCCAATACTGCAATCCTAGCCCGATATAGATGCAGAATCTAGTATCTAGAATCTAGAACATCCATGCAGACAGAAGGGGGGGCAGGCATGCAGATGATCTGAGACAGAAGCAGACGACAAAGACGACAAAGGCGGCCAGATCGAAAAATGACTATATACTAGCAAGGCCTAAGGACGTAAAGACGCCAAGGATGCGGCTACGTTCACTGGCTGTGTAAGCTTCTGAGTGCGCCTCGATCGGATAGGGAGGGCTGGGCAGGGAAGTAGAGTGGTTGAGGTAGAAGGTGCTGCAGTGATTATTCTAGAAATTAGGACTAGGGGGGGCCACGGGGATTTTTAAAGCGCAAAAGACGTTAGCGGCGGGAGAGAAGAGCGGATGTGGCCGGGTCTCTTTGGTCTATGTATTATGTAGAAGCGTGCAAGTGTAAAGTGGAGGCAAAGACAACAGTGCAAATAGAAGAGTCAAGGCGAAATAATAGTCATCTTACAGTTTGTAAAATGTATCTATATTATAGCAATGCAACAATAATACAAGATGTGATCAGCGCAGACCAGACAAACGGCTGTACATCGAGATACTGATGCTAAGGTCGTCTGACCTGGACGAGGTGCAGTGTTCCCAGACCACGACATGGAGTACTTGCAATCAGATACCGCCCTTAATGGATTAAGATGCGAGAAGTTTGAGTTGGGGGCAGAAGAGAGGCGAGAAGAGGGAGGAGGAGGGAGGAGGAGGGAGTGAAAACAGAGATGTGGGTGTGGGGTGAACGTTACAAGGGGGGTATTCCCGAGATTCCCAGTGCAGAGAAAAGCCGAGCATAGGGAGGCAGAGTATACTCTGCAGGTATTCTGTAGACAGCATTTGGGATCAAGAATCAAAAAGAAACACAGATTGACATACCTAACCGAGCCTGGATGGCAGCAGTCAACTGTCGACGGCGATGACTGCGACTCGGCTGTGCGCTTTCGGTGGTCGGCGATCAGTCTACAGTCTACTGTACGGAGTACTACATAGTATGTACATAGTAATACATAGTACAAGCTTCAATTTATGGCCTGGCCAGCCAGTGGTGGGTGTCGACGACGGTGGAGTTGCAGACTGGCTATGGGGGGGCATCCAAGGTACCAGCAGATGGACGGCTGACTATTGCATTTTTATGGCCGCTGCAGCTTAATACTCTGCTTCTACCGCGGCTGGCAATCTCCGGGTGGTTAATAAAGCAGCACGCCTAGCGGTGCGGATGCTTTAACTCGGTAAGCATCACTGATAATAGACGAGGAGGATCGATTAGTTTGATCGACAGGATGCTACGAGGTAGGGAGAAATCAAGGGTAGACACGCAGACGCAGCGTAGTTTGAATGTCGGTCCGTGGCTTGTGCACTTACAGAATGCACATGCACTTGTCGAATCAACGGCGAAAGCGAAATTTCCGAACAAACTAGAGTTGGCCTGGTTGTGCATATAGCTTAATAATCATGCAATTTTGAGTATGGCGACTGTATCATTCTTGATAGCCTTGCCCCTCGGAATCAGCTATCTGGGAAGGAGGTATTAGTGCATTACCTCCTGCTATGGCCTGTCTAGGAAAGAGCGACGCGGCTGTTTCAAGACGGGGTTGGTATCGTACCAGAAAGGAAGGAGCGATCAAAAAGTGGAGGATCGGGAGAAGAACGGGAACAACCACGTGGAATCGTGGCTAATAAAAAGATGATCGAAAACAGCCAAAGATGATAAAAGTTGATGCAAGCTATCGCCTGTGTTGACGACTCTGTACAAAAAGGATTTCCAGGCAGTCCAGTAAGCCTTCTATACCCCGAGAAGCGCTCGGCGAATCAACAACAACAGAGTCTCAGTTCTCAACAACGCCCGGTTAGCTCAATCGGTAGAGCGTGAGACTCTTAATCTCAAGGTTGCGGGTTCGACCCCCGCATCGGGCTCAAATCCTGATGCGCCTGTAAAGGCAACTGAGCTCTGGTTTTTTTTTGTCTTTATTTTGTCTTTATTTTGTTCTTCTTGTTCTTCTTTTTCGCTTTTTCCTGGTTTTTGTTCTTTTCAACGAGTGGCATTTGCCGTTTTGGTCATCTCGCAATCTTCTTGCTTTTTTTTGCTTTTTTTGAATTATACGTCCTTGTCGGCTTGTTCCTCGGTCTAGATTTGGTTTTATGCGATTATCTACGAGTCACGTATGAATAAGGTGTTGGATCAGCACGAAAAACTAGGCGGCAAATAAGGTTTCCTGGTAATTACGCCACTATTTAATGTGGCAAAGACCAAAACAAGGTCCACGACATCCACGGCAGATAGTATGATCGAGAGCACCAACCCCAAGCACAGAGCACGCTCATCACCTCAGATAACGAGCAAGCCTCTGGACAGGGGAACCCGGAGGTGGTGTTAAGTCCCCAGGGCCCGTTGTCCTGGATGATGGGACACATCCTGGGTCCTGCACAACTGCATATCTTGTGGCTGGCGTCGATAGTGGCGTTGAGCAGTCGTTGACTTTCTGCCTGTTGCTCTACACTCAACTTCTGTGTCCTGTCTGGCCTGACTACAGGGCGTGCTTATCTGCCCGTCTAATGTCTATTGTATCTACTCCCTCGAGGCCCACTTGCCTTGATCGCGTCCGGCCGTTACACCACATGGGCTGTGTCCTTTATGAAGTCTCTCGATGCAGAATTAAAAATCACCTCTGTCACAGCTCGCCGGTCCACACTGACCATAGCTCATGCTCACGGACAGATACGCAATAATATTTTATTAGGATTCCCGGCAACTACGCTCATGTCTGGAAAACCACTGCCCTCCTCTCTTATGCCGTGCACTGATCTGCCGTGGCATACGCCGATATCTTCAGTACTATCCACGCTTTGGCGTATGGAATATGGAGAGGGATACGGAAGAAAGGAAGAAAGAGCCAGGCCGCTCTCAGTCCTCCAGTCTTCAGTTTTAAGTCTTCGGTCTCCAGTCTAGCTGGATCGACAACGGCCATCTCCGGCTGCGGTATGGGCTGCATTTCGTGTCACAGAGCACAAAAGTGCACTCGGTAGAATCGTGTAAAAGACAATCCTAAAGCAGTACTTGACAATTCACACAGGCGCGGGCTAGTCTCCAGGCCCAGGCAGGTCAAGCCTCGTCGTCCATTGTCAAAGTTATCAAACAACCGGATACAGTATCGTGCCGAGCGGGATCGCGAGCGGAGTGGCGAATATAAGCAGCATGGCTTGTGGGTATGTGTCCAACGTTACCTAGAAATGGTCCTTTGCATGAGCAATGTATGCAAAATTATTACAGATATGGAGAGGTAGAGGGTGTGTCTAAGCTGAGTAGGCTTTGGTGTGCTTGTGCGGATATCAGAAGCTATGTTCTGTATAGACGGTGTCAATGGAAGCTGAAGCTCGTATTTTGTTTGTTTCATTCTGTACCTGCCAGAAATATAAAGGAATCTTCTACACAGCTGAATGTGTACACTCTTAGACAGTATGGTACCAATTCTAAAATGTATATAAATTCAAAGAAAAGAATAAAACTAATATTGATTAAATTATCTCGAAAATGCGCAAAGAAGTACTATAAAATATTATTGATATGAGATAGTTGTAGGGATATATTGAAATTTTATTAATATATTCAAAAACAAATAAATAGCAAACTACAAGGCGATACTCATCAACGCTGTCGTCGTCGTCGTCGTGTCTGGCTGTTTACAATCAATGGAGCTTGGTGCAAACGGACCCACATCTAAGCTACTGCCTGCCCCGCACCGTCATATTTTTCCTGGAATGGCAACGACAACTCGCTCTCTATGCTCTCTCCAAAGTCAAAATAAAGCTCTAGCATAACAGCATATACAGAGACTGCAAAGACCGCAAACATGGCACCCAACCAGTACATCATGGCGTCGGACAACAGCCCTGAGCTGCTGCCGCTGCTGCGCGCCAATCCAGAGCTCGCCGTCCAGCAAGACGAGCACGGCTACTCGCTCATCCACGCCGCCGCCAGCTACAACCACCTCGACCTCCTGCGCACGCTCGTCAACGAACTGAACGTGCCGGTCGACCTGCGCGACGAAGACAGCGAAACCGCCCTGTTTGTCGTCGAGTCCGTCGACGCTGCTCGCTGTCTCATCGAAGAGCTCCAGCTGGACCCGACCCTGGTCGGCGACGAGGGCCGCACTGCTGCCGACAAGATTGCCGAAGATGGCGATTTCCCCGACGTGGCTGAGTACCTGTCGGGGCTGCAGGAGGTCCTGGACGCCGCGTCTGCAGTGCTTGTCGACGGCACGCTGCCCCCACCGCCCGAGGGCATGACCGTGACCATGGGCGCGGTGCCCGCATCCGAAGTTGACGGCGCACCCGCCGATGGCGTCGACGGACTGCCGGTTGATCCCGAGTTCCGCCGGCGTATCGAGGAGCTTGCAGCGCGGCCTGATTTCCACACGGATGCAGGCCAGGCGGAGTTGCGCAAGATTGTCGAGGACGCCCTGCTGGGCCGGGAGTAGCGTTAAGCTGCAGGATATTTAAGCTCTCTATACTCTTGGATCTTGTGATCTTGTGATCTCTTGACGAGACGAAAGCTACTCGTGGCTGTGGACATCCCAAAGGAGATACTCTTGCGGCGCGTCGGCCGGGCGGAAGAATGTGCACTCGGCACAGTCTCCGGCGATGCCCTTTGACGACGAGAAGCTCGACACGCTCAAAGCAAACCAAGACGGCGTCGACGACGGCACCGACTGCATCGCCTGCGCGACTTCCAACAATATCTGGCATGCCCATGTGGGCGAAAAGAAGCCCGTCCACCGCAGCACAGAGACATCGCCCGTGGCCACAAGGCCGCCCGCATCGGACCCCGGGACGGCATACCGGCACAGGTACGGATCAATGCTGTCGCTGGCGTCGACGCGGGGACTGCCGAGACGCACGAGCGACAGCCACTCGTACAGCTCTGTAGTGGACTCTTCCATTTCAAGGCGGCTGTCCGACATGGCGGCATCACTCTTGCGCCTGCGCTTCCCGCCTGCTTGGCTAGCACCATTGTCATCACCCGCCACCAGCAGACTGGCAGGGCGGCCGAGTGGCGGCAGCGCAATACCGCTGCTGTTGATAACCGTCGGCGAGACAGTGATGTGCTTGGGGTTAAAAGCAGCCAGAGGATCAGGCGAGGGGGCTGTCTGTTAGATATGTTTCATATATATATATATATATATATAGTGGTGCTCATAGACATCGAGAATCGACATAGACTTGGGACATTACTTACTGCCAAACATGTTGCAGAAGAGCCACGTGACAGGGGCGGAAAAGACATTGTCGCAGGCCCGGAGCAGCCTGTTGTGGCCGGGCTGGCCGGGGTTCATTGTCTTCGTGTTGAGATCACTCTCGACGACTGCCATTATTAGTAACGTATGAGTAAGCAACGGCTCACGACCAGTGGAGCTGAGTAGTAATCTGTAGACTCACCCCATCGGGGACGGAAATTGCGGCCGCCCATGGCACCGTGCGGCTTGCCCTGCAGGCCGGCCGACTCGTAGGACTGCCGCTGCATGTAGAGGGTGAGGCGCCCGCCTCGCAGAGACACGACATTGTCCTGGCCGACGCGGCCTTGGCACAGCATCATGATGTTGCCCGCTTGGACATATTCTGTGTAGAAAGATCCTTCGAGGATCTGTCGCAGAGTCATCGTGACCCGTGCATACTTTGGCTGTGCCGTCCTGGGCGCCGCCGACATGCCAGCATCGCGCTCGGCCAGCTTGACCTGCACTGCCTGCGCCTGGTCCTTGGGCAGCACCAGGTCCAGCTGGCTCACAAAGTCCAGGGCCTGGATACTCGACCAGGGCTTGCGAAGACGCGTCGGCTGGCTGGAATCGTGGCTCTTTTGCGTGGCATCAACTGCGGGCGCACTCTCAATGGCCGGTGGCTGCTGAGGGTCGATGTGGCCCATGGTGCCGTGCGAGAAGTAGCATTTTGTCTCCTGCAGGACTGACCGGGCTGGCGTAAAGGGCATCATCTCTGTGTTTTTGCGTAAAGCAGCCGTTGATTTGCAATCTGTATGAGATTCCCGAAACCCAACACGACGAGACTCGCGACTGTTACTCAGTACTGTAGTGCAGCCACTAACTAGGCCGGCATGCGCCAGCGCAGTACAGATGCCCATGTGCCGCCGTTTTCACACTCATTTTTTCGGACCCACTTAATTTTTCAACGTCAACTCTCACTCTCCCACCACTCACTTGATGAACCTCTTAGGCATCTCAGCAGTCTCATGAGTGTGGTATAAGAATTAGATACTGTACATATAGACATATACACAGCTATGGAGTACCTCGTGCGTTTCAGCCAGTCGCACGAGTCGTTCCGCATCGCCGAGATCGAGGCTCTGGCCTGCCTCGAGAACGTCAAGCTCGAGATCATCTCCTACACCAAAGATGTAAGTCTCCCTTTGCATTCTTTTAGTATATATGGTATAAAATACATGGGTAAGATCTGACAACTAGTCTCCATTTTGCATTGTCCGGCTGGTCGACGATGCGGCCGCCAAGAAGCTCGTGCGCCGCTCCCTGTTGACGCAGTCCATCCACAGCCTCTGGGGTATGGCGCACAACGTCCCCGAGTTCTTCAGAGACATCAGCACGCGTTCTGCACAGCTGGTGGTGCCTTACAAAACTTCCACGTTCAAGCTCGAGTCGGACTCGTTCCAGGGAAAGCGCAGCAACAAGGCCCGTCTCGCGCTCATCGACAGCTTCGGCGCCGTGCTGCCCTTGGACGGCGACATTGACATGCGCGACCCCGAGCTCGTGCTGACCGTCTTTGAGCACTGGAAGTTTGGCTCCATGAAGGAAGGCTTGATAGAGCCGGAATTCCTGTACCTGGGGCGCTATGTTGCTGGCACCGCACGCGACGCCAGCCTTACCTTTGACCTCAAGAAGCGCCGCTATATCGCCACCACCAGCATGGACGCCGAGCTGTCGCTGCTCACGGCCAACATGGCACTCGCTGCGCCCGGGAAACTGTTCTATGACCCCTTTGTAGGCACGGGCAGTTTTCCGGTGGCGGCTGCACACTGGGGCGCCGTCGCTTTCGGCAGCGACATTGACGGACGCGCTGTGCGTGGCTCAACGGCCGGCATCAACGGCGCCGGTGGAAGTGGTGGCAGCCGCACGGGCCGCTGCGATGTGCGTGGCAACTTTGAGCATTACGGTATTCTGTCCGGGTTCGGCGATGTTTTCACGGCCGATCTGACGCATATCCCGCTGCGTCGCGGTGTTGCTGGTGACGGCACTTCCAACAACCGCTGGATCGACGGCATCATATGCGACCCCCCCTACGGTGTGCGCGAAGGCCCCCGCGTCCTCGGCGTGCGCAACCCTGAGAAGAAGCCCTGGATTGTCGAGTCTGGACGGAAAATGTTCAAGGACCCAACCTTTATCCCGCCCAAGCAGCCCTACAGTTTTACCGCGCTGCTCGACGACCTGCTGCGGTTTGCGGCCGACACGCTCGTCGACGACGGCCGCCTGAGCTTCTGGATGCCTACGGCCAACGACGAGTCGCAGGAGCTGCCCGTGCCTACACACCCGTGTCTGTGCCTCCTATCGGTGTGCACGCAAGTCTTCAACAAATGGTCGCGCCGCCTGATCACCTACCGCCGGATACCCGATGCCGAGGTCGACCAAACGGCCCTTGCTGCCAAAAACGCCGTCGAAGCACCCAAGCTAGGTGGGCAGACAGCCAACGAGCTGAACCCGTTCCGCAAGGGCTACTTTAGCAAGTTTGAGTCGCCAGAGGGATCCACGCCTGCAAAGTCGGCCGCCGCATCACCACAGATACAAAAGATGGACGTGGACAAGCTGAAGTCAGCCCTCGAGAGTGCCAAGTTGGAGGATGGCGATTCACAGACAAAAGCACCGACAGACGGCTCAATACCGCCGCCAGATGCTCGGCCAGACCCAGCATAGCCTTAATGGCAATGATTCTTTACCAACATATCCATAGCATTAACCATAGAATTATAAACGTTGAATATCATTTCAAACATGCTGGAAATAAGAGAAGTAACAAAAAAAGAGCGCCTGCTAAAAATTCAATGCCCATTCGTATAAATCCTATGGGGGATTATTCAAAAAGACAAGTCCCGGCCATCCAGGAAAATACAGGAAGCAAAACGAAAACAGTCTTGTTTCTGATCGTGCTTTTAAAAGTCTGCGTAGAAGCAAAATAAACGACATAAAAGCAACCCGCCGTCGTCAGGAATTTAAGAAAATGAAAGAAAAGAAACTAGAAAATAAGCATGCTGAAACAAAATCGCGACGGTCGAGTCGGAGAGATATCTCGGCCGCATAAGAAACTGAGAGGCCTGGTGAGCGGTCGTCGGTGGTCGTGGGAGGAGGGAGGGTATTATATCGTTATGCGTTAAAATAAATCCGTTGGATAATCCGTTGGACTAACGGAACTCGACTGCGCTCTGGCAGCCTTTGTCTTCGACGTGTTTGAGTTCGAGTTGTTGGAACCTGGCTGTTAGCAAACAAACCCCGAAATCCTAGTCAGAGAAGACAAGCAACACATTACAAAACTTACCTTTCGCTCTTTGAGTGAAAGTAGATGCCATGCACAACACCCTCCACCTGGTTGAAACAAATATAGTAGAAGCCCTCGAAACTGGCGCCGTGGATAGTTCGCACCCGGTGGTTCGGGACAAGGAAGTGCTCCTTCCACCGCATAAAGATGTTCTCTTTCTGCAGATGATCCTTAATCGTGTAGATGCCGCCCTTCTTCGCCGGCTTCTGGTACGGCCGGAACGCGCCAAACTTGGCCCAGTGTGACATGTCGATGCGGTCGCTGGCACCCCAGTTCTGGTGTTTGGTGTTGAAGCCGTATTTTGAGCCGATAATCTCGCCCTCAAAGTATGTCGTCAGGGTCGGGTGGTCTTCAGTGAGACCTGTTACACGATTATTGTCAGCCTTGCTCATCGGATAATAACGGTTGTACGCCATTGGTCATTTGTGCGAGGATTCCATACCTTGTATCCGCAAGTAGCCGCTCAAAAACGATTCCCTCAGATCAACATGCTTTATCTCGACCTGCACGTCGTACACCTGCCGCTCCGACTGCTGCGTGCCCACAAACCGGCTGCCGGGACGGAGGAATCTTGACGAGTAAGAATGGACGACCTATATACGAAGTTAGTCACTGGGGTCCACTGAAGAACTATAACAAAACAGCAAAAACAAAAACAAAAAAAGAACGGCCATACCCTTAGACTTGTTGGATCACATGGCATGTAGGATGGCAAGTCCTCGGGGTACATATACTCGTCCTCAACATAGCCGTCTCCCCAGCTGTCGCCCTTGGACGCTCCATTCTGTATGCTGGGCCTGCTGCTTACTTGGCTGGCGGGTATCCGATCCGATCCAGTCGGCTGCCAGATGCCAGTCTCGGGGATGGAATAGTGAGCCACCATTCGAGTGTCTAGACGAGCTGCATACGGGATAACGGGACTGCGAATATTATAATGCCTGCCACCAAGGGCACCTGCAGCAGCTCGAGTGCCGCTGCTTCCCGATGGCGACCCGTAGGCTGTGATGGGATGCCGTTCGCCGATTTCTGACTCGGCCTGCTTGTCTGCGGCGTCGCTGTGCTGTCCGTCGTCGTGTAGTGGGCCTGGGGACATGGCCGGCGACTGTGGTGTGTATGGCGACTGCGGCACTTCGGCAGAGTATTGTGAATGGTCGTTTTGAAGGGTGCCACTTGGGCTGTCGGTGCCATCCTCCAAAATTGTCTGGTGTGATGCAGATGTAGCTGCTAGTGACTCATTGACCTCGTCATAGACTGGTGACGGCAGGGACCGGTCTTCCGGCGCGCGAGGCACCTGGTCGTCTGGGCATGTCGAGTTCAGGCTAACAGCCTCGGGCTCGGAGTGGGAGGATGGAGTCGGCATTGCGAAAGTGCTGGTAGTTGCCGATGTGGTATGTCGCCGAAGAAATGCAGGATAAAAGAGAGACTGACAGGTCGAAGAGTCGGAGAGTTGGAGAGAGGGTTGGCTGCGACAACTACATTCGGGTGGCCGTCGACGTCTCGGCTCGGCAATCGCCTCGGCCGCTGTCGCGTTTAGGATGGCGACAAGGTTGTTTGTTGATAGAGCGTTGGCGAGCCGTTGCTGATGCTGTATTGTTGCACCGAACGCAACGATTGGGGGCTGTTATTTGTCGAGCCAAACAATTCGAGCGAGTCGAGAAGTGCAGATCAAGAAGACTGAGATCAAGATCCTGCAGTGTCGTCGCCCATTGCTCGACCAGTCTGCTGTACCCGACCGAGGCTGTCGTGAAAGCGCAACTGGCAAAAGTACGAGTATGGTATGATGTGCGAGGTATGGTAGACTGAATGGAGAGAATGGACGGCTGGCGCACGGTTCCGCGCAAGCGTACTTGTCGGTATTACGACCAGGGTGTGTGTTGGTGAGTTGGCGCTATTGATGAGATAATCTCGTGGTATCTTGCCTCCTATCTGATCGTTGATCTTGGACTCTCAGATGTATCTCGCTCCCCGAATTTTCAGCGCGGCGAGAGTGACAATAATGCTGATAATGACGATGGGCGATGGACGATGGTCAATGGACAATGGCAAGTGCCGGTGAAGAATGACGCGAGGCTAAGGATCCAAGCATAGACGGAATGCGAGAATAAAAAGGAACGGGAAAAAGGACATAAAGGGAACAAAAAAGGAAAAAAGAACACAGCAGAAAGCGTGTGACAGTGGCCGGCGACAAGGGGTTTAGGTATGACAGTATGGGGGTCGATATCGGGCTGGCCCTGTGGTTCTGCAGAGGAGGGCTGGAGAGAGCGACAAGAGTCAACGAGTCAACGAGTGACTGGGAGAGCGAGGACGGAGGGTGGAGGGTGGAGGGTGTACCTGTATGTAGAGACGGGAAGCACTCCACCGCTTTTAGTGGAAGACTGGAGAATAAATGCTAGCAGATAAATAGAGAAAGGCGTGATTTATCTTCTCTATTATCGAAAGAGAGACCTGAGAGATAGCGAGCCGGTCAGTTTGGCTCTTTGGCTCTTGGAGGGCTGCCACGAGAGCGAGAGCCCAAGAGAGGGTCGTTGCTCCAGACGGACCCAGTCTTGCTTTGTTGTCTGCTTGAGGAGGCGAATCACTCAAAATGGCGTACCCGTATCTAAGGATGTTCCCTTTTGTTTTCGAGTTTTGACTTTTTTTCTCTGTACTGATTCCTCTGGAGGCGGAGAAATGGGGGTCAAAAGGACGCTAGGACGAGGACGACAGGAGGAAGAATATCGGCCTAGGTATTAGACGGTACTAAATAGTGGAATGCACCGCGACGCGGTGGTGCGGAGTGCTGATGAAACTCGCTGATGATAGAGTTGAGGTCTTGCGATGTTGCAATACGGGGGGGGGAAGGGCGATGCCGTGTCGAGGTATCCAGCCAGCCGCAATGCTACTCAAAAGAGAAAGAGCAAAAAAACAGAGCAAAACAGGAAAGAACAAAATGGCAACATAGACATGATAATATCGTTGAGCAGGGAAAGAGTGATCATAGTGGCTGTTGGGTTCTGAAGTCATTGGACCGATGACATGGAAAATAGTGGATCCCTTGGCTCAACAGGGCAGCTGTGTGCGTGCAGGGAAGGTGCGGCGGGCTCACTGATTTGCTGCGGCAGCCATCCGTGCCGTCGAAGAGCAGTGAGAGTGATAGGGGAAAGACCAGACGGCCAGACGGCGCGTTGAATGCGGGATGCACCCGGGCTCCTTCCTCTTGATGATCTGTTACAATTAGACATTTTTTAAAATCACTTACAATTATATGTAGCAATCTGATTAATTTTCCGGATTTTTAGATATTGAGACTCGAGTTTTTCAACTGGCCAGTATCAAGCTTGTTCACACACGGTGATTTTCGAGGACTAATCCAAAATTCGCAGTAGTCAGAGAGGCATTGAGATTAAGAAGAGACTTGTGTAACCACACCAATAAGCTTGTACCACGCAAGCAACCTCAAGAGGCGGCTCGAGATCCTGAGGCGATTCAGCTACACGGCGTATATAAATGCAAGCAGAAAAACGGTATGCCACGCCAGCTCGACGGCAGCTCATTGTTGCGGCCCAGTCACACAGGTGTCTACAACATCACGATTGACACAGCCAGACCTTGCTATGCTACACCACCAAGTTTCTGGGAATTTGCTCTTTTTGGCTTGGTATTGATTGCTCGCTATAGCAACTCTAGATATCATAGTATTGTCCGTGCTGGCAGGTCTGCGACATATGTCCATCCGTATGTCCGTGCCCAGCAGGGCTGCGTGTAGGCATGTCTGGCGGTGGTTGCTTGAGAGGCAGCAGTCTTCCAGCACCTATATAAATCAGCCTTGCTGGACAGACCGAGGCGACATGACGTGTAAAAGGGTTTGCTATTTTCTTTCCTGTGCTAACGCCAGGATACAAATGCTGTCCCAGGGGCTGTCCTAGCCCCGGACCTGTTGCGTACGGCGATATGCGTCGCCACTCGGGTATCAATTCTTTCTCATGACCGGCCTCGTCCGTCACTCCGTGCTCGGTGTTCCTTCTTCCGTGTTCCGTATTCTGGTCTGCACCAAACGCCTAAAGGTTTAGATTGGCTTGATCTTGAAATGCAGAGAGATCAAGCTGAAGACCAGAGCCTTGAGGTCCTGCACGAGGTAGTAAAAGACGCGAAGACCCTCGGGGTCAGCCGACTCAGTGACATCGACGAGAGATCCGATCTTAGCCGTCTCGAAGGAAATGTGTTCGTTGCCGATCCGCAGCTCGAGTTCTTGCCGGCCATCCTTGTTTTTCTGTGGCCACTTTGCGTCGTCCTCCCTGTGTTGTTAGACATTGTTTTTTTTACTTTGGTGCTTGGGGATGTAGCTGTCCTGACATACTTTTTGATCTCGCTGGCCTTGACGATACGCTTGATCTCTTCAATCACAAGAGAGCTGACATACACTAAAGAGTTGGTTAGGTAGCTGGTAGTTGGCAATCAATAAGGACGGGTGTCGTAGACGTACTCTCTTTGCGAATAAGACTGTCGTTGCGGTAGTTGGAGTTGTTGGCATAGCGGGCAATGGCGCTGCGTCCGTCGCCGAGGACCCGGAAGTCAAACTCTAGAATTGTCAGCTGCTGTCATTGGTCTACGCACTCTTCTCCAGACATAACCTCGTCCTCAACCTACCCAAAAACTCGTGGCCGAAACGACCAGAATGGCCGGAGCTGTAACGTTAGCATCTGCCTCTCGGCGTTCAGTAAAAAATAAGGCACAGTTCGACCCACTAATACCGCAGGTAGAACTGCTCGTTGGTCGACGTCATCGTGGCTGCTGCGGTGCTGGATAAACAGTCCTGCTTTAAGCTCCCACTTGAAGCTTTTCGCGAGGTACCAAGATACTCGCGACCAGCGCTCGAGTGCAGTAGTTGCGATTGCGGGACCCACCCCACACGTGATCGAGCGCTGCTCCGTTTCTGCCACCTGGCCCGCAGCTCACCGCCCTAGCTTACGCCCCACACATGCACAAGCCAGCAAAGGGCAAGAGGGCAAAGGGGGGTGAGGGCCACATAGGCAATGGCCAATTTGGGCACGCTGTTCTTATTGGATTGGGAATAGGGAGACCACCTAACCACCTAAAGGGAGTAGCGGACAGCATCGAACCTCCTTCTCGTCAACACACATACATCTACGCAACGTCACCTCCGTCTGCAGCTCATTCTCCAAGCCGCATCTTTGGTCCGCGACACCCGTCCCAGGCTGCGGCAATCATCAGCAATCATTTGCCGAGCTACATTAGCGACTCCGAAGCTGTTTCCACTGCCTAGCTGCTGTCGTCGTCGACCAGCTTCCCGCCAATTCCACGAACCCCCTCCCCTTCCTCTACAGCCACCCAACACCCCGGGACCGGCCTGCTATACCGGCATTACCCTCAAAGAGTCTACTCGAGTGACCCTCGACAACTACCGCCATCATGTCCGCCTTCCTCGATGGCGCGTACAGTCTTGTCCACCAGGACAATGCTGCTGACGTGCCCACCCTCAACGACCTCAAGAACCAGCTTGAAAAGGGCACCGACGAGTCCAAGCAGGACACCATGAAGCGCATCCTGACCATCATGCTTAACGGCGACCCTATGCCTGGCATCCTGATGCACATCATCCGCTTCGTCATGCCCTCCAAGTCAAAGGCCCTCAAGAAGCTGCTCTACTTCTACTACGAGATCTGCCCCAAGCTCGACGCCGCCGGCAAGCTCAAGCAGGAGATGATTCTCGTCTGGTAAGCGTGGCCCCGGTGTAGCTGACGGAAGCTGGCACTTAAATAGTAATCAATCAGACTAACACCTTCAGCAACGGCATCCGCAACGATCTGCAGCACCCCAACGAGTACATTCGCGGCAACACCCTCCGTTTCCTCTGCAAGCTCCGTGAGGCTGAGCTGATCGAGCCTCTCCTGTCGTCGGCCCGGTCCTGCCTCGAGCACCGCCACGCATACGTCCGCAAGAACGCCGTCTTTGCCATTGCCTCCATCTTCCAGCACTCGCCGACTCTGATCCCCGACGCCGCCGAGCTCCTCGCCGCCTTTATTGAGACCGAGACCGATCCCACATGTAAGCGCAACGGCTTTGCCTCGCTCGCCAGCATCAGCCACGAGAGTGCCCTGGCCTACCTCACAAGCGTTTTTGACGGCGTTCCCAACGCGGAGGAGCTTCTGCAACTGTCAGAGATTGAGTTTATCCGGAAAGACGCCGTCCAGAACTCTCAGAACAAGGTGAGCTCAGATGAGAGAAGAACGGGAAGAACAGGACAAACGTGAATTATAGGAAGAATGGGAAATGGTTTACTAACATGTACCTTTGCAGGCCCGGTATCTGAGACTGATCTTTGATCTGCTCGAGGCTAGTGCGTCGACTGTCGTCTACGAGGCCGCGTCCTCGCTGACCGCCCTGACCAGCAACCCCGTGGCCGTCAAGGCTGCTGCCGGCAAGTTTATCGAGCTGAGCATCAAGGAGGCCGACAACAACGTCAAGCTTATTGTGCTGGACCGCGTTGACCAGCTGCGGAGAAAGAACCCCGGCGTCCTCGACGACCTGGTCATGGAGGTCCTGCGCGTCCTGCCCAGCCCCGACATTGATGTGCGGCGCAAGGCCCTCGAGATTGGCCTCGAGATGGTCTCCAGCAAGAACGTCGAAGAGGTCGTGCTACTGCTGAAGAAGGAGATTTCCAAGACTGTCGACCAGGAGTACGAGAAGAACGCCGAGTACCGCCAGCTGCTCATCCACAACATCCACCAGTGCGCCATCAAGTTCTCAGAGGTTGCTGCCAGCGTTGTCGACCTGCTTATGGATTTCGTCTCCGACTTCAACAACGCCTCGGCTGTCGACGTTATCGACTTTGTCAAGGAGGTTGTCGAGAAGTTCCCCAAGCTGCGCCCGACCATTGTGCGCAAGCTTGTCGAAACCCTGGGTGAGGTCCGCGCAGGCAAGGTCTACCGCGGCATCCTGTGGATCATTGGCGAGTACTCTCTCAACGAGGACGATATCCGCGAAGCCTGGAAGCGCATCCGTGCCAGCCTGGGCGAGATCCCCATCCTGGCGTCCGAGCAGCGACTGCTTGACCAGGGCGAGGACGAGGCCAGCGCCGACGCTGACAAGTCCAACGGCACCGGCAAGCCTGCTGCCCCCACCGGCTCGAGACGTGTTCTGGCCGACGGCACCTACGCCACTGAGACCGCCTTCACCAGCCAGACATCTGCCGCCACTGCCCGCCTAGAGGCCGTCAAGGCTGCCCAGAAGCCCCCATTGCGCCAGCTGATTCTGGATGGTGACTACTACTTGGCCACTGTTTTGTCTGCCACGTTGACGAAGCTGGTGATGCGCCACTCGGAGATCTCTGCGGACGTTGCCCGCACCAACGCCCTGCGCGCCGAGGCCATGCTAATCATGATCTCGATTGTCCGCGTTGGCCAGTCCAAGTTTGTCAAGGCACCCATTGACGAGGACTCAGTCGACCGGATCATGACCTCTGTGCGCAGCCTGGCCGAGTTCAGCGAGCACAAGGAGCTCGAGACAGTCTTCTTGGACGACACCCGCAAGGCATTCCGCGCCATGGTTGTGGCCGAGGAGAAGAAGCGTGCTGCCAAGGAGGCCGACGAGAAGGCCAAGACTGCTATACAGGTCGATGATGTCGTGCAGATCCGCCAGCTCAGTAAGAAAAATGCTCTGGACAGCGCCGACCTCGCCGAGGCCGACCTGGACCGGGCTACTGGCGGCGACAACAGCGGCACTGAGGACTTGTCGAGCAAGCTGTCGCGTGTTGTGCAGCTGACCGGTTTCTCGGACCCCGTGTACGCCGAGGCGTATGTTAAGGTGCACCAGTTCGACATTGTGCTGGATGTGCTGCTGGTGAACCAGACGACGGACACTCTGCAGAACCTGTCTGTGGAGTTTGCGACCCTGGGCGACCTCAAGGTTGTGGAGCGGCCGACAACACAAAACCTGGGCCCGCACGACTTCCACAATGTGCAGTGCACGATCAAGGTGTCGAGCACAGACACTGGTGTCATTTTCGGCAACGTTGTCTACGACGGCGCACACTCGACCGACACCAACGTGGTCATCCTCAACGACCTGCACGTCGACATTATGGACTACATCCAGCCGGCGACATGCACGGAGACACAGTTCCGGACCATGTGGACCGAGTTTGAGTGGGAGAACAAGGTCAACATCAACAGCAAGGCGCCTACTCTGCGGGTGTTCCTGGAGGGCCTGATGAAGGCGACAAACATGAACTGCCTGACACCAGAAGCCTCGATGAAGGGCGACTGCCAGTTCCTCAGCGCCAACCTCTATGCACGCAGCGTCTTTGGTAAGCAACACCTCCTGATTTAAAACATGTGTATGGATAACCGTGACTAACAACAGCAGGCGAGGATGCATTGGCCAACCTGAGTATCGAAAAGGAGGGCGAGGACGGCCCGATTACTGGTTTCGTGCGGATACGCAGCCGGTCGCAGGGTCTGGCACTCAGCCTGGGCTCGCTCAAGGGCCTGAACAAGATTGGCGTTGCTGTTTAAAGAGGACAAGAGTGATGACGTCTCCTAGTGTCTTTTCCCCCTTTCCCTTTTCACGTGTCTCTTTTTTTCTTTCTTTTTCTTGATCACTTCTTTCCTTTCTGTCGGCATTTTAGAAGTAAAAAAAAGAAGAGAGAGAGGACTGCCTTTGGGGTTTTTATTGTTTTCCGGTTGATGCTTGTGTCTATTTGATTTTTGAGCCTGTCTAATATGATATTTGGCCGCTGTTGAGGTAGTGCACTGTTATTTACTTTATTTTATGCTACTTTTACTCACTTTTACTCATTTTTGCCTTTCTTTCCGTCATGTGGTATTGTTTGTATACATTTTATACATTGCTGTACATTGTGTTCTGCTTTTTATTTTCCATGGTGATCACGGTGAATGGTGACGGTATGGAAGGAAAACAAGGATGGGTATACAAACGTTCACAGCAAGATGTATTATATCTGATACAATAGTAGCGAGTGTTATCAAAAGGGAAAGTCATGCTTGGTAATGAAAAAAGAATAGCATTAGGTATCATCATAATATCCAAGGGTAGTCGGGGCAGGTCAAATCAACCAAATTAAGCGACCTATGGTCTAGCATGACGTGGGAATGCAATCAAGAAACTAGATGGCAAAAGATAACAACAAACTGGGGTATTGGTAAAAGCAGAGGAGAGAATGAAAGGAAGAAAGAAAGAAAAAAGAAGAAAAAAAACCTCCAATCAAGGCAAGTCAAAGATCAGGGCGTTGACGATATGGCCCTCTTTCCAGCCCTGCGCCGTTAGGGAAGACCCCTCCTTGAGAATCTTGCCCATGTAGGCAATGCGAACACGAGTTTTGGCTGGCAGCTTGGCCGCTTCAGTGATCCGGTGCGCAAGGCTGTGCACAGAGTCGTCACGGCCAATGCGGACAGTGACATCCTTGGAGATCGTGCTTAGCCGCGCACGTACTGCTATCCGATCAACCTCGGCGGGCAACACAGCCTTGCCCTTCTTCTCACGGCGGACACGGCTGCTATCTGCTGTGTCGTTGCCGCCTCTGTTGCCGTCGGCGTCATCCTCGCTGTCGTTGCCCTCTGTTTCGTCGCCCGACTCGTCGTCGGCCTCGGACGCACTCGAAAGTGCAGCTTCACCCTCGTCGACCAGTGCTCTCTTGGTCTCGTCGTCGAGGTCGTGCTCGGGGCTGCTGTCGAGGTTGGTCGGGTCGGACACGATCCAAGCAGGCAAGGGATAAAAATTGCCAAAGGCGTCATAGGCTCCCTGTGCCATGTCGCCAGTCGGCAAGGTGATATCTGCAGCGTCGAGAATCGACTGTGCAGTGGCACGAGCTTCGGCAATCTCTGTCGAGCCTGGATGTGTCGACGACTGGGACGAGGGCGAGGCTGGCGAGAATGACTGCCTGCCACTGTCTGCCTGCCGTGCGGCCTCGACGAGATCGGCCTCCCACAATATCTCGAGTGTTGTGCGAAGCGTCTGCCAAATCTCAGGACGGCCGGTCACGCGGGTATCAAAGAAGTCGGTTCGTTCCCGGTCGATTGAGTGGCGTGTCCAGACACGGTTGCGCGACGCCCAGCGGCGACGCCGTATGGGCTTGTTGATGTGTGCAGCCAGGGTAGCTTGTGGCGGTGGCAGCCGGGACATGTTAGCTGGGACAGGAGCTGCAGCTGCAGCTTGTTGGTGTCTGCTGCCAATAGTCGATGGGGACGAGGCTGTCGACGAGACTGGGGTTGCACTATCGCCCGCGGCATTGTTGCTGCTGCCAGCCACAGCAGCCTGGCCAGCCAGACCTCTACTTCCACCGCCATCTGCCCCCGGCTGGTTGCTACCGATGCGGGCATTGCCTCTTCGCCTAGCAGCAGCGCCGCCAGGAGGGTCATTAAAGGCACGATCTGAACCGTTGATGCCGCCGGGGTAGGGCGAGTTGGGCCCATCCGGACGAGAGATGCAGCAGCCCTGTTGGATGGTGGTCAGCGATGCCGCGAGACGACGTTGAACCACGTTGGGACACATGTTTTAAAGACAGAACACAGAGAGCGGCTTACCATATTGACTCGACAAATGAGTTATCGGTTCTGAAATATCATTGCTGTCGAGTTGGAGGCGCCGAGGTGAAGTGTTAGAGAGTGGGGTTGAAGACTTGTGTGTTATGACGACGAGGGGATAATAAGAAAGATGAGGCTGAAGGGATAGTCTTGAAGGTTGGGCCGAGCGCGGAGAAGGTCTGTATGAGCGTGGATGTAGAGTGCCCAGTGCGTGGCGTGGCGTGGCGATCGGCGAGAGGAGGCCCGGTGGGGTGGGAGTGATGCGATCGACCAGGGAGAGGCGGGCAGAGAGGAGAAGAGTAGTACTACTCTGCAGAGACAAAAAGATAACTACTATGTACAGAATAGAAAAATATCAAGGGCAAACTAATGCAAATGAAAAGAATGAACAGATGATACCAAGTAAGAGAAGGCTGTTGCTGGCGATGGAGTCTGGGCGGAATGGATGACAGGGGTCTACTTAGCAGCAAGGGAGGGTGAATTGGAGCAGAGAGGCCAGGCCGAGAGTGAGATTCAGCTGGTCACACAAGCAGAGTAGACAGCAGGGCGAAAAGACGGGGCGATAGTCGGGAAGAGAGACAACACAAAACACGTCGAGGTCGAAGTTGCTCAAGCCGGGGTGAGGCGTGCAGTGTGCATGCTTACTGTACTCTGTATAATCATTTGCTCACATAATAGGACGAGACTTCATCGGCCATCACGAGGATTTTCAAGCAATAATGCGACTGGTGAGGAGAGAGAGAGAGAGAGAGAGGGAGAGAGAGGCCACTGTGGAGTCGCGTAAAGATTACAAAGGGGGAGTAACACCCATACCAATGTTGGCACCTAAAGTGGTGTGGTGCGCTGTTGATGCAGCAAGTACAAGAGTACGCAGTGGTCGCACTTGCCTGAACAGGCAAAACGTCACCACGTGGCCCAGGCTTTTTATTGCCGGGAAGGCATTATTGGACAGGATACTTGTATTTGGAAAGAACAGAGGCGGCCAGTGTGAATGGCAGACACGTGATTTTTCAACGTCGTTATTTACTCTGTACAGCCTCGCGATAATGAACAGCATGGATCAGGTCGTTACCATTGATAACATTTTGTATTTTCGAAATGTTTCTAGTCATCGCAAGGCATTGCTTCGTTGTGTAAATCTCTACCACAGGAACTTGCGGCAGTTGGGGCTCTTGCAGAGACACCGCGTCATGCCCTCGGCCCCTCTCCGCGCGTCCTGGGCCAGTTCGACGGTGCCGTCGACATAGTCGAAGGTGAGCTCCTCGCCGGCCTCTATTTTCTTGACAGCAAAGAAGGCCAGGTCGTGGATGTGCTTGTCGGCATGGTCGCCAACGCGCGCAAAGATGCGCAGATTCGGGCTGCACGAGTGGTTGATGAAGCGTGTCGGGCCCGAGCGGAACTCGCCGTCGCACTCGAGCGGCGGTCCAGCCAGACGCGCATCCAGCGAGTCGGCGTCAGAGAACTTGTCGAGGGCAAACAGGTAAACGTCCTTGCGCCGGGCCATCTTAGAGTCGACGCGACGGCGCTGGGCTTCTTGTGCCGTCAGAATCTCGCCCAGGTAGCGGTCCACAAACTGACCCTTTTCGATATCGAACAACGTCTTTACACCCCAGCCGCGGTCTTCTGTGCGGAAGATCTGCAGCGGGACACGCCGCCCGCGCTCGACAACGCGGTTCACGCAGTCGTTGGTGCTGCTGCAGGCGCACGCCTCGTGGCATTCGTAGATGGGGTCGCGACTCTCGAGATACCGGCTTCGTAGCAGTCCCGCCCCTTTTCCGCGCGTGTGGTAAGAGTACTTTGCGCGGTTTTGCTGCCGCTGCTGCTGCCGCTTTCTGCCCTGTTCTGTTTCACTCTCGCTGTCGCTCTCGTCCGGCGACGGCTGGTCCATCTCCTCGTCATCCCACCACATGTCCGACAAGCACTCGCAGCCATCGTAGCGGCATGCGGCAGAGTCGGTGCAGCTGCAGCCACTCCTGAAGTTCTCCGAGGCCGCCTCAACACCAGCAGTCAAGATATTGCCTGTGATGAAGCTGAAGCCCTTTGGTAGTGTCGCGCCGTCGCCCGTGTCGTTGACGATGGTGATGGGAAACTGGTCATGGGTGGGAAAAGACCGAATCTGGCACCAGTGACAGGTGTCGATAACGGCCTTTGGTGGCGGTCCCTGGTCTGTTAGGCCTTTTCTCTGTGACTATCTCTCCCATCGCCGTCGTGTCTTACCGTCTTCCAGTTGTGGCTGAAAAAGTGCTCGCGAAATGTTGCATTCGCAGCCATCATGGGCATGTGTGCTATCGGTGTCTGGGCTGAGGCAGTCAAGAAAAGGTCCAGTATCTAGGTATTGGTAGTCTGCAAGTGTTCATGACAAATTCCTCTTATGTATCTCGGTGAAGTTGTCTGTGAATGAGATGTGAACGCCCTTTTAAGGTTAACGGGTAAAGTGAAGCTGTTTGGTGGGGAAAGCTCAAGTGGGTCCTCTCAAGCGTCTACTTCTACTAATAAGCTGCATTAAGCTGTAAGCTGTTGAGATGAAGTCCTCAACTTATCTTGGAAAACATGTGCTATTCGGATCCAGTGTGTTTTTTCAAATATATATACAAGTATGTATTTATTATACTCTGTAGTTTCTATTCATTCATGTGCCATGTGAAGTATTTGTTTAAATCATTAAATTAAATTAAATCATTTAGAATTGCTGATTTAAACTACATGTTCATAAAACTAAAAACAATCAAAAAATATCATCTTTGCTTCGCAAAAATGCTTTATTTACATTAATTATAGCAACTACGTTAGACCATCCAGAATCAACATAGTCCTGAACTACAGCCACTCAGCAGCTTGGATTACGGGAGAGTGATAACAGCACGGAAGTGGCCGGCGATGTGGGTCTAGATACCGGCTATCAGCACCTGCGGGGAAGCACCGAGCGATACAGTCGTGTAAGTGGTCCGAGAAGGAGGTTCGGCCGCTCCTGCTTCTTTTGGTCGGCCCTTCTAATGTTTTTCTGTTTGCAAACCACATTGATTCATTCATGTGCTGACTGCTTTAGCAGACGCTTTAGCAGACAAAATCTATCAAATTGACATCAACCTCGCACCGATTGCACATCGAATAAGCTGCAATGGCCCCGTCCGCTGTTGCCGAGTCTGTCGATGCCGCACAAGCCGATCTGTCGGCTCTGGCCAAGATGACCTCAGTCCTCGCCGAGAACGTTGCAAAGGCCGGCTCCGGTGAGTTCCTCGGCTCCGGTGACCCGTCCCTGGCACATGTCATGGAGGATTACGGCCGCCCGCCCGTGTTTGACGACAAATACGCCGAACGCGCATTCCTGAAGCATCGTCTGGCGCTGGCGTTTCGCGTTTTTGCTAGCCAGGGATTCATGGAGGGCATTGCCGGGCACATTACCGTGCGTGACCCTGTCGACCCGACTAGTTTCTGGGTCAACCCCTTTGGCACACACTTTGCGCTCATCACAGACGACGATCTGATCCGCGTTAGCCACGAGGGCAAGGTCATCGAGGGCGGCAAGAACAAGATGCTTAACTACGCGGCGTTTGCCATCCATTCAGAGATCCACAATGCCCGACCCGACGTCTTGTGTGCGGCGCACTCGCACTCGCTGTACGGCCGCGCCATGTGTGCCACGGGCCGCACGCTGGATATGCTGACGCAGGACTTTTGCATATTCTACGACGACCACGTGCTGTACCCCAGCTTCTCGGGGGTGGTGCTGGCGACAGAAGAGGGCAAGCGGATTGCAGCAGCCCTGGGTCCGCGCAAGGCGGCGTTTCTTGGCAACCACGGCATCCTGACAGCGGGTGCAACGATTGAAGCGACAGTGAACTGGTTTGTTCTGCTGGAAAAGTGCAGTCGCGTGCAGCTGATTGCCGAGGCAGCCGTGGGTGGGCGACGGGAAGAGCTGACCAAGATCGGTCCCGAGGAAGCCCTGAATTCGTGGAAGGCCATTGGGTCGTCGAACGCGGGCTACTTTGGAGGTCTTCCTCTGTTTCAGATGGCAGAGCGCGAGTTTGGCGAGAGCACGCTACTAGGAAGAGGTGTGTAGGAGGTGCTTTGTCGGTCCAAAAATTTAAAGAGCTTACAGAAACTATAAAATATAGCAAGCACATCAGTGGCTGTCACCCGCCGTAGTGATGGTATGATGGCTCCTGGGCAAGGCTGTCATTACAATGAAGGATTGCTCAAGTTTATGCATAGCTAAACGATTTGCAATATGAAACACTTTGATAGAGCTTGATTGGGCTGTGAACGGAGCAGACGAGGTAGAGAACACCCTCGGGTATTAGGGAGACGATACGAGGATGTGCATTGATGGCCATGATGGCCATGATGGACATGATGGCCGTAATATACACCGGCTGTAAAATTCTAGAGCCGCCAGTGATCATGTATATCTCACGTATAAGTGCGAAGATCACTCAAACGTCTGGGATGTGCACCTGTGTGTCCGAGAGTAGGCCTCGTGAACGGGTCACTGTTGGTTCGAGGCGGAGGTTTCATTAAAAAAAGCCTCATCGATTCACCGAGTGTCGATACAGCTCGGTCTCATTGTTGCCAATTTGTTGGCCATCTTTCTAGCAGATCTCTGGCAGAACTCAATCAGGTAAACCTTATTCCAGTTGCATTATGAACAACCATGAGTATAATGGAATGTCGAAAATGTCTACAAGTGGTAGTGCAGTTAGTTACCAATACAGACAGAACGCACTTAATACACTATACGCACGACTATATTCGGAGCAAATACAACGGCACCACTGTGTCAAGTGTCACATGAGAAAAACGGGCGACTTGCACTAGCAAGCGAATGAAATCGTTTAGAGACGCCCAAGACACAAACAGCACCTGGAGCTATATTGCCGGTGATATACATCCTCCTAAACGCCCAGTGTTGTCGTGTACTTGTACATCGTAGCTTTCGGACGGGGTCGACGATGTTGTGGTTTGGGGTCGCTGCAACAGGCTAGATCATCGCGAGGACAGCTGTTATGTCCATGAGCGAGTACACCGTAACCGAGTAATTCAGAGCAAAATATAGCGCATTCTAGTCGTATCTGGATGTACTCCGTAATTACACACGGGTCGTCTGTAGCGGAGTTTTTACACGTTACTTGTAGACTTATACTCCGCAGGTGGCTGTGGCTACGCCGCTGGGCTTCTTGTACGCCGTTCGAAAGTACTCTGCATTCGCTTGTGCTGTTTGCTGGCTGCCCTGTGCGGTGTATTAGGGCCTTGTAGATAGATACCACCGCTACGTGGAAAAACGCACGCAGAGAGAAACGAGTGGAAGAGGAGAACGGAGGGAACCTGAAACTGAAACAAGGCTACCCGAGGTAGGAGTATGATGTAGAGAGATATATGACAAAGGGAGAGCAATAGTTGAGAGGGAATGTGGAAAAGTGTTGGTCACAGAGCATGCCTAGTATTGGCATTTTATCGTCATCACACAGAGTAGAGGCAACAGAAAGATGGGCACGAGAGGAGAGAGAGGACCAGACACACGACCACCTTGCAGAGATACACCCTTGCATCGGATTATTATTAATACAAAGTGTCTCTTATTACTGAGTGAGTAGCTGGCGGACCGCAGCCCGTTTCATTGACAACAGGGGTCTTTTGCTTCTCTCGGATTTTGTCGTCTTTTTTCTTTCTATTTTTTCTTTCTATTTTCTCTCTCATGTTGTCTTGACTCATTCCCGAACAAACATCCTCATAGCATCCTATATATCTACATCTTGATTTGCAATGCCTGGAAATCTTATTTGAATTTGTTGTATATTTGTCGACGGTTGGCATCACTGGAAACGGGTTGAAAACATAACAAACAAAATGGAAGGCTCTGATCTATAATTGTAAATTAAATCAATGCTCGTCTATGCCTATATGCTTCTCCCTGATTCTCTCTGCTCATGCCCTCTATGCTTTCGCCTTCTCCTTGCACAGAAAAGGCCTGTGACAGCCCTGTGATGTATTGCCCGTGTGACAGCCCAGCGGCTCCTTAAACGCACACAGGCATAATAAACATATGTACATCCATGTTGTTGCACATGCTTGCCGCCGCTGTGGCTTCACCAGCCTCAAACAGTCACAAACACCGCCTTTGTGTAAATACACTGCGACTGTTCTTCCGCTCTTCGACCATCTACCGTTCCCTGTATGGAAGTTGTCATCCACTGCCAAGACGAGGTGTTTACGATGTGACCGCGTCCTGGACCCCTTGATACTGTCCGACGGAGTACGGTGAACGCCCCCTGGGGCTTTGCATGGGAAGCACAGCGTCGATTAGAGAGTGCTCCTTGGGCATCGAACTGTGCCATCTAATGATACATCTATGCTGTGATGGCACAACGAATACTGAGATATTCATCACTATATCTATTTGTATTATTTTTCGATGCTCTACCCTCTACCTCGTCAACGACCTCTCTGGTTTCAATAACAGACTACTCTGTACAGCCTACAACTCTCATCGTCTTGGCCTGGCCTTACCGTCTCTCTTATTCTGCTGCAGCACATTTAGAGGACCCTATTCAACCTTGTCACTCAATTGTGTGACTTGTCATCCATACTATGTAGTATCACCGGTACAACATTTGCTACCCTTATTCTTCCCTTATTCCACTCTGCCCTCTCCTCCCCGTCATGTCCACTTTCATATGAACCCAACGTCCCACTCCCAGATCTGCTGGAGTTCATCTTCGTTTGTTTGATTCTGATTCCTATTTTGTTTCTCTCCTCTTTTCTCTCTTCTCTTGTCTCTCTCTCATTTATTTTTCTTCTTCTCTCTCTCTCTTTTCCCTCTTTCACCCCTCTCACCCATCATCATCGCGTCTATGGCGCGCCCGTCTTCTATTCTTGCAACTATTGATTAGTTTTAATTTATTCGTTCGTTTCTTACTTTTATTCCCCTTCTTTCACCTTGCCTTTTTTGTACATCTTGTCATTCTGTTCACTTCTACTTTAATATCCACCATGACTTTTCGCGGGTCTTTGCCGCTGGCGGCCCTCACAACAATCTTCACACCTCCGTGCTCGACATCATGGCTCGTAACAACAACAAAAGTTCCGTCTCAGTTCCCCTCTTTCCCCGGGGCCGGTCCAGTCCCGACCTGCAACCCACCAGCCTGGCAAGACAACCTGTCTGCCGAGGGATTCGCTTTTTACTCTCCAGCTATATGCCCCAGCGGCTTCGAGGTCGGCCCGGGCTGCATCCTGACAACAGCACCTCGTACAACCGAGGGTTTCCCTGCCGTGGCACCGGACGAGACGGTAGCATGGTGTGTCCCCAGCGGACAGTCGTGTGCATCGGACACGACAGACTTTCGCGGCGGTTACTGGGGTGTCACCCAAACAGCAACAGTGACTGGTGCTCTGGCCACGGTTGGACCTGCCATGCAGATCCGGTTCCGTGATGTCGACCTGGCGATCCTAGAAACACACCCACTTACACCCGGCTTGACGCTAGCCGCTGCCCAAACTTCCCCTCCACCCTCCAGCAATGCATCGCCAACAACTTCTATCTCGACACCGACATCAGTATCAAGTTCGAGCACCTCTCCAGCACAAACGAGATTCCTGACAACTCGTGGACCCTTGACCACCAGCACTGTCACATTTGTATCCAGTGGCAACACTGTTGTCTCAACCGTGACTACGGCACCCCCGAGAAGCACTGCAGGTGGCAAAACCGGCCTTGGTTCCAATGGTGACAACGACAACGACAATGACAACGACGACGACGACGACGATGACGAGAGCAGTTCTTCTCCATCTAGCAACGGAACCGACAGCGACAGCGACGACAGCGGAAACTCTACTACGACTACTACTACGCAGACCCATACACCCTCATCACACACGAGAGCCTTCACTGCCACAATAACCATGTCGTGTCTGCTGAGTGTTACCGTTATCGGTATCGGAAGCTATTTCTTTGTCAACCGCCGACGCCGGAACAAACACGACAAGAACTTGCAGACTTCACGGGATGCAGAGCAGGGCGGCAGTAGTGGCGGCGATGGTGCTGCCACCAATAGTCAAGGCCCTGCCTCGGGAGCCAATGCCTTCTTTGCGAGCATGTTTTCATCACCAAAGCAAACGGCGCTAGTAAGCAACACTGCCGACGGCTTCAATGCAGCACCGACTTCAACCATGTCATCGGTAGGCGTTGGTGCATGGGTACAGAGGAAGGGAGAACAGCGGCCACGCTGGCAGGATACAGCGAACAAGGCCAGAGGATGGTGGGCAGGCCTACCACTGTCCAAGTCACGTAGCCCGTTGACGGGCGGCAACCAAGACGAGGGAAACAACATGTTTAGTGCCTGGAGGAGACAGCAGCGCACGCGCAGGTGGGAGTCTCAGGATGCCCAACAGCAGAGACAAGACGAGGAACAGCAGACCAGAGGTGTCAATGCCGACCCAACGACGTCTGTGCTGGCACCGCTTCCCACACTCGAGCTGAACTTGGGTGATGAAAAGTATAACCACTCGAGGAATGACAGCAGTGGCAGCAACGACAGCAGCAACTCGGCCGAGAGCGACATTGGGCCTCTTGTCGACATCTATGCAACCATGCCCAAGACCAGGGGTATTCCGTCCCAACCTCGCGTCGACCGCACCAGCGCCCGGCAGAGCTGGATGTCGCGTCTGTCGCGGTACATGCGCGGCGACCAGGGCCGCAGCCCCGGTTTGAGCGGCAACAGCACGCCCGTTACCAACCGGGCTAGTAGTAAAGCCAGTCCCACCAGCTCTGGTTCTGCCTTCAAGTATGATTTCACCACGGGGCGTGTGGTTGATCAAAATGGGGATCAGCAGAAGGAAGACGACGACGAGACAAGCAACGGACACAACTCGAAGCGCTGGTCGCGATATACGCGGGCGGATACGCTGTCGATTGTGACCGATGGTGCTGACTACCACGGCCACCAGCGCGGCTTGAGCGACCCCAACTGTGTCAAGGCTGACAGCTGGGAGGCTTTCTCGCGATCCCACCAGGGACTGGGCAAGATTCTAGCGGCCAAGAAGATTAAGGGCAGCTCCCGCAGCCCAACATCACCCAGCGGTCCCCATAGTCCAGGCAGTTCACAGACACCCCGAGAGGACACAACTGAAGTTCGTATACGGGTGCAGAGCATGGCCTTTGGCAACGGTGAGTCGGGCAAGGACATGCTATCGCCGACAATGACAGTGCGCAGCGACCGCACCGGTACGCAGCGGGGTAGCCGGTGGCTGAGTGTCGACAGCAAGAATCCGTCTCGGTTCAGCGACTGCACGTTTGGCCGCATGGACAGCTTTATCAGCAAGTCCAGCAGTCCTACGTCGGAGATGCCGCCAGTCCGGGAGGAGGGCAGACAGGAAGAGAGGGCGGAAACAACAGGAAAGATAAAGGAGAAGGCAAAGGGAATTCCCTCCCTGGAAGCATGGTAATCTATTAGTAATCACAAGTATACCCGTCTAGCACTTTGCCGAGACAAGCAATAGACATGTTCAGTTCATATCTATATTAATACAACAAAAAGGAAGGTGCAATGCCAGCCGTAGACAGTCCCAGCGAATCGGTCCGATCGATGCGCGGAAAATGCATGTCTGATGCCCGCAGGATCTACGAGCGGAGGCCAATGTCGGAGACTAGAGAGTGCATCGCTACACCTACGAGATTATGTTGCAGACTACAGTCTGAGAGAAGCGAGTGATATAAATATATTGAGCACGTCGGCTGCTTAGACATACTCAGCGTGCACAAGACGCCACCGAATGAGATGGGAGGAAGCAGAGGGGATGATAGAACCAAGAGGGAGAGCAGTCTTGGAAAAACAAACACATGGAAGGGTCACACAGACAAGATAGGCAATAGAGACAGAGGATAATCACCGGCGGTGATGTGCGATGGAGATTATGGCTGAGACACTCGCGTGGATGGCTACCGGGATAGTGGTGCCATGGTGGTACTTAAGACATTCAGATGTGGTTTGAAGAGGCATGAGATTGAATAAACTAGGACGGTACATTGCTTGTATATTGACGGGCAAATTGGGCGAAAAAAGAAATAAAGAAATAACGGAGTGTAAGAAGATGATAATAGACAAGTGAACTGAGACAAAAAAGAAGAAAAGAACGAAGCAGATAGAAGAGAAGATGTCAAAAACAAAAAAAGACGAACGACGAATGAAAGTAAGCCAGTTGGTATCACAACAGGAAGGCATTTAACATGAATAAATGAACAAAAAAATGGAAGGCTTGATGGCACTGCCCGACATAGAGTAGCTTAGTCTTTAGACACTGCAAGACCGATGGCGGTGTGAGGACACACACTGTCTCTTGGCCCGTGCCCCTTTTCAATGTCCACCGGTGATTGTGGTTGTGGTTGTGTCTGTGTCTGTGTTTGTAATGGTGTAGCTGCGGCAGCTGTGGAAACTGGTCCCCGTAGAGGCCGCGCCGACGGCTTATCCGGGATCTTGCCGACAATCCCGGAGCCGCGGAACATGACGAGCACAACAAGGAAGGATGCAACACCCAGGGCAAAGTTGAACCAGTTGCCCGCACGTAGACCTTTTAGAGTGGCCTCGTCGTGCACCTTTGTCGATCCAACATGGGCCACATCAACACCGCGCTCCGAGGCCATGACGGCCGTCTGGATGGCAGTGGCGATGGCAAGGCCAATGGCGCGTCCGATCTGGCCGGCCATGTTGACCAGGGCGCCGCCCATGGCCTGGTCCTCTTGCGGGAGAGCGTGGGAAACAAACAACGTCAGACTAGGCCAAGCGGTGTCTGCGCCAATAACGGAGAACACCATAGCAGGGAGGCCAAAGGCAAAGTACGACGTGGTGATTGCGGGGATGGGAACCGCCAGCAGGAGACTACTAATACTCACTGCGGCGTTGCCAAACAACAGAATCAGATAGGTCGGCACGACACTCAGCAGCCGTGCCACGACAAAGCACGTAAGAATGCCGACAATGCCCGTCGGGATGAAGCGCAGCGTTGTCTGGATGGCACTGAGGCCCTGGTAGTCTTGGTAAAAGTAGGTGGCGTAGACAAGGTAGCCGTTGAAGGAGCTGAAGAAGAGAGCCATGATGACGAGCGACGTGCCAAAGAGACCGCCAGACCGCGAGAAAATGGATATGCGCACGAGCGGGCGCGGCGGCCATGCCCGGCCGGCCAGCTGCTTCTGCAGATTGTACGGCCGCTCCAGCCACATCTGCCAGAACACAAACGCACCCACGAGGAGCAGGGAGATGCCGATCAGCGCGCCCACCCAGGGCGTCGACCATCCGACGACGTTGCCTTCGGTCAGGGCAAACAGGAGACCGACAAGACCGAGTGTAATCAGGAAACCACCGAACCAGTCGATACTTCGAATCATGGGCGGCACGGGCGGCGCAGCCGGCGATCCAGATCTGGCCGTAGCGCCTCTTGGGCGGATAGCCGGCGGCGGCTGTGCTGGAATGATAAGGTAGCCGACGACAGTGACGACACCGGCGAGGATAGCAAGCACGCCAAACACCCACTTCCAGTTGGCATACGAGGTGATCAGGCCCGACATGAGGTTGCCAAAGATGGAGCCTAGGGGAGCACCAGCACCGTAGGTTGCAAAGGCATAGTTTTTGGCTTTGCCCGGCGGAAACGTCGTTCCAAGGATGCCAATGGCCGTGGGAACATTGGCTGCGGCACCGAGACCCTGCAAGCCACGGAATATGTTGAAGGCGATCTCGTTGGGGATGAATGGGTTGGCAACGGTCGTGGCCGTCACCCAGGCCGAGCCGGCGACAAAGATGGCCTTTTTGCCAAAGACGTCGGCAATGCGGCCCCAGAGCAGCAAAAAACAGCCAAACGTGAGGGCATATGCGGACACAATCCACTGCAGACGCGAGTCTGGGATATCCAGATCGCGGCCGATACTAGGCAGGATGATGACGACAGACTGCACAGAAAGGGTCTGTTCGTGTTAGTGTGCCGACGCAAAGAAGGAGAGAGTGGTGAAAAGTGCCAAAACGGGACAGAACGTACGTTGATAAAACTGGCGCCGGTGACGGTGGCTACCAGGGCAATGCAGCGCCACTTGGAGTAGGGCAGCTTCTGGTCATCGTCGAGGATGGACTCGGCGTCGTCGTCCTCGTCGTTGTCCTCGTCGTCCTCATCAAAGACAACGGGGGTGTCGTGTGATATTGGCGCGTGCTGTCGGCTGTGATAGCTCTGGCGGCTGTGTTGTTGATGGAGGCTGGTGGACGAGGCGTTGATATGAGGGCCGGCATGGGCGCCGGCACTACCCGCCTTTTCGGGGCCTGTCATTGTGGGATCGACTACTGGGTGAGTGAGTCGTCAAGTGAAAGTGACCCCAAGCTGACTTTGTGTAGACGATGCTATTGCCGACTTCAAAGGATGACGACTCGGGGGGCGCATAGCTTGCAAGGACGAAGGCTGGAAGGAAGGCGACCCACAACCTTTTGTAGTCTTGACTGTGGAGGAGCAGACAAAGAGGCAGCAGCCGAAGCGAGTCGGCGATGGATGTTGTGCTAGAGTCTGGGGTCTGCGCGGCTGTGTCTTGACTCCCGGACGCCGAGTTCACGGACGAGAGACGAGACGAGAAGCGCGAGGCGAGATATATGAATATGTGGAGGATGACTTTTATCTAAATACTTTCGTTTATCGATAGTAGTTGTGCTGGCCGGGGTCTTGTGCGTGCTCCTGTCTTTTTTTGTTTTGTTTTCAGAGATCTTGACGCATACTATATGTCCCTCTTTCTTATAATCTCTTTTCTTCCTCTCTCTTTTTGTCAGTCGAGACTTTCAATATCTCCCAGGTCTGGGGTTTTTATTGCTGTCTTAATTTCTGTATGACAGAT
Organism: Ophiostoma australiae; assembly: GCA_022392945.1. Taxonomy (NCBI): domain Eukaryota; kingdom Fungi; phylum Ascomycota; class Sordariomycetes; order Ophiostomatales; family Ophiostomataceae; genus Ophiostoma; species Ophiostoma australiae. The sequence continues at coordinate 1,352,349 of JAKRGJ010000002.1, read as the reverse complement.
CTCTTTGATGTAACTGCTGCTTTGTTTTTCTTCAAACAAACTTTTCTTTCCTTCCATCTACCCTTGCCATAAATCGCTGCTTAGTTTGTCTAGCTCCTCCTGCTAGCACCTCACTCTCCACCCCGGCCGTCAACCGGAGTTACTCACAAAGACGGTCAACATAGGCCTGGTCAAGTACGCACACGACCCCCAGGATGACGACTTGTCCTCCGACCTTTCCTCCTTTTGCCATTTCCCTCTCCTCTTCGGGGTCCCTTTCCTTTTCCATCTTCCAATCTCTACATAGTAAACTGGCAAAAAGCCGCTCCTCCTCTACGACCCCCCACTACAAAGCTTGTCACCGATACCCGCCTCCCGAGTTACTCTACATAGTAATACTTTGCACTAATTTTCCCGTTACTTTCTTCTTCCTCTCCTCTGTTGTGCTAGGGATTAAGTTGTTCCCTGCGCTGTTCCTAACAAAGCCTACAGTGGATATAACATCCTGGAGCTCTACAACGGACATACCACAGTAGTATTGTGCTCTGTGATAGTACATTGGCAACTCTACACTCTGCAAAGTAGTGCACAATGACTCCAGATATTCCTTTCTTGGTGAAAACCACCTACCTGGTCCCTGTTCTCTGATCTCGCTACGCCTTCTGGGACATGCATCTCCGGGGGTTCGTTGCTGTCTAGGACCGCGCTGTACGAGGTGGCACGATGGCACTGGTGGTAACGATGAAGGGAAATGACCAATGTGTTGACGGATGACGGGTGCAGCTGCCACGGCACACATGCTCTATGGTTTCATGAACGGCGAGACAAGGTAGCTGTTACCTGCGGCGTGGTGGCAACGGTACTGTGGTTTATTATTTATTTGTTATTAATTGGTACTTTACTTATTTATTTTTATTTTTTACTTTTAACCTTTTTTGTTGTGACATTTCCATCAACATTCTCTCATCCTATCAGCATGCTTCCTACAACCCATTTCCATCTGCTGCCCGCTTTGACTTCTCGCCTGTTATATTGACTCTATATCTTGTATGACATCAACATCACATCGCATACACAGTAGATGGTGCAACATTGGCAATTGTCCTTCAACGCGAGGGAAATATGACGGCCGAACGCGAGTCAACAAACCAATAAAGCAGTGAGCCAACAACTCAAATACTCGATCAACTGCAGCGGCAGGCCCTAGACGATCTTGCATGGTATTCCCGTCAGCGGCGGTCTCCTCCGACGAGCTCCCCGCAATTCTTTATCAGTTATCTTCAATCAGTCTTTAGTTCACTCTGGTGTGGGCTCGCTGGCTTTTTACTGTTGATGCGGTTTTATTTCATTTTATCTGATCTGCAGTGTGCTTTGATTTCTATCAATAGATTCCTGAGTCAACCGAGCACTTCGGAGATCGAGTTGAGACAGCATGGGCGAGTTCGAGTTTAATTAATCGGCAAGTCCACCATTTGATAAACCAATCAGTGATTCAGCTAATTAGTCGTATGTTTAGTCAAATGTTCACCAGTAATCTGTTCGCAGCACACTGTGGTCGACCTGATAAACCATCGACTGTTTTGCCTTTGGCTGCTTGGCGGATGACGATGAAGCAGAGACGCAAGAAAACAATCACCTCTGATGAAACTGGTCGAATATTTGGCATGCGCTATACACTACGACAATAGATCAAACGTCTTGTTCCTAGAAAATCGGCCGTAGTTAAGCATTTCTTGCCGAGCCATGAGCCAAGCCGGTGGTTGACCTGGCCTTGCCCATTTGTGCTTCGGTGTCGTCGAACGGAGCCTCTGCCAGCTGAACGCCTTGCGCTAGGCACAGCATGCATGCTGTGTGATCTATACGGTTCCCTGATGGCATGAATAAATACTTCGTAGATGGAAGCATCGCTAGGTGCGGCCGCTTCATAGTAAATGGCATTCAAAATACACTGTTCACCATGGCTCCAGTATCAACAGCGGTCGCCTCGACATCGGCCCTCTTCGCTCGCGCTGGCCTAATCGAACCGCGACAACTCGACGGCGGCACTAAACAGTTCGTCTGTATCGGCCTCCCCATCATCGCCGCAGCCCTCGGCGTGGCCTCATTCAGGGCGGCAAGGGCACCGCCTGGCCGAAAGATGGACGAGTTTTTCGTAAGCATATTTGCTTTGATTATCATCACCACGCCACCTCTCCTAATATGGGTAACATTCTACTATCATTACAAGGGACGCATCCTCGCGAAACCGCCAGACCAGCGAGAAGAATTCAAGCGCAGCCACCCGCGTGTTGCCAAATTCTTTGGAATTGATCCGCCGGCCCCTAGCCCGCCAGCCTCAGGAGCTCCAGTAATTGAAGAACTGCCGGAACACCATCGTCGGCCACAATTAGAGCAGGTCCCGGTCGTGGTCCACCCCGACGAAGAAGGCTTCACAGACCCAGATCAGATGACGTCCAAAACGGCAGCCACAAGTGTCGCGACAGGCGATGAAACCGCACTACACCAGAAATGAACTCAATATTCAATCATAGGCGCTGACATGCACGGCCACACTGCCATCTTCTCAACTCTGCGGGTTGCAAGCCTCCAATATTGGTTAGTGAGGCTGACACTTCCCGAGCAAATGCGCCTTTCAAAAAGCGCCAAAAGACCTTGAGCGCCCTCATCGTGTCAATTACTTTGAGAACATGAAAAATCGACATTCATTGACGACGCCGTAGCCACTGTGTCGTCATCATTCGGCAACTCGGTCGACATAGCTGCCCCTTGCGATAAGACATCAAATGGCGTCAACAACCGCTGTTGGCACTTCATCGACCGCGCAGGCTGCGAGCACATTTATCACATCGACAATAACATCCTCCACCTCCACCCGAACTTCGACAACATCGACGGATACATCGGCGTCATCGTCGGCATCGGCTACAAGCAAGTCGTCAAGTCCCTGGGACAATCTCAACCTTCTCCTCATATTTGTTCCCTTGGTGTTGATCTTCTTGATCCTGGGCGTTGCTTACTATGGCGGTCGACTGTTTCCCAAGCTGCGCTATAGTTCTTGGAGGTGGAAGAAGGTATTTAGAGACAGGTGGAACTGGTTTGTGGATCTCTGCTACAGCCTCGTGAACCTTTTGTTCTACAGGACTACCATTAAGTCCACGGGGAGCGACCAGGAGCCCACGAAGCCGCCAAAAGAACGGTCTAGATCTGCCAGCCGGGCATGGATCAGGACGACACAGGGCATCAAGATTATTGCTGTGAACGCGAAGAGCATTACTTCAAATGCGACAGCTCGCTTGCGATCAATACCGTTACCTTCTTGGCCATCATCGTCGGCTAAAAAGCCCAAAAGACCAGTAATCACACATCATTTCGACCTAACCCCAACTCCAGAGAAACACAATACACCAGAGCCAACTCCCCTGCCCGAAGACCCATTCCCGGATACGTCCACTGTTGCGTCACTTTCTATTGTGGAGGAACCAGGGGTACTGCGGACTCCCGACGCCTGCCACTTCACTCCATAATGATGCCATTGGGTTTGTTTATTCTAGTTTCATCAACGAGCACCTATTATTTACCACGGATATCATTAAAACAATACATAATTGCAACAACAGTTATGGGACATGTAGTGGAGGCTAGATCTCTACATAGGCGTTTCGGCAAGTGCGTAGAACAGATGCATAGGGCCTCCAAAGATAGGCGGTGCTTCCGAAACACCAGGGTGCATCCGGACTGCGCTGTTCACAAGACCGGCCTGGTCAAAAATGTTATGCATCTGCTCAATACCGAAGCCACGGTGCACAACCGTCTTGACTGCCTTTCTCGCTTTGTCTTCGACATTGTGCCCATGACCATGCTCATGACTGTGGCCGTGGCTATCGTCATCCACCTGCTGGCCAGCTGCGATGGCCTCTGCCTTTCTCTTCTTGTAGTCTGCAACCTCTTGCTCTGTCGGTGTCTTCCAGTCAATCACCAGCACTTTGCCACCTGGCGCCACTCTCGTCGCCATGCCGCGCAGCACGGCCACTGGGTCCTCAACGTGATGCAGCGCCAACGAGATGAATGCGACATGAAACGAGTCAAACTCGGGCTTGACTGCTGCCTCGGACAGCGCCGGCTCCCCACCACTGACGAGGTCGGCCTCCACTGCCCGTATGCGCTCCGGGCTAAAGTTGGCCTCAGCGGCTGATTCGTTATATAGCCTCACCATGGTGGACGAGATGTCCAGTCCACGAATTCGAGACGCGTATGGTGCCAGGGCCCGCGATAGAATACCGTCTCCGCAGGCATAGTCCATGATGCGAACGCCCGTGCCATCTTTAAAGCGAGCATCTTCAGGGATGCCCACCCATGCGCGGTTTGTCTGCAGCCAGTCAATGACTTGGCGCTGCATCTCTTGGACCCATTTTAGCTTGACTATATCCTCGGCTTGGTTGCTGTTCTGGTCAGCTTTGCTCATTTATATACTTTATGGCATGGGCACTTACTCGAAATGCTCCTTGTTAACCTCTTTCCAGGTCTTTCCGCCTTCAGGCTGCTTGCTGCGGTTCTCGCACATCTTGAGAGGCCGCAGTGGGGGACAGACACTGTAGATAACGACAAGTTGTGGTGGCTTCGTGATCTTCTGGGTGCCAATGCTTTGCTGGTTATAAATAGGAAAAAGAGATGTGTACAAAGCAAATATTACCACAGGATTTGTCAGTATTTATATCAGTATCAGTGCCAGAAACCGAATATGTTCCAATACTCCTTGTTCACACAATTGACGTCAAGACACTGTCTTTATGCGCATGTTTTAGACTCTCGGCGACTTTTAAAGGGAACCCATTGGCCTTAAGTCCCCGAGAAGTTACCGGCCGCAGAACAATGTTGATTCTAGGTCCTAATTAGGAAAATAAGCTCGCGGATATTCGAAAGGAGACATATCGACAAGCAAACTTGCTCAGTCGCCTAAACGTAATGCCATGACGCCCTGCGAAGTCGGTGATGATGGCCGAGGATGCAGAATAGAAGACGGAAACATATAAAGTGGGGATACTTCTAGTGCAGTGCAAGTACAAAGTGTACAAGAAATGCAACAGGTTATCCCTGCCTGCTGAATTGTGATATTTGTATCTTAAACATTAATCGCATGGTAAACAACAATAGCCTGTAGAAGCCTGGCCTATTTGGCGAGGCTGTTGCCTTGATCGGGATAGTTAGCATGGAAAGGGACGCTCCATTTAAGTCGTGTTAGTCCCACGTGGAAGTCGACAAATCTGGCAGCTGCAAGTTCGGATGGTCACGTGAGACACTTCGACGTCGATCATGGATATTTTGGTACTTCACCGTATGATTAGTTAGTTTCTTTATATTCACTGTTGCAATAAATTCTACGAGAGCGCCTGATTCACAGGATATAACGGCATTTTGGGCTTCAGTTGTGTGCACTGGTGGTGGTAATCAAGTGACCCAATGTAGTGGTATATTACAATGCAACCCTAGGAACCTGCCTGGTGATGCATTTCGAGATTGCGTACAATAGTACTGAAAATCGACAGGAAATAGGATATGAACAAATAAAATGACAAAAGGAAAGGCTGCGGTAATGGGAGTGCACTTCGGCAGAAAGTGCGTCACTGAGATGGCCAATCAAGCAGAGCACAAGAATAGGCAAGATGGCCAAGGCCCAGTGGCGTGCATATTCGCCAAGAGGGGAGGGAGCCTCTGAAGAAAGCATCGGACGAAAAGGCCTGCTTACGAACAGATGCAGTTCTCTTCCTGCAAGGTATTCTTTTCTTCGAGGGAGCTGCCCTAAAACCCCCAGGAAGTTTCCGAGGCACCTGTATTGCCAGCAGTTCATGTTAACTACATCCAAGCAAACATGGTAGCCAAAAAATCATCGTCTTTCACTTACCATAGCTGTCAGAGTACTGCATAGACCCACCGGAAAAGTCACCACCTTGAGACATGTCAGACGGGTCATACACGTAGCTGCCGCCGTGCTCGGACAAGCCACCTCCGGCTGTGGTGTAGTGGCTCACACCGCCGGTTCCAGAGTAGTCGATGTACTGGTCGGCGTATGTGCCGCCAGCACCACTACTCGAGCCTTCACCATTGCCTCCAGAGGCACTGCCGTCCTGGGCGTGCCTTTTGTGGCTCTTCTCCTTGCGTCGTCGATACCGAGCGAGGTCCTGGTTCGTGACCACCTTGTCGCGGACGATATACTCGTTTTGTGGTGGCAACTGAAGCAAGCTCTCGTACTCCCAGTCCTTGACGTACTTGTTGTCGAGTCCCCATTCCTTGATCTTATTCTTGTACTGCTTTGCACTATGAATGTTAGCTAGCTGATTTTCTCATCACGTCTTTCTAGGAACGGTATAATACACACGTTGCAGAAAAGAAGTAGACTGCTTTCATCTCCTTCATGGTGTGTGCCAGCGTATTGTTGGAGTAAATGTCCGTGATGAAACCCCGAAATGGTTCCCAATCATCTGCACATGCTGGGCGGATCATGCCCTGAGGTACCTGGTAGTAAAAGGGGTCCATGTTAGCTTTGGAAGTGCTTGCGTAGGCCGAAAAGCTTTCAAAGTACACAGGCTGTGAATGTAGATGTGGAAATAGAAGTGAAGACAAATGTGCAATGAAGAGGATATAAATATAATGAGTTGATAGCATGGGCTTTCGATGGACTGTATTACATGGGGCCTGGAGTATATTTATGCTCCTCCGATTTATAGTCAATCGTCCGAAGCTTTCTTTCGAAACTAGGCAGAAGCCCCAGACACCGTGGATATATCAGGCACAGGAGACCGATAGGATACCGTGTATACTCATTGTCTCGCCTCTGAAAGGCAGAGGTATGCAGAGAACATATGCGTTTCTATTGATATTTCTAGCTTTTGCGTCGATGCAACAACGTGTGCAGAGAAGTAACTTTTCTCGGGAAATATCGTGGGTAGGGACGGGCAGTGATGTGAGCAAGGCGGTGCTGGCCTCAAACGTAAGTGAGTTCAAACACGACCAGAAACGGTAATGGATTCACAGTGACAAGACGAAATCGGGAGAATATAGCTCAAGCAAAAAGGAAATAGCCAACTCACATCCATTTCCCCACGATCCTCTTCTTTGACTTGCTTCGGCATGGATGTTTGATTCCGAATGCACACGGCACCAGCACGTAGAGGATGGTTCGAAGTTCAGTACGATGTGGCTATATCACTGACAATGGAAGTGTCCCTGATTATGAGACTTGTGAAACGCTAGGAGACTAGTAATTCTGACGTGTGTATATGTAGTCAGATAGTCTTGTGTATGGGTGTTTTAAGAGTGAGGTGCAATGAGGTAGTGTAGAACGTGTAGAATGAGTTATGTATTATAGGTGACGAGATATGAGAGACGACTTATGAGAGAAAGCGCAAAGTGTGCTGACGTAAAGTGGCTTGCAGCCCATGTACTTGGTGTGTACAACCTGGCGCAAGTTCAGTAAAACTCAAGAGCACACTACTATGTGAGTGAGGCAGTACTGGCGCCCAAGAATGAGTACGCCCACCCAAGCATATCTGATCAAAATCTGGGGCTAGCCGTGTACCCGGAAAGATGCTTAGTTTTCACAATGTATCTCAACATATTTTAGAGCTCGCTTGGGGGGTTCTCTATCAGTGTACTTACTTCCAGCAGCAGTGCTTGATGCCGTTATCCCCTCGAGGAATATTTCAGTATGATACGCACCCGCTTCCCTTGTACAATTTTGTACACCCTCACACTGGTGGAGGGTCTTGGGGAGGTTCTTGATCGTCGATCTAGGCGCTTTGTAACATCTTCCGGGGTGTATAAACTTGGGAAAATATTGATGCTGAGGGACTATAGAAACATAGAAGTAAACATGACAGAGATAGTTGAGAATGGTGTCATTTCCATTATACTTTAAATTGCGGCAATGGCTTCGAGGGGGTGGGCAATGTCAGGGCGCATCTTAGCGGACGTGATTGGACCCATGGAGATATATTGTTGCAACGTCGACCCAAGAAACACATATGGAGCTAAGGCTGTGCATATGTGGGAGCTTATAGATTGGGATGAAAGGCGGGTGGCTCTAGAAAGAAGGGGTGTGGAAAGAAGTGTTGTAAAGGGTCAGTATGACGGCGAGAGGCTGCAGACATCGTTGTGGATGAGGCTGCCGACGTTGTACTTCAAACTGCCCCCATCCAGTTATGTCAGCAGCCGGTTTCATTCGGGTCCCGTACTTATAGGATCCAGGATATTAAGAAGACAAGTCAGGCCTCATTCTATTCGGAGCGGACAGGAGTCTTAATGCCTAGATGGGCCTTTGAGTGATATACCATCTGTAATCAAGTCCAACAGGGGTTAAAATAGATAGAGTATCGACTGCTCGCTGCAGGTATGGAAACGTATTTTAATTGCAAGTGCAACTCTAGATATCAGCTAGCCGTGACTGTAAGAAGTGACTGAGGAAATGTTCCATCTGATCATAGAAGCCCATGGATGGCCAAGTCTGCCGATGTAGACTTATGCACCGCATGGGACCTGTGCCTGCATTTGCATATACTGCCTCGTTCGGTATTCCAGACCTTATGGTACAAGCCTCATGTACCCACCACAACTACATATATTTGTACTAAGTGAGGGTCGTTGGCGATTTAGCCACTGGTTAGCACGCTGGTCGGAGGTTGGTGTTGACAGTAATACTACTTGGTGATGTACGCCGAGCTTGGGAAGCAGCGGGAATATTAGGCACTGTGGCTGGGGCGCGGACACAAGATCTCTGCATAGGTGCATCTTACACATGACAAGGCACAGCACCAATGGGTATGGAAGAGACACAACCAGGTCTGATCTCGTGTTGTTTGCGGGCTGCTGTCGGGCACAATCGCCTTTGCAAGAAATCGCGCCTATCATCACTTTCTCCACGGCTCCAGCGTTCCGCTATAGAAATGGATGGAGTGGACGGATGCAATCCTTGCAAGATAGCCAAAAAAAAAAGCTTAAAGGGACAATTGATGTGCTCTTATGGTCTTTCTTTGTTTCGTTTGCAGCCCCCGCTCGGGTCGGAATTGCACAGTTTGTCCATGCCGGCTCCGTAACGTTTAATGGTAGTCATTGAAATCTTGTAAGTTTTCGTTGTCGGGTTAAAACGTAGAAATCAAAACAGGGCTACTAGGTGCTGGAGTGCGACCGTACTACCTGTAACTCTCTTATCAGTGAACTTGACTCGGTTCTAAAAGTCGCATTCGGGCGCAGAAAAGCCCACAAAACATTGCTCGAATTACTGAAAGCGGCGGATTTTGCACAGCATAAGATACATTATTAGCCGCGTATCACGTATTACCATAAAGACATGGTAGGCCAACTGGACGGACAGGTACCAAATGTGGCCCTGTGACTCCATGATGGAAATGAGCGATGTGGCGCAGTGGCTTTACCGAGTGGCCCATTACTGCACTACATCGCTCTGGTAGGCAACAGCGATACTGATGTGAGTGAGCAAGTTGGGGTCCAAAAACATAGCACTGCAACTGCAAGGTGAGTTCAAGCGGAAGCATGTTATTTGCTGAAACCCGAGTATGAGTACACGATAATATACCGTAATTGATCCTCGATGAAAAAGGACAAATAGTATCTTCTAGGGCGAAATGGCGCATGTCGAGATATCACGGCCACGGTAATTATCGTGCCAATCGGTATCAACATCAAAACAAAATTCACGATAATCAGACGGCATCACCGAACTCATAACTAATATTGGTATAGAGTGTCGAGTTTACAGTTTCGAGGACGGCACGCAGTCACAAGTAACCGGCTCACAAGTAACCGGCTCAGAAGCAAGCAGGCTGAGGCACTCCTATAACTATGGCAGCGATAATACCGTGCCGCATCCCGAGATGGTGTGCTGGAGCTCGTAGAAGGATCAAGTGAATAGATCCAACGTCGCTTCTCTCATATTAAGGCTTCTAGCATCGCGACATGCTAAAACGGCGTGCTTCTTTACGACTTCCAAAAAATGATACAGGAGCCATGATGCGCCGCTAGGGCACACGACTATCATCATCAGCGTATGACATGCAGTCCTACATGCATTATCGAATACTGTCGCCTTGCTATATATCACCAGTGCGTTAGAAGACAAATGCCTTGGAAACAGGCCATATGTTTGTGCGACCCATCTACGGTGAGGGCTGCCACACATAATTCCTCAACGGCATGCGCCGGCAGTAAGCCCTACCATTGTCTGCACATAGTCCGAATATAGGCCGTATATCACAGCATAGAGACGTGCATATACATAGTATATCGCTACTGATTTGTGGCTCAAGTCTCAAAAATGATAGCCCCGGTCATGTTACATGGCACCCCATCCGATTTGAGAGTTATATTGTAACGAGCCGAATGTCTTCAGCCTTATTCCAAGGCAATTAGATACTCACAGCTTCAACCGGTTTTCTTAGCATGGATCGATTGTCTCCGTTGTCTATCTGATTGTCAAATCAAGGCTTTCTTCGTGAGATGCCAAAAGCCCTCGCAGAAGATGGGGGCCGAAACTATCGATGGCCAGATATGTGACCAAATCAGTGGCAACGTTCTGAGAACGCAGGCCTCAGTGATGTTTTCCACAAATTGACTTATTTCAAAGAAAACCTGCAATGATCACAAAGGCTTTTCCAGTTTGCCTCATGGACACAGTTGTATACAGTTCCATGCTCAAGGTCTGCGTGTATACACATCACGTGACCTGCATGATCTCGACCAAGCTGTTTGGCTGACGGATTGAGTCATCGATCGGCCTCAGCCACCTCGTATAGATCTTGTTGCGACATCTGCAACGTCTCACACAACTTCCCGCGCTTTCTACCCACAACAAGTCTGCCTAGGCTCACTCCGCCTGCATTTCCACCGCCAGATTTCGCTAGGAATAATACGCAGGTCCTAGACTATATCGCCGACGTGATGGCCGAGTTAAAGTCAGCTCAGCAGGATGATATCGGTGATGTCCGGGCATTGTTACGCGGGCTTCCATCGCTCAAAGGCCCCTATGAGCCAGTCGACTGGGAGTCGTTCCCAGACACGCCCCAGCGTGCCTTTGTTTCATGGCTGAGGGATGCCATCCGTGTTGGCTCATCCGGTGGCCAGGCAGCGGATCTAGCCTATGAGCCACATGCCATGACACTATCGACAGTCACTGCCGATGGACGAGCAGATGCACGCGTGCTGATCCTCAAGAATGTGGACGAGCGTGGGTGGCACTTTGCTGCCAAGGCCGACAGTCCCAAGGGGCGGCAGTTGCAGAGCAATGCGGCCTGCTCGCTGACGTTCTACTGGTCTGCAATGGGCCGACAAGTCCGCATTCAGGGGCACGCGCTTCCTCTAAGTGCCGACGAATGTGCCGCCGATTTTTTGGCGCGGCCAATGGCATCGCGAATAAGCGCTCTGGCCTCCAAGCAGAGTGAAGTCATGGTCGACCACAAACAAAGCACGGCGTTGCTCGCAGAAAACGCCAAGAAAGTACAAGCCAAATTCGACCAAAACCCAGGCTATGTGTCACCGGAATGGCTTGTGTACGCCGTGAATCCGACAGAGGTCGAGTTCTGGCAGGGCGCCATAGACCGGCAACACGGACGGCTTCGCTTTGTGAGGGATGGCAACGACAACGGCTGGATTACGGAGCGTCTCTGGCCCTGACTGACAGGCGAACAGACATGGATGAGTAGTTCCGAGAGAGACCAGATTGGGCTAAGCTTTACGGAAATGATACAGTACGAATCAAATAAGCTTTTTCGTTTCATTCGACGGAGCGGACTTTACGGCGTCAACTTTGGCTACTGCTTTGGAATACTAGTGTTGTAGTAAGCTGGAGTTTTACGAAACCGAGCCCGACAATTGATCCACTATTTGCCTACTTGGGAGGACTGGGTGTCGCGATTTAGTCGGTTTCGTATAGCCAGACGGACATTTACATCTCAATCATCTTGACTTGCAAAGTCGGGAAGTTATATAAAAGACAGCTCCTCTAGATTACTTGCACATTTATGTTTCTATTTTCTGATTTCGAGCACGTTATACTTTTGAGTTTTTTTGTTCTTTACTTGTACATGTGTTTTGTTATAACTTTACAGCTTTCTATTTCCATTTTTTATGAACCAGAATCACGAAGCAATAACGCAAACCAGTTGAGTTCGATTAATCGGATATTCGCAACACAATGGGGAAAATATCAGAACAAGAGCCTGGAATTGGTGAGAGGCTGCCAGATGACACCACGCGACCACATATCACCCAGGAAAAAAAAGACAACAGAGACACAGCAACAGCAGATGAGACGACCACACCCGAATATATGACAGGCTTCCCGTTCTACATCACCTTTGCTTGCCTGCTCCTTGCAGCACTTTTGTCGGCACTAAACACCTCTACGATATCTACTGTGGGTTCACCAGATATGTTTTTTTTTTTTTTTTTTTTTTTTTTTTTCAGTTCAAGGGCTGATAGAGTCAACTTACCAGGCCACCCCGTCGATCACCAATGCGTTTCACTCGATTCAAGACATTGGCTGGTACAGCTCAAGCTATCTGATCTCCAAGTATGTTCTCTGTTTTGCTTCTCAAATGCAGTATCATACTACAAAAACTAACAAGGCTCAGCTGCGCTATGCTTCCCTTGACAGGGCAAGTCTTTGCCATATTCCCCCTGCGGGTAAGTCGCAGAACACAAGATATGCCACCCCTCAACGACTGACGTAGCAGTCCACGTTCATTGTGTTTCTTTTAATCTTTGAGTTGGGCAACTTGATTGCTGGCGTGGCCGTATCGTCCGCCATGGTCATTGTCGGCCGGGCTGTCACAGGTATTGGGGCATCCGGCATCCTGACCGGCGTAACTGCTATCATCACGACAATCCGGCCGTTAGAGAAGCGGCCTATGCTCATCGGCATCATTATGGGCGCTGTAGCCATGGGCCAGGTCGGTGGCCCTCTTCTTGGTGGCGCCCTGACACAGATATCCTGGCGATGGGTATTTTTCATGTGAGTTCATCTATGGCAGTGTAGAACTAGGAGTGTAAAATACCTAATAAAGCAGCAATCTACCTTTTGGAGGCATTGTCATGCTGCTATTCTTACTTGTCGTGCGACTCCCTGCATCACCAAAGCAGCAGAAGCAGATTGAAGCCATGGCAGCGCATGCAGCAAAGTCACACCCAACAGTGGCTGCGTCGACACCGTTTGTCCCGACATTTAAGCAGAAGCTATCCTTCTACAAAACACAGCTCACCCGCATTGACTTCCCTGGCTTTGTGTGTTTTGCTGCAGCCTGCGCCGTGCTGTTGATCGGGCTTGAATGGGGCGGCACAGAGTATGCGTGGGACTCGGCGACAGTGATCGGCCTGCTTGTGGGCGGCACAGTTCTGTTTGCAGTGTTTGGTGCCTGGTCGATTCGCCTCGGAGACCGTGCTCTGATCCCGCCGCGTCTACTCAGATATGGACGGATCAACGTGTTTTGCGGCATCACAGCGCTTCTGCAGGCTGCGAGCGTGTTCGTCTTGATGGCATATTTGCCCATTTGGTTCCAGGGTGTCAAGGATGCGACACCGCTCATGAGCGGCGTGATGCTGCTTCCAACAATCATTGCGCAACTCATGGCGTCTATTCTGTGCGGCTTTTTGGTACAGAAGACGGGATACTATCTGCCGGAAATTCTCGCTGGCAACTCATTTGTGGCCATTGCGTCAGGTCTGTTCACCACTTTCACACCCAAAACGAGTACCGGCCATTGGATTGGCTTCCAAATACTCGGTGGCGCAGGGCGCGGTTTTGTCACGCAGCTGGTAAGTCAAGTATCCGAATCGGATGTCCAACTTCGTTCTAATAGTCAGCTTGTCACGGTTATCCAGGCCAACGTCCCAGCCTCGGACATCCCGCTCGGCGTCAGCTATATCATGTTCTGCCAGTATTTTGGCGGTGCAGTATTTATCTGTGCAGCGCGTACAGTGTTAACATCGACTATTGGAGCCAGCCTGGCAAAGTATGCGCCCAATGTCAATGCTGCGCTTGTTGTCGACACAGGTGTCACTGAACTGCGGAGTGTCGTTGCCGCCGATGATATTACTGGTGTGATCAAAGCTTACAACGAGGCCATCGTCAATGTTTTTGTAAGTCGAATCCGGGCTCAATGTATAATCGTTCCTGCACTAACTACAAAGTATCTTCAACTGGCGTTATCGGGAACTGCACTCGTCTGCTCAAGTTTCCTTGGCTGGCGTGATATCCGCAAAGCACAGCCGTCCCAAAAGGAGAGAACAGACCCGGAGCAAGTGAAGGAGGATACGCCTTAACAGATCGATGCTAGCCAGGAGTAGGTTATTCAAATAGTTCAGAGATGACAAGACATTTCCCTGGACAGATCGCAGTGATAGATTTAGATAGAGTTGTATTTGAGTGCGTATATAGTATGATAAGAAAAGCCATAATCCGTAAGATGCCAAAACCATTATTCATTAGTAGTCGTCGTCCCACTTGGGACTCGTTTGTTGCCGTGTGGTAATTTATATGAAGGAGTGAAAATAAAAACTTAAAGAACAGCGATGTGCCCCGAAAGTGAGGGTTCAAAAGATGTGGACAAGAAGTGAAGGGTGGAGTATAGAGTGTGAAGTTATGCTATGTCGGGGATGGGGATGGGGAAAGAATGAAAAGTAAAAAAGAAAGATGAGAGCCACGCTCTACTGAGCCGACTGGGTGTGGGGTGCTGTGGCGTTCCAGGCAGGGTACGAGGTGTGCCATTGACCGTTGTCGTAGGCGTGTGTTGTGGCGGTGGACGTGAAGGAAGAGATAGTGTGTGAATGCTTGGGGTTGTCAGGGCCATTGATGATAGGAGTGGGAGTGATTGAGGACGAGGGTGCGGAGGACGGAGGGGTGGAGGAGGTAGGCATGGACTGGGATGACAGCCAGACTACAGATGGAGTGAAGTTGGAGCCGTATGAGGTGGTAGTCTCGGTGGCAGAAGAAGAAGAAGAGCCGCTGGCCCAGAAGGAAGTGTAGCTCAAGCTGGAAGAGGAGGGGTCAGAGGAAGATGATATGGCGGAAGAGGACGCCATCGAGATGGACGAGGAGGAGGAAGCGGAGGAGAAAACAGGGGAGGAGGACGTGGAGATTGTGGAGGAGGCAGAGGGTGACGCAGGAGAGGTGCCCGTGGATGCGACAGTCCCGTTGTAAGACAGGACAGTAGGGACTACCGGAGCAAGGGTGGCAGCCGACGTAGCGGACGCCACAGCCGTCGAGGTCGTCAATGACGGTGATGCCTGAGCAGGCACGATCGTCACCGACGCGGTCTCAACCACCACAGCGACAGACGAGCTCTGTTCGACTGTAGAAGTAGCAACAGCCGTGGCAGTTGTCGTTGTTGTTGTGCTCGACGCGGCCTCGACATCGACAACCGAGACTTCAGTCACATGTGCTGTGGCCGTAGCCTCGGGGACACTTGTGGACGTTGACGTCACAACAACGACATCCGTGTCGGTAGTCGTCGAGGTGGCCGAGCCCGTCTCGACAACGACGGTGGTGCTGTAGTCCGTAACGGCCGTCGATACAGACCCGCCCGCCTTGGTAGACGTAGCTGTGGCAACGCTTGTGTCGCTGCCGTCGCCGCCATCAATGTTAACTACAGAGTAGGTTGCACGAGGCGCTAGACGTGCACCGCGGCGCTGTTCTCCCTTTTCCTTGGCGGGCACATGCTGTTTCGGCAGGACAATGTTGGGCAGGGGGAGGTGCCGGGGAAGGAACGGGAGGGACGAGGCTGTGGTAGAGAAGGCAAGGATTGCAACGAGATGATGCAACTGCATCTTGTGGTGGGGGGTTGTGCTTGTGTTTATGGTAGTGCAGTGTGTTTGTGTTTTGTGTTTTATTTATATTATAGAGTGTTGTATAGGAAGAAGAGATAATGAGGATGGAAATGAGATATGTAGTCAGGGTGCTGAGGATTGAAGGCTGTGAGGTGCAGCGAGGAGTCGTGCGAGGAAGAGATGATGAAATGATAGTGTAGGATGGAAGAATGATGATCTGATGCGGGTGACGGTGATGGTGATTGTGGCAATGGCCGATGTAGAGAGTGTCAGACAAACCTAGTCTCAAGTGGGTGTTGGGAATATGGTGCCGAGATGGTGTCGTCGAAAAAGAGTTGTCGAAGAGAAAAGCCGAAGATGCTGATGAAGACGAGATGTGAAGAGGCGATGATGGATCAAAGTTGCATTGACTCCAGGACGAGAGATTGCGGTCCTTTTAATCGAACAGCTACTGTCCAGGGTCTCGCCAGATGCGGAAAATTCAAAAGGCTGGACGCTCTGGAATGTTTGAGGTGAGAGGCTGCGCTGCGACAGGGTCTGGACCAGAGGGGAAAAAAGAAAATAGAGTGCTGTTTTGGGTGTTAGTGAGACCCCTACCCGCTCTATGATTTGGGGATGGCCGTGTAAATAGGTGGCTGGTACACAATAAGATGGCCCTATTGGCTGTCCATTGCAGAAATGTGGAGATCACATGTTTGGCACGCGCGGTCTCATTTAACTCCAGCCACCCGTAAGCACCCCAGACCCACTATTTGCTAATTACACTGCAATTTCTGCTGCCTCGCAGATCGCCGAAGCTGCAAATGTCTGCAAATGGAAGGAACGCAGTATTCCGCTCAGCCTTGCCGCACGGTGGAATGAGAGAGCGCGGCGAGGCCAGCGCAGAGTCTAGAGCCGTGCGTCGTGTCTGCCAATCGTTGCCTGTGACGCACGTTGCCAGTTTTGCTTTACTTTCCGAAAGTCCCTGATCAGCGGTCTGCCCTACGACCCTGGGCAGAACCAGTCTAGACGGTGACGATCGCCGCTGGAAGAGAGCATCGAGGTTGTGCAAAGATGAGGCAGACCCTAGACAGAGGCTGCACTGGGATAATATTGGATGCCATTTGACGGCTGAGATAGAATGTATTGTGGCACAGTTTGCGAGACCGACCCAGGCCGAGTAATAGCACACGATTTTGCGCGTTGAGGAGTTTGCTTCGATCCCGGCAGTCACCAGGCATGCCGAGTAGACCTTTGCATCTACGTATGTAGTAATATGTAGTAATGTTGTGTAGACATTGTTCCATATGTCGTGCCATACTGGCGGCAATTTTAAACATTTTAAAAATAGACACTACTATAGAACGAGTTTGACTGCGTGGAAGCCTCTTGAGACCCAAGACCGTGGGCCTGCCAAGGTGTAAGAATAGGGTACGTCATCTGAAGTGATTCTGCGATCGGCAGCGGCGCAGCGATGTACAGTGTAGGCCTCTTAGGAGAGTCCCTCGGCTCTTTGCCTAGCCATGCCTACGCACTCGCAAGCTTTGTACCATTTGAGATGCGCTCTCCAGACGTCCCGAATACTGCATTGTCAGACACAGGAACTTCGCATCGTGGCAATAACAGCCTGATAGGGCAAACTCGCCTATGCAGTCCCATCTCAACGTATACGCCACAGATGATACTCACTATGCCCGGCTTTCACGCCTCTTCACTCGCTTCCCGCCTGCCATTCGGGTGATGCACTCCATGCCAACGTCCAAGCCAAATATCTCGCCCAGCCGCACCTCCCAGTCTCGCAAGCACCATCTCGTTCAGCCGGCTGCTGTTCCGCGAAGCAGCTCCTCTTCTATCTGCTTATCCGCAAATACGCCATGAACGCGAATAATGAGTGCCCAACGCCACACAGCTTCCCCATCCCAAGACTCTTGTGATGCATGCTCCGCCACAACGGAACCGGTCCATCCATTGCGAGAGGTATCATAGCACGGTCATATACGTACATTACCCCAGCATTAGTGCTGTGCCATATGCCAAGGCCGCTAGCTGCACGTCTGCTGAGTGCTGGGCATGGAATCTGACTCTCTTGTTGTTGCCTGTCAGTCATCCATCATTCAGCCCTCCACACAGCCACAGTCGAGCCTCTAGTATCGCTATCGTCAGTCCCCATCCAAACAACAATTGGCTCTATTTTAGCGTAACGGTGGCGTGCAGAAGAGGGAGCCAGCGCCATGCAGCACTGGTAGATCCTACCCTTTGTTGCATAGTTGCACATTTCCATTTATTGACTCTGATCCTTTCTTTATCGCTGCCGCACCGTATAAAAGCCTGCGATAGTATCGCACAATTTGAGTATATCCAGTCGCTTTCCCTTTTTGACCGTTCTATTGCTTTTTTTGATCTTGCAGCCCGTCTATCGATTATTCTGACTTCTTCAGTCACTAGTCCGCCAGCAACCGACATCAACCTCGACATCCCACGCCCATCACGGCCTCATTGAGCTTTAGCCTCGTCCACGTACTCGAGACAAAACAAGACAAAAACAGATATACAGAAGCAGA
The DNA here is from genome assembly GCA_022392945.1 of Ophiostoma australiae. Lineage (NCBI taxonomy): Eukaryota > Fungi > Ascomycota > Sordariomycetes > Ophiostomatales > Ophiostomataceae > Ophiostoma > Ophiostoma australiae. Next base: position 1,334,002 of record JAKRGJ010000002.1, on the reverse strand, counting down.
TAGACAGACGCACTTGCCTGCCGCCGCTCCTTCCTCGTCTCCTCGTTTCTTTCGTCTCATCGTTCCCGCGCTTTCCTCCTAAAGAAACGAATAACAGCGCCGCACGCAGCAAGACGTCATTTGCCCAACAGTCGCGGCAGGAGCAACCCTCAGCTGCCCCGCCTCCCCACCTTACACTACATAATTAGGAATATCCATTCTTTCTTACTATTTTATATTTTTTTGATTCCGCCCTACTCGACTTTATTACTTATTAGACCGGGCCAGCAGAAAAAGGTTGGGCCAGCCAAGACATTCTTAAGAGGAAGGGACGACCAAGAATAAAAGCGTCTGGACATCGTCACTCCTACCCGGCATCTTCTGTCAAGCAAGATTGCTTAATACACGTCGCAAAGCAGGCTCAAAATCAACGCACTCAACACACAAATTGCCACAATGTCATACTACCCTCCCTACGGTCGTAAGTGCATACACACCGGACACACCCCTGCCCACCTCTCCTCACCGGAATTGCGCCCGCATCAGCCGCGCGCTCCATACATTTATGCACCTGGAACATCTCCCGGCGCATCATGGCAACGTCGCGTCGTTGTATTCCAACGCACTGATGCGCCGATGCATTAATTAGCTGACTGGCAGTCGCTTCGCGACCACCAATGCAAGCTGGATACGTGCTAACCTTGTAGAACCCCCACCGCAGCAGGGCGGCTACTACCAGCAGCCTCCTCCGGGCCAATACCCCCCCCAGCAGCAGGGCGGCTACCCCCCGCAACAGTACGGCGCACCGCCCGTAGCTCCCTACGGCGCGCCACCCCCACAACACGCACCATATGGTGCCCCTCCCCAGGCCCCGTACGGCGCACCGCCTCCACAACACGCAGCATACGGCGCCCCTCCGGGAGCTCCCTACGGCGCACCGCCACCGGGAGCACCATATGGCCAGCAGCCTGCCTATGGCGCACCACCCCCTGCCGGCTATGGGGCTCCTGCGCCCGCTGGCTACCCCGCAGCCGGCGGCTATGGTGCACCAGTGCACCCGACTCCGCCATCTCCCGGCTACGGCGCACCCCAGATGATTGCGTGGGATGCGTCACACGATGCGACTGCACTGCGCCAGGCTATGAAGGGCTTCGGCACCGACGAGAAAGCTCTTATCCGCATTTTATCCGACAAGGACCCCCTGCAGATTGAGGCTCTGCGCACCACATACCAGCGCCTGCACCGCCGCGATCTGATTGCCGACATAGAGTCCGAGACAAGCAGCTGGTTCGAGTTTGGCCTTGTGTCACTGGCACGAGGCCCGCTACTAAACGACGTGTACATGCTGCATGGCGCTATGGACGGCCCCGGCACCAAGGAGTCAGTGCTCAACGATGTGCTGCTGAGCCGCTCCAATGCCGACATCCAGGCTATCAAGTCGCTCTACCGCCAAAAGTTCCACCGTTCCCTGGAGGATGCCGTGCGCGGCGACCTTAGCATGAAGACGGAGCGCCACTTCATGATTGTGTTGCAGGCCACACGCGCCGAGGACGCGGCCCCCGTGCAAAAGCACGAGGTCGACCGCGACGTGCAGGAGCTGTACAATGCCACCGAGGGTAAGATGGGCACTGACGAGATCCGCGTGTGCAGCATCCTGAGCACGCGCAACGACAACCACATCCGCGCCATTGCGCACGAGTACCAGCTGCGGTATGCGCGCCCGCTGGAGGATGTCATTGCCCGCGAGTTCTCGGGCCACATGGAGGATGCGCTGCTGTTCCAGCTGCGGCACGCAACCGACAAGTACATGCACCAGGCGACATTGCTCGAGGATGCCATGGCGGGCATGGGCACCAAAGACAAGCTGCTTATCTCGCGTCTTGTCCGTGTGCACTGGGACCGCACCAACCTTGCCAATGTGCGCGGCGCCTACGAGAAGCGGTACCGCACCAACCTGGCGCAGCGCGTGCGCGGCGAGACCAGCGGCGACTACGAGCGTCTGATGCTGGCATGTCTCGGCGAGCGCGTGTAGTCTGTGGGCTGCCTTCAGGCGGGAATATTCGTATCGAGAGTGTATGTATAATTGGGATGATATCCTGCGATTGCCGCTTGCGAATCTCGTCCTTCATGTTTTGTATTTAGGGTCGTTTTCGTTGTGCCGTTCTTATGCCTGTTTGGCTTATGCTATTATGATCTATCTTTAATCTACTTGGATGCATTTACAACTGTCCGATCTGCCGTTCATTGATGTATGATGTGTTATTCACCGCCGCTCGTCCAAAGAGCTGGTCGTTGCCACCAATATGCAGTTGGTAGTTATGCACTGTACATCGCTAATTAGGCCACAGTGTGTCCTTATAAGACACTGCATAGTGACTTGTTAGAGTCATGCAAAGTCCATACGGTTAAAAGGAAATAACCCCAGCAGGCCTACTTATGATGTGCGCCATACTTCATAGTAGGCCCGCTCAATATACTGTATATATGAAGCAAAACTAAGAAAGCACTGTGTGAAACAGCAATGCCCCATATACACGACACTTCGACCGCTGATTCGTCTACTTCCACCTCACTTAATTAGTTTTTTTAGTTCACTTTAAGTTTTTATCAGCATTAATTTTATATATTAATTAATATTAATTAATATTACTTAGTTATTAATATATTCTTTGTCAGGGTCACGCGCTGCGCCGTTTACTTTACGCGCTAGTGGCACGCCAAATTTACTTAATCCGTCTTTCGTTTTTTACTTTTCAGTTTTTACTTTCTCGTATAACTACATACGTTACTCGACGCTGCATTCACTTTACGCGCACCCTCGCGATATCACGATAACCGAGCGGCAGGCAGTATTTGTTTGCGCCTTCCTCACTGTCGCATCACCTCCTCCTTCCCCTGCTGCACTGTACAATCACCACCAATTCGGCCATTCATAATATCATCACCAGTTTCAGCTACACTTACGCAGCTTACTTCAAATCCGTCTCACTTCTGCTGGCTAATCAACATATTATATTCTCTTCATCACCAACAGCGGCCACTTCACGTATTTCTCATGGCATCTTAACATACTTATATATATTGATACACAAGTTTCTGATCATATATATTGGACGGTCGCAGCTTCCTTCTTCACATCGCACCTTCCCCTGTTGCTCCATCTGCACCTCGGCGCGTCTTCCTGACTTGACGCGTTCCGCAATAGGCATCCCACAAAATCTTATTTGTATCGTCCTAAGCATTGTTTACAGAGTCCTTACATTGTCTGTCGACACGCTGCCTAGCCACAGCTGCAGCCATCTGCTATCTATCCTCCATGTTGTCCAACATTCCCGGCCAAACGGCCTCAGCTGCTGGGACGGGAGCACCAGGTCCATATCCTGTTAGGACTGCTCACACACACGAAACTGCAACACCAGCACCAGCACCAGCACCAACACCAGCAGGGACACCCAGCACGGTCCCTCAACCGGGACAGCCGTCAGTTCCATCGCAATTGCATCGCAAAACAGCCTCGCCTGTTCAGGGTTTCCGCCCACCACCGGACCAAACTGCAGCAGCCAGCCCTGTCCCACAAGCAGCGCATATTTCCAATGCCATTGGCACCCCAAGAGCGGCAGGAGCAGCACACTCCATGTTCCCTGCTTTGCAGCATGGACGGCAAGGGAGCGTCCCGTCTGCCCTGCCACGGAACTCAGAACAGCCGGGACCTATCGCCGGCGACTCCCCAGCACAACGGCCCCAATCTCTGCCACGAGACGTGCGCCAACCTCCCCAGGCATCAGTGCCGAATATGCCGCAGCATGCGCGTCAACCAGATCCGAATTTGTCTAGACAGATTGGCTTTGTCAATCCTGGCCGACAGGTACCACGGCCGGCGCCGCCACTAGAGGATCCCCGGGGCGGTATATCCATCCCATCTCCCGGTCCTAATCCCGCCGCAAAGAGTCCCAAGTTCCAAGATGACTACGTCCGCATCTTCTACTCTATCCAGCAGAGTCTGCCGGGGAGCGCCCGTGCTGCTGTCCGCGAAAACTGGGAAAAGTGTTTGCTAGGATCTGCGTTCCAGCAAGAGTTTGTCCTGACCGCCATGGTGCGCAATGTTGAGCACAGCGTGGTGCGGCGGACCATGAAGGGGTTTGGGTACAACCTGACGTCTGTGGCCCAGAAGGAGCTAGTTGCACACATGACAACTGCCGACATTGATCTGGTGGCGGAGGCTATTCTTTCCAAAGCCAGCGACAAGTTCCTCGATGCCGCCCTTGAGAAACGGCTGCCTACGATTGACGCCAAGCCGCTCATCAACGCGCTGGCCCGCGCAGCTCGTCTTGGGTATGAACCCGACGACATCGAGGATGATGCTGTGGAAGAAAACGGTGCGCCTTTGGCAGCGGCAGCAGCAGTGCCTCTGTCAATGCCAGTTACATCAGCCCCGGCCGCCGTGACAAATGTAAAAATACAGTGCAAAGAATGCAACCGCATGTTCAACACTGCAAACTCCTACAATTACGTATGTATATTGCTTTGTCTTTGCTCGAAATTTTTTTTTTTTTGAGGCCACTAACACGGCCAGCATACCGCACACCTTCTTTGCCGGCAAATGGCACCATCGCCGTACGGCTTCAAGTATGCATGCCCAGACTGCGGCCAGGGCTTTAGCGATGCCGAAGCAACAAACCATGTGAGTCGATATATGTTTTGAACCGAAAACACCGAAACAATGAAAGCTTCGCTAACCAAATGTTCAGCACCTTCAGCTAAAGGCGTGTACGATTTTGGGTTCCCAAAAGACACCGTCAGAAATGGCAACACAACCAACGGCAACGGCAACGGCAACGCCTGCACACCCTATCGCCACTTCGGCTCGCCAGCCGTATGTGGCAGCTGCTCAACCACACGCATCTAACCAGCGTGGCTTTGACTATGCATCGGCGGTAACAAGGTCGGCCAATGCAGCAGAAGCCAAGGCAGCGAACCCCGGTGTCAGGGAACACGAGTATAGACGCGCACAGGAACCGTCCGCCCCCGTGTACACTGCTGTTGGCCAGCAAACACCGGTGAAGTCTCCGAGGCCGTTGTCATGGCAAGCATCAACACAAACACCCCCGTCGGCTATTGGGCAAAAGGTGCCTACCAACGCTTATGGCCACTTGACAGAGGAGCAGATGAAGGCTCTAAATTATGAGCTGCTAGGCCTCGAGGAAGCATTTGCCCTAAGGTTCCAGGAGGCTGGGCTAGTTGAAGACCCCGCTGAGAGAACGCACAAACTAGAAGGACTCAGGAACTTGTTTTGTACGCGGCAGTCCAACATACGCAGAAAGTACGGTGTGCGGCTGCGGGTACGCCGGACCAAGGCGGACATTCTCGCCGAGAAGCAGCGCATGGGCCTCGCCACCCATGGAGCACATGAGGATGTGGTACATGCCACAAAGCGCGCGCGCCCGGGCAGTTCATCGCAAACTGACTCACGGGGCTATCTAAGCGACTCTCCCGAAGCTGGGGGCTCCTCCGCGCGGCGGAGGCGCCTGCAGATTGAGTCGACCCCGCCAGCGATCCTGTACTCTACTGGGGTAGGAGCCAGTGTTGCCGCCACTGGCACAGCGTCTGGTGTATCTGGGGCCGGTGCTGCTTCGGCTGGCAAAAATTCGACAATGGTGGCAGAAGACACCAACATGTCAGACTCATCCGAGGACGATGACGATGATATTCCCGCACGCCTCCCTGACGACATTAGACAAAGTTTTTACAATCGGTAAACGGTCGCATTGTTCGGCTAGAAGCACGACAGTAGAGACTGGCTTGTGCAGTGGTTCATTTACTTTCCTTTCCGCTGGAAACTCTCAAATTTACAAAGGACGAGGATAGATTACTCTTTATTTATGGGTGGCGTTGCAGAAGTCCTTGATGCGTGTTTCTTTATCTGAAGACCTTATAAAAATTCGACGTGTATGTCTTTTAATTATGTCGCTATTTATTTATCTCTGATTCCGTATTGTCTTATTATATATCTAATGTACTTGCACGACGAACCCAAAACTTGTGACTTTATCATTTAATTTTCATATTTATTTAGTTGTGATTAAAAGGCTACTGACTGTAGTAAAACAATTTGAAGCTCCGCCCAGCACATTGACAACAGCCTGACTTGCTGATCGCACTCTTTGGATCTGACGGAATTGGTACGGGACTACCTAGCATATTTATCTCTTATTTATTTTAAAATCATTCAAAGCTGCTACAATGACACGGAATGTGTTTATTATATTCATATCTGATTTGCTGTCATTCAACCGCGGCCCTAACAAACTAAAACAAATATAATATATGCAGCGCAGAAGTGTCTTCAAGGAGGCCAACAACACGGAACAAGAAAACTACGTAATATTGGGAACGTCTTTGCGAAGGAAGAACAAAAAAGACAGTAAAATGAGGCGTTTGGGAGAAGTGTAGATACGACCGATAGAAAAAGAAAATAAGTGCAGCTAGACCTGGGAGCAGCCAGCTGAACAAGCGGCCGGCCCAGCAAGACACATAGTCTGTAGTGCTTCCGAGGTCTGCGTGCATTAGCATACTATACAGGGTGACACTCGGCGTTTCTTTGGAAAGCTTGGGGGCTTTCTGGTTGAAACTGCAGAGATCATGGGTCGAGAAAAGTCTCGGAGAGGTCTATATTGGGGCCTGGCCAGTCCTGCGTTCATCTGAAAATTATATTGACAGAAAAGCCTCGGTCAAGACAGCCCATTTCATCTAGTACCATGTATGTATCTCATGTACATTATTCCACTGTGATATGATTCGTGTTGCTTCTGCTGCGACTTCATCATCATCTTTGTCAGAACCGGAAAAGAAAGTACAGTACCACCCATTCAGCTGTGTGACCAGTGAGAGAGACCTGGAGACAACCTGCGTTCTCGGTTCTTGTTGCAGTGGTGCAGCGGTTGAATGGCCTTTTTGATAGAGCCTCTTCAAGCTTGGCTCTCGCTTCCCGGCACACCCTTCTCGTCGCCCTTGCCGCTGTCTTGTCATTTTCCCGTTCTATTTCTACACCCTGCTCACCATCGCCCGGTTCGACATTGTCACTGTCAAGACCTATCTTGCTGACTCTGATGGCATCTGTTACTATTCACATTTGATTTGCAAAACCGCCCAAAAGAATACATATACTACCTGCTGTACTCATCAACTGCTTTTTGTAACTACAACACCTAGTGCAATGGAGTCAAGCCGGGACCATATGCCCATTGGCGAGTCAGATGAACGTCACGGACACCTATCACCACCAGCAACATCGACATCGACATTGATACCAGCACCGGCACAGTCCGAAGTTGCGTCCGATGACTCCGACGCCCAGTCCATCGGAGCTTTCTCGACAGGCTTGAGTGTAAGTCTCCCGCTAGTACAACGCCACGTCTTGGCTCCGAGAACATCTGCTAACGTCCAGATCGACTCCAACGACGACGACATCTTTTCCGAGTACATGGATGGCCAGTCGATGTGAGACATCCCTTGAGAGGTCCAAGGACAAATGATGGTGTTGATTAACAACCAGGCGCTCGACATATTCGGCCTCTTAAGTGTCTACGAGTTTGTCGAGGAATTCGGGCGGACATACCACAGTTACAAGGAAGGCAGTGAGTAACAGCTACTCTGGATGCGTTTGAAAACTGAAAGAACATGGATCTGACTGATAGAATATCTGCTACCGAATGACGAGGTTTGTGCAACTTCTTTGCCGTGACTGCCTGCTAGATGCTAAGCTCCACAGCAAGAACAGAACCGACTGGGTATGAATCCTTTTCTGCACTCTCTTTCTCTTGTAGACTCGTTGCCCCCCTGCCCATGCTAACAAGCAGATCTTCAACACCAGATTGCACTGCGTCTGCTCGGCGGCAAGCTGCATCTCGCACCGCTCGAGCAGGTCCACCGTGCTCTCGACATTGGAACCGGCACTGGTCTGTGGGCCGCCGAGTTTGGTAGGCCGCTCTCTTATTATTACTTATTACCACATGGGCACATTTCAACTATGCTGACAATGTAGCCGAGAAGCACCCTGAGACAGACATCCTCGGCACCGACTTGAGTCCCATCCAACCGCCTTTTGTCCCACCAAACCTACACTTTGAGGTTGACGACATTGACGACGATTGGGTCTACAGCCAGCCTTTTGACTACATCCACGGCCGGTACATCCTGCCCTCGCTCAAGGACCCCAAGATGGCACTCAAGCGTATCTACGACAATCTCCGGCCGGGCGGCTATGTCGAGATCATGGAGACGCTCATGAAAATCGAGGCCATCGACGGCTCGCTTGACAACACTGTGCTTCCCCGGTGGCACCACCTCATGCTGGACGGCATAAAGCGCATGGGCCGATCAGACCCGATGATCCCGCTAAAGCTCAAGCAGCTCGTCACCGAAGCCGGCTTTGCCAACGTCGTCGAAACAAAGTTTGCCGTCCCTGTCAATCCGTGGGCCCGCGGCGACGAGCAAAAGATCCGCGGCGCCATGATGATGATCAACCTGCTCGAAGCGGCCCAGGGCATCACTATGTTTGTCTGCACAAAGGTCTGGGGATGGTCACAAGAGGACGTCGAGCTGTTCCTTGTGCAGGTGCGAGCCGACCTCAAGAACAAGGCTCACCACGGATATGTTCCAATGTACGTTGATCCTGTCGAGATAGGTCTGCACTTGTTTGGCTGCTAACATTGAAGTATCTGCGTCTACGCCCAAAAGCCATTGGATGCATGAAGCAGGGCCGGTTTTGGTTGTCGGATTCCTTTGCACTTTATCAGTAATATTTCATTACGTCAAAAATATATTACAGATTCTTCAAAATGCTACAAATTGGCCCAGACGCCACTGTTGATAAAGCCTTGCCTCCACCATGTTAAGGTGTTTGCTCAGTGTGACGAGATGCATTTCATCGACGTGGGATTGCGTTGTCCGCATGGGTATTCCTACCGTTTTATCGCTTGTCCTATTTCAGCTGCCCGTCCCCAAGTGCAGCCCGTCTTGTCTTTGTCCCAAGCCAGCTCGTCATCCTATGGCTAAATTTGCTATCCATCCATGCGGCTTTATATATATTTGCAGACTTTTTTCTTTGATTTCCAACTCTGATTTCTCAGTTGAATGCTTCCGCCCTGTATTTGTCCTGTTACGTCTTTTTTGGCTCTTCCATTTCATGTTTGGACCCCCCCCTCGAAGCATTCGCCACCGGTTATCGCCCACGTTAATTCCCACCCTGCGCGATTTCCTAATTCATGTAGTGAAGATACTACCTCACCAACTGCCAATGTCAGCTATCGTTATCTACAGCATCTCTATCTCTAGCTGCCTTTCATCTCAGCTGTCATCTCCCCGTATGCGAGATGTGAGATCCCGCGTCTCCACTGGCTTAAGCATTCGCAAACGTCTGGCGACCGTTCTCTTCAACTATTCTTTTCTACTTGTTTTATATTATATATCTCGTCTCATTCGCTCATATAAAAACATATTTTCATTCTTCTACTTTTCTACGTCACCCTTAGTTGCCCATTCAACATGGCCTCGACCGGCCTTGTAGAGTCGTTTGTCGCGGCCATCCAGGCAAGTCTGTCTGTTCTGCTTGTCATTTCTTATGGTGGTGTTGCTGCTCGCCTTGGCCTGCTCAACCCCTCTAGTACAAAGGCTATCTCCAAGGTCTGCGTGCGCCTCTTTCTGCCCGCTCTTCTGTTCGTCAAGATCGGATCCGAGCTGCACAGCGGATCAGCCCATCGCTATGTCGTCGTACTCGTCTGGGCCATCATCTGCCATGCCGTCTCATTTGTCCTCGGCATTGCCGGCCACCTTCTTTTTGACATGCCCGACTGGACCACAGTTGCTGTCATGTTCAACAACACCACAAGCTACCCGCTGCTGCTGGTCAGCGCCCTTGACCAGACCGGCATCCTGCAGGCCCTCGTCATAAACCAGGATGAGACGACCCGACAGGCCATTGAGCGCGCCAAGTCGTCTTTTCTCGTCTTTTCCACCGTGTCCAGCTGCCTCACATTTGCTGTCGGGCCGCGTCTTATCGATACGGAGCATGCACCGGAGTCCAGTGACGGGACTGAAGATGATGACGAGCCCGAGTCCAAACAGGACGGCCACGAGACACCGACCATCAGCCAACCCAGCAAAGCATTCGACACAAGCTCATCTAGCGGTGCCGATAGCTACGACGAGGAAGATGGCACCACTGCCGACCACCTGTTTGATGAGTACCAGCCCATGGCGGGCCCTTCGACTTCAGACGACAACGGATCCAGACCCGTCTCGCGCAGTAGCGGCTTCGACCCGCTGTCTGATGCACCACCGCGCTCGCAAAATCACTATCGACCAGGCCCTTCCGAGACCACTGGCCTCTTGTCACCGTATAACACCCCTGGTACCTCACGGCCGCTGACTTTCCGCGCCTCGATTGTCAAGTTCATCGACCCCTTTGCCACCTCAGCCAATGCTTTCTTCCCCTCCGCACGCCACAAGTCAAAATCAAAGTCCAAGCAGCCATCCACCGGCACGTCTGGAAATTATGACAGCAACGGGGTGTTCTCCAGCCAATACCAATCACTGTCTGCCTACTCGTCGACCAAGACAAGCGTTGACACATACAACCGCCGCGTCTCCGTCGTGCCGCGCGCATCCTGGCGCAAGCTCGGCCCACGTGCAAAATGGTGGCTGCTGTTTATTGCCGACTTTTTCAATGCGCCGCTCCTAGGTGCTCTAGCTGGCGCCTTGGTTGGACTTACACCTCTGCTGCACCGGGCATTTTTCAGTCCCTCGGCCGACGGCGGTCTCTTTACGGCCTGGCTGACAGCTTCGCTCGATGATATCGGCGGTCTCTTCGTACCGCTGCCTGTCGTTGTAGCCGGTGTTTCTTTGTACACGGCCATGACCAAGACGCCGCGAAGGAGCTCATCGTCATCTGAATCCGTCCCAGCGAAGCTGCCCGTCCCAACTGTCGTCTTTATTATTGTGCTGCGCTTTATAGTCTGGCCCGTAGTATCAGTGGCTACCATCTACATTTTGGCATCGCGCACAGAGCTTGTTGGCAGCGATCCAATGCTGTGGTTCGCGCTGATGCTGATGCCGACAGGTCCGCCAGCCATGAAACTTATCACGCTCGTTCAGGTCAGCGATGCCGACACCGACGACGAGACCAGCATTGCCAAGCTGTTGGCTATTTCCTACCTCATCTCGCCTATTCTGTCGTTTACCGTTGTAGCAAGTCTGCAAGCTAGCCTGGCCAGTCTCTAGGTTTAAGAAGGTGTGCAAGAGTTCTATTGTATATTATTATTGTTTACCTAGTTTTCTTACAAGTCACTTTTTATAAAAAGCCTTGCTTAATGCAATAACGAAATTATCAAGCATCTCCCGTGCCTGCGGGAGCTCGCCCTCCCACTGCACAAATGGATGCACCATACCCTTGTAGATGAACAGCTCGCTCGGCACGCCGACCTTGGTTAGCTTCTCATGGTACACCTCGGCCTCGGATACCAGGGGATCGACACTGGCAGCGTGGATGGACGCTGGCGCAATGCCCAGAAACTCATCATCGCTAGACACTGCCAGTGGTGATGCCAAGATGTCGGCGGCGTTGGCGGCGTGCTCCTTGGGGTCGTTGCCAAGCCAGTGATTGTAGAACCATACAAGGCGGTGCAGCGGCAACATCGGCGCAAAAGCGAGCGTCTTGTAGCTATCGTACGGTGTATCCAGGGCCATGGCCTCTTCGACTGTCTCGGGGGACTTCATAGGCACGTACCGCGCATCCAGCACGGGCACGATTAGCAGCTGCAGCACCAGCGGAGGCAGCTTGTTTTGCGTGCGCATCTTTTGTGCCAGTGCGGCCGCCAGACACCCACCAGCCGATAAACCACCGACGGCAATGTGTGCCGGGTCGACGCCCAGCTCGACAGCTTTGGCGTGCACCCACACCAGTGAGTCCCAGCAGTCCAGGACGGGTGTTGGGTGGGGGTACTCGGGTGACAAGCGGTATGCCACGTTGACAACGATACACGGCGCGTTCTGTGCAATGTGCTTGCTCATGGGCACGTCGTCCTCCAGGCCGCCGAGCACAAACCCACCGCCGTGGAAGTTGATGTATGCCGGTAGATGAGCGGCGGTATCGCTTTGGACGGCGTCCACCTTGTCGTCTGTGGGATAGTACACCTCAACCTCAATCTCGCCCGGTGGGGTAGTGACGGGAATTCTGTGCAGAGTCGTCTTCTTCACGGTCCGGGGTGCTGCACCGACATGTGCCCGGGGGAACGTGTAGCGTGGCGGGTCGGCATGGTACTCTTCGATTGTAACCTGGTCGGCACGAAGGCGGTTGACTTATTGTCAGATTTACTTGGAATGAAGTATATCTAGAGTATGCACAACCTACCTTGGTATTTGTTGTAGATTTCAATGACCTTGGGGTCCAGCAAAGGCTCGACGGTAGGGTGAAGAGGGTTAACCGGTGTTTCTATTGAGATAGACATAATGGCGGCGGTATGTGATCTGTGTAAAGCTTCAAAAGATGTGTATAGGCCAAAATCAACCAGTTGCGTCTGGTACCATGGCTTGGCCGGGGATGTCGCTGGTTTTATACTTTGAGCAGAGCAACGTAGCACCTTATCCTCGACCTGATCCTACTGGTTGGTGTTTGTGCGATGCCATTGAAGCTAAGATAGGAAGTTTATAAGAACAAATATAAAAATCAATGCACAAAGTACCCAAGATGTCTGACTAGCCGGACTAGTTATTGAGCAACGACCAGCGAAGCGGTTATACAATTACTGGATAACTCGTCACTTTACCCCGTTTTGTCTAGTCTGTGACTCCATACCTGGCGATGCCGATGATGTCTGACAATGTTTTGTGTTTCGTTCTATACTCCAAAGCATTCGTACAACTCTTCTGGGCTTGATAGCTTTGATTATCCCCAGCAGGTAGGTAGTGGGTTCCTGGGCTCGCTCAAAAGAAGCGGCATCAACGAATAGGATGCACGGGTGGTCATGGTCGGGGGATGATACGGAGAGGAGCCAAGATGCACGCAGAGAGAACGCCCCGTGTCCGGACCTCTCCAGCAATAGATAAGAAAACAGGTCCAACGAATGCGCCGGCGTCTTGTCGCAGCTTCCCAACAATGGGCCGCTACTGTGTGTACAAGCACGTTCTATTCGTTTATTGTAGTGTTCCAAGAGCTTCGTTCCACTGCAGATCGCGCGTAGTCTCATTAGTCTACGGCTGGCCCCCACCGATTACTCGGTCGTATCTAGATCGAGCGTCCTGTATCGGCTTATCGGTGGGGGTCATTGGTCCGTTCTACCAGGCAAGGGGCCGGGGTCTAACGGACAGTTGCCGATGGGTGTCTTGGGGCAATGATCAATGGTCGATTGTCTATGGAGCGATTTGGCTATGTTATATTATGGGCGCTATGGGATTGGACTGCCCGACTCCTTCTCAAATGTCACCTCTTCGATTATTTTCTTTCGTCTTCTCCAACATTTTTTCTTCCTGAAGACATAAAACGGTGAAGGCCGACATGGATTCCAAGGCATGAAATACTATGACGCTGTATTCATAATAAAAAAAGTCACAAGCTTCCAGACAGAACAGCACTTCTTCAGAATCGCCCTCGTCGCCGCCGTTTTGCATCTTGAGGGAGTCCCAATAAGAAGGGTACCAGCCAGCTTGACTCCAGTCTACGACGGCTAGAATCGTTTCATTCCCGTTGGGCTGGGGACGGGATACGATTATGTTGTCGAGTGTCAAGCCGCCGTGGGATAGAGCAATGGGGGAGTCTTCGAGCAGACCGGCCCGATATGCAGCATGGGTTTCGGGTGGTATATCGCTGCCAGCTGGTTTGCCGTGCTGGTTGGCAAGCCAGTCGTGGAATTCTGTCACGCTCGAGAACGGCCCAGCTTCGTAGGCCGGCGTGGCACTGTTCGTAATAAACCAGTCTTGGAGATGGGTGCCATTGACGTGGCCTGCCTGTTAGTCTCTGTGCCCTCTTTTCGGAATGGGTGTACGGGGCCGACTCACCCACAAATGGCTCCGGACTGACAAGAGTCTGCGGGATGGCCTTGAGAGTATCGACAATCGCCTTGATCTGCGGGTAAACACCAGTGGTGGAATGAGCTCCGGAGGCGCGGTGTCCGTCAATGAGCTGCATGTAGATGAAAGTCTGCCTCTTGTCACGCCGCCAGCCATACAGCTCTGGCACAGGGACTGTCGGGGCATGTTCCCTGAGAAACATGAGGCAGTGCGCTTCTGCAATAGACACTTGATGGCCATATTTGACGAGAAGGCCGAGACCATTGTAGTACTGTACTGGGGGCCGAAGGAAAAGCTTGCCCCTGGTTCTGGTAATTGCCCTGACGCGCACTTCGTCCAGGGTGGGCAACACATTTCCCTGTCGGAAGAATGTAGACTCTTGCACGTCGTAGTTTTCCACAAAGCGGAATGCAAACGGAGGCCGAGCGTGGTCTGGCATTGTTGCTCAAAAGTCTCTGGATCAGTGTGGTATCTTGGTCGTTGATCCTCTCAAGGGGGACGATGGCCGTGAGCCGGGGCACCACAAACACTTGTTTTAATATGCATCTGATATGACTTCATATCGCGTCCTGGTAGGTGAATTGGATCATTCATCTTGAGTTCATTCGGTCGGCGTTTGATTTGACGGGTGAATTTGGCATGTCAGTCCATGGCTGTGTAGACTTCATTGCGGTGGCTGATCATATACCGTGGTGCTGTCGCCAGGGTGCTAGTGGTGGTGATTTCGAGGAAGACGATTGGAGATCGAGCAGAATAGAAAGACAGTGAAGACGCGTGCTCGCACTGCGATTGTCTCTTGGTGAAGAGCAGCTCAATCAGGCGAGGTGAAGGTATCTGGTCAGTCTGTAGTTGAGGAGCGTGTGTGCTCGAATCCATCACATGAGATTAACGCCATCGATTGGTTTTCTGCTCGATATCCGCGGCAGATGTCTTGGTTGCGAGATGCCATCATCGTTGCAGCTACCCAGCATCGACTTGATCCAGACATCACCGTCAATTTGGTGGCAGAAGCTTTCGCGGGCGGCCTCAAGTCTCAAGGTCCTGTGTCGTCATCATTCATAGACTTCCTAGTAAAAAAAAGATTTAAAAAAATGACGAGAGATCAAACTGTGATAGGAAGACGGTTATATCCAATAACACGTGGATGCGCTTGTAAGCAAATCAGACGGGCAGAGCGACGGGCTCCTCCTGTCGATCCTGAGCTGTGCAACATAAGACGGATAAAAGTTAGGGAGCTGTTGCCGTAAGCAGTGGCGGGGGGGGGGCATTCTCTTAGACTGCCCTGGCCAGCGTCGCATTCAGGCCATTCAGCGACATTCTAGCGGCTATGTAGACGTTTTCTAGGGACAGACTACACTGCTAAGAAGCACTGTAGACAAGGCACTACGGAAGGCCGAGCCCGACGGGCCTGTTTGCTATTCTAGGCCCACCTTACAGAAAGCTTGTCTTCTGCTTGGGTGAGCATGGAAGCACGCTAAGCCTTTTCAGGCTCTATTGCGCGAGAAAGAAGCACCAGTCCTTCCCACTAGGGAACAATGGCTCACTGACGTCTAGTGGCTTAGCTCCGTCACCACAAGGGCGGTCCGTACTCTGCCCAACCAACGGTTGCAAGTCATGATGTCTGCTTCAAAATAAAATAAAATAATCTCGAATGAGTGCTCATAGCGAAAACATCAGCTCCAGGCAGTCATCAATTCCGCACAAAATTGACTGTATTAGAGCATCGTGCTTCCGCTGTATTTCGAGTCCTACATCGCTCTTTCCCTCAACTGAGCTTGGCATCCAATGCTCTTTCCTCGAGAAACGACTTCACATATCACAGCCTTGTCCTCAGACTCGCAGCCTTGGCAACATTACAGTCCTGCGTCTCCGGCCTCTCACACAAGGAGTTAATACTGCACCATACTAACTCGTTGGTGTTTTATACACACACCAGCCATCCCAGGTAGCCGGGACCACACCCCATCCGTTCCAGATATACAAGGAACGATATCTGAACCCATCTGAGTGGCGCCGGCCCAAGTCGCGAAATTACCCCCTCGGTACCTCCAAGCACCTGCCTGCGAGGACGAAGTTACTGCAGAAAGCAGGACCGCTTTGTTGTATTCGGCTAGTCTCGTTCCCTCTTGGCCCCTGTGTTCGGAGCAAGGCACCGGCTGAAAGTAAGGCTTAACCTAACAGCTGGGCACGACAGCCAAGGCAGGCCACGGAACGCACAGGCAAGCCCGGTATACTGGCACAAACTCGGAAAGGCTACTGCATATCATAACTACTCGCACACCCCTCTCCAGCCTTGCCACGTACACGCAACTCAGAGGCCCCGTTACCCCCATCTGCAGGTACAACATGGTCGGAGTTCCAGGACGATCAAAGGGCTGCAACACCTGTATCCAAAGAAAGGTGAAGGTATGTTTTCTTATTCCCGTTGCCCCTTTATCGGCGCCTTACACATGCTGGCATCTAAATCCCACGGCATCACTGACAATTTCAAGTGCGATGGAGGCCAGCCGGCTTGCAACAACTGCAAAAAGTCGAACCGACTATGCACGGGATATAAGCGCCCCGTGGCGTTTGTCATGTCATCAAATGTCACCCTCGAAACCAGCACGATCGAAGACACCGAAGATGCCACCATCACAACGCAGGGTCGTTGGCGGAAGCGAACCAGAAAGTTGCCCAAAGCCCTTGCCGTCGACCCCGAACTTATCACAGACGATGTGAAGGCAAAGAACGAAGCAAAAGCCGCTGCCAACGCGGCAGCCACCCGTGCCACTGCATCCGGCTCCAGCTCGGGGCCTCGGGCTATCGATGTCACCGACATGTGTACAACCGCCCCGGAAGAGTTCCTCAAACAGAGCTGGAAGCGATATATCTACGCCGACAGCAAGGGCAAGCACTCTCGAAATGCCGGCGCAGTCAACAGTGTGCAGATCCTGTCAAAGAGACGAGCCATGACGGTCGAGGCCCTGAGCCAGGTCATCACGAACCTCCAGGCCAATGCCAGTACAGCCATGCTCGAGTTCGGGTCACCAATATCAGCAAGCGAGGCCTTTGGCCCGGGACAGTTCTGGCCGTCTGTTGCATCGCCTTATATGCTGCATGTATCGCCCGAATCTGCATGGCGAGAACAACTATTTCCCATGTTTTTGAGTTTCCATCTACCCAACGACCTCATCCAAGGGTGCAAAACGACCACAAAAACATTACGGTCACGCAACTGGCTCATGAACCTCTCCGAAGCATCCCTTGACAATTCGCCCGCCCTAGAGAAAGCCATGACTGCGTTGTGCATGTCCCGCGTCGGCCGCAAGCACAACAACATGGCTCTCGTCCAACACAGCCTCGGCCTGTACACAGAGGGCCTCCGTCAACTCAATGAGGCTATCAAAGACCCCGAGCAGCGGCTTACCGACCAGACGTTGGCGGCGTGCACCGCCTTTTCCATGTACGAGGTGGCCGAGTGTCCGTCCAAGAAGCTCGACGGTTACCACTCACACCACTTGGGTGGCCTAGCTCTGCTCAAGATGCGCGGTCCCGACGCACATATCTCACCCCTGGGCCACTCTCTTCTTGTCTTTATGCGCATGCAGCAATTTATCTATGCGCTAATGACGCGGAAGTCCAGCTTCCTATCCGACCCAGACTGGATTAACCGGCCTTGGAGCAGTTCTGCCAAGGATCCCCAGGACAAGTTTATGGACCAAATGTATTGCATCCCTGTGCTCCTCGAGCAGACTGACAAGATTGAAGCGTCCAATGCCGCCAACGAGATTCTGATTCAGGGTTACTGGGACATTATCGGCCAATACCATGCCATCCACAACTGTCTTCAGGGCTGGTTCAGGGACCTGCAGTCCATTGTTGCAGGGCCGCTCTACTGGCCCGAGCTGTCTCGCATCAGATTCCCACAATTTGACGACTCCGGTCGCGGCAGGCCCTTTCCGGTTGCTTTTCACTTTCCGGCGTTTTCGATCGGACAGGCCATGATGCTCTTCTGGCTGATCTCGGCCATTGTCAACTACCAGCTCATGGTTCTCTACAAGCGCATTATTGACCTAGAAGAGGGCCGCGGGCCAGCAACAAGCGGGTCGACTTCTCTTAAATCGACAACTAACTCGGCATTTCCAGACGAGGCTGTCCCTTTTGCGGCATCGGCATCACCGTCGGCATCATCATCGTCGGCCTCTGCGCCAAACACGCCATCATCTTCATCCAGCGGGCTTTCCGCCGATAGCTCACATGAGTCTTTGGGCAGCCATCCTCCCTCTGTGCCTGCGATGAGGGCCGCCGCCAAGGATGCAGAAATGACCAGCCGCGCGGTGTCCAACAACATTTGCCAGTCCGTCGAATACTTTGTACAGGAGGAGATGGGCGACGTCGGCCCGCTCATAATGATCCTGCCCTTGGCGGCGCTGAAGCATGTCATGGTCCGGATGGAACCACTGCATTCCTGTCCTAAGGGCCGGCCCGAGTTCCCAGGCGAGTTTACAGACGAGGTGGCTTGGTTAGATGCGCTTACACACTTTATTGGTGGAAAAGGTCAACAGTTGGCCTTCTTCATGGATGACGACGGCGATTTATAGACAGCAGTGTCATGTTTTGTATATGTTTTAAATAATATCATCGATATTTAATGTTCATAATAACACCAAAATGGTTTGATGTATTTATTTTGCAGATTGAAAACTATTCTTTGGTTATTTTAAGATTTTTCTCCGTAATATTGTTGAAAATGTATGATCCTATTTTCATGACAGCATCGCAATCTATCGACTGCAATAACCAAAAAATTGATTACTAGACGGGCTGTGGCATAGTAGCATTTAAACTTGTAGCTCCATCGCCATTGTCCCCCTATCCCAAAGATAAAACCATCATGCCATCTATAAGATAGTACCACACCTACAGAGTAGACATAAAATAATTTTATATGTGTTAAGAAACATCAAGCATATGCCTTTCTACCTACTCCCTGGTGAAGGTCCCTGGGGTGTCTGGAGCGTGTTGACGTATCTAAGTGTCATCGATCCTTCAGGCATCGCCTCCTGTGGAATGACGCCCTGCTGTTGTTGCTGCAGCTGCACCTGGTATTGCATGTGGGATTGGGAGTATTGAAGCACTTGCGGCTGCTGCTGGGGTTGCTGTTGATGGGTTTGCTGGTGCTGGTTCTGGTGCTGGTACTGTTGCTGGTGCATCTGAGGAGGTACTTGCTGGTATTGCTGCTGATGCTGCTGGGGATGAGGTTGGTACTGGGGAAGCCCGTGGTACATTGGTGGAGCCTGCTGCTGTTGGCTATACTGCTGCACGTGCGGCTGTTGAGATATCAGTGTTGGCATTCCACCCTGCATCTGCTGTTGTTGTTGGTGTTGCTGCTGCTGCTGCTTTTGCTGCTGCTGCTTATCCTGCACAGCCTTTCGAGCCATCAGAGAGTCCAAGACGCCCCGGCTGACAGCCTTGAAGCCCGCCGCCAGACGCTCGGCATCCTCCCATCGTGCACCATACGCGCTCAGTGTCCAGCTGACACGCTCTAGACAGGCAATGGATCGGTCAACATTGGTTCCAGTCACCGGGTCAACATTGGACAAGTGATTGGGGTTGCTGGGCGAGGCGGCCTGTTGTGGGACGGGGAAGAACGTCCTCACGGGCATTGGGGGTGGCGGTGTGTCGCCAGGCATGGCCAAAGGTACGGGCACCGAACCGCCACCAGCCAGGATTGCATCAGCGGTCGACGTATCACGAAGAACGGCCACGAACTGACTTCCCATGAAAAACACACGCAGTGCATCATGATACGTGTGCCACACGAGATTCAGCCCACCACTGGCAAGGGCCATCATGCGGTCGACGTACGCAATAACGTGCTCAAACATAAGCATGCGGCCGTATGCTGTCATCAAGGGCGATCTAGCACTTGGTGCAATACAGTATACGTAGCTGTACTGCAATTCGAGATCAAACATCTCACGGATCTTAACCGGAATTGTTGGTGGTAGCGCATCGTACCACTCCCGCATATCGGCACACATTCGCCAGACGTACGCATTGGGATTTTTCAATTCCTCGGAGACGTCGGACTGGTAAAGCGTCTGATACCAAAAGGATTGGCCGCGACGCAGCTGGAAAAGGAGAAGAGCCGAGTTCGCCACAGGACCAGATGAGGGAGAGTTGGGCGACTGGGCCGCGGCAGGCGAGCGGGGAGGGTGCAAAGACTGCGAACTGTTGAGTGCGGCCTGTTGTGGATGTGTCTGGATAACACCAATCATCGAAGGAAAGGCGACGTTGATAGCGTCGTCGGTAAAAGAGAACGCCCGAGCATGGACCATGCTGATTGCTCTATGGCGGACAGGATCAGTACACCTTGATCAATTTTCAATATACTAAACATATATCATATCTTGTACTCACCGGTCAAGAGCATAAGCGCAATAGAAAGTGCGTCTTCTCGCGTCCAGCGCAGCAGCATCCATGTTCTGGGATTGCGGAGGATCTTGGTGGAATCCAAGGTCAACTATCGCACGGCATGTGAAGCCGATCAGATGCCAGCTGTCAAAATGGGCAGGGTCAAGCATAGAGTAGAGGGTGAGAAACAGAAGGGACTGTATCTGCGTGACGTGGCCGGGAGCAAGTGCACGATCTGCATAAGGCATTGCCTGGGCAGCATATTCTACAGCATTTCTGTAAAAGGAGTCGTGGCGGTTTCGGCTCTGAACAGCAGAGCCGATTGCCAGGACCATATAGAGCATCCAGTAGTCGTGGCTGCGGAGGTTTGACCTTGCCGGGGGCATATTGATACCCATGGGCTGTTGGGCATGGTATACCTCTTCGAGGAGGGCGAGTAGTGACGTCTCAGAAAAGAACGGAAAGATTGTATGGACGTGGCTGAGATAGTACTGGACGACGGGATAAGATGCCTGGCGCGGCGGCAGCTTTCCGGCGGGAGTTGCCGGCTCAGGTAGCGGAACGTTGCCAGCGGCGGCCAAAACCAGCCTGGCAAATGTCATGTTGTTTACGGTAGTGTCAAAGTCCCGGGTTGTCGCATTAACGGACAAGTAGCCAAAATCAGAAACAAGCGAATTGACGTCGGAGTTCTCGCGTTTCCGTGCCGCCTTTCGGTGGATTGCATCTCGAATGACGGCTAGAGAGTCCTTCCGATCCGGCTGGGGGCCCCCTTGCGGACTAAAGCTGGACTCACCATCGTGGAAGACAACGGACGCCTTACGGGACCGGGCATAAGCTAGGCGGCGTTCGAGCTTCTCAACACGCAGTTCTAGAGCAGCAACGTAACTGTGGTGTATTAGACTTGAGCAGGCAGCATCCGAGGCTCATGTGTGGATATTGAGCTTGACATACCTGCGCTCCTTGCCGCGTGCAAATTGGTCGTTAGCCGCAGAGCACTCGGATTCCCGGCCGGCCTTTTCACATGCCGTGCACGCCGGCAGTTTCCCATCACACTGAAGCTTGGTTAGCAAATGGTACAGAGGGTTTGGAGGATTCTGTCCTTTAGCATAAGGTACCTTGACTTTTGCGGCACGACCTATGGAGATAATAGTTAGCATGCGTTTGTACAGAGAGTGAACAATTCAAGCTTCGCCTGGGTGTTCTTTGTTCTAGGTGTCTACAAACATCTTGAACATGCCGACACAGGCCGTGAGACGCGTAGGAGAGGGTTGTCCGAGAAGCTGGAGCGAGGCATGGTGTCGGGTGACCGCGCGACAGTTGATCAGACAGAGCTGTCGAGAGCAGGACGGCTTGAAATGTTTGTAGGTACCGTTTTGTGGCGCGCTATAGCTGACTCAATACAGACCCGGGAAGGAGACTGTTCAATGCTGGAGACCGTCCGTGGTCAGAGTCGGAGGCTCGGAGGTTCGGTGATCCCTCCAGGCCAGTCGAGGCCGATCTTCGCGGTATATGAAGGGCCACAGTGAACACTAGACACGATTGCACGAGAATACCTCGGCAGAATAGACAAACCAACTGTACCGCCAGTAAGCCCCAGGACCGTAGCCGGTCGGATAAGCTCCTGTGGTCGGCCAAGTTGTAGCCGGGCACGTCGTCGAGGTAGAGAACAAAGAGCAAGCTGCAACGGTAAACAGCGGCCGGTTGACTGTTATGGGGAGGTGCAGGAGGGGCTGCCGGATGCCAGACTGTTTGTCAGTGTGTTGTGAAAGAGTTTGCGAAGCAACGGCGTGTCGGGAAAGTCCAATTCGTATTGTCGTGGTAGGTATGAATCCCGCTGAATCTCAGTCTTCGGCCGGCTGTTGCGTGGAGAAGAGTTGTGATCGCCTGGCGAGGGAAGAATACAGAGTAACACACGCCATATAGAGCGGTTACCAGCTCTGTGCTTTGTCGCCCAGGGTGGGGCACCTGCCTCTCGTTGGTGTCTTTGAGCAAGGGAATACAGTGTGTGCGAGCTATCTGTACTGTTTCGTGTGATTTAGAATAGGTGAGTCATGGGCGCTATGCAGCGTTAGTAAGATAGGTTTGCCACCCGTTGGCGCTCTAGCGTGGTCAACTGGAGATAGCATAGGGCTAGGTGACGATGCACTGTGCGTCACTGGTTGCGCCTGCCTGCTGTGTAAAGATGCAGGGCTCCTTCCGTGTTTCGACATCAGGCTGCCTGTAAAATACATAGATATACGGCGCAGTTCTATATCCTAGGCGAATTTATTGCCCAGATGTCGCATCGTTCCTTCCATGCAATCAATAACGTATTGGACCCTTCAACCGTCGTCTATGCTACCGACCCCACCTTCCAGCTTTATAAATATAAGCTTATGATTATACTGACATGGAAACACCCATGGGCTACTCCTTCTCGAATATGACAATTAAATGGTAGTCCGCGTGAACGGCCCTTCCCTATTCGCACTATTGACTGATCTCAAACTGTCCCAAAGACATGGCTGCATCGTTCTTTACCACGCTGCAACTGTTTTATCGGTACTTCAGCACTTCAACAGTGGTCTGGCCCGCCAATGCACATCGCACAATACCCCTCATTTGCGCCGTCGCGCCTTCCCATTCACGCTGCATGGGTTGGCTCCACCCGCTCGCTGTTTCAACTTCCCCGAGTTTCTAGTGGGCAATTTTAGCGGCACAGTCCAGTAAGGCGACGGCGGGAAGAGGAAAAACTATGGAAAAACTGCGTGCGAAGAGGGAAGGAAGGAGCCTGGCCTCGTGGGTCAGCCTAACCGCCGTCCACCGCACCGCACCGCACGGCCAAACGAGAGAGCTGCACCTGCCGAGCAAGAGTCCCGTGATATCATTTGTCTGCTAGTCGCGGCTCAGACTCCTCCTCACAAACGGCATCTTCTGCCCTTGTGTTTTGACGACAAACGACAGTCACTTCCCACACACGCACAAAGGTTCTTGCATGAGGGCTGCAGAACCCCGCCGGACTTGTCTCTTGTGTATTTGCTGTGAACTTCCAGAACACCCACAGCATTACGACGACTTCAGCGACTTCAAGCGCCACGACGACAACCTTGGCAGCCCTTTGGCGACACTGCCGACTACAACGCCCCCCACGCCTGGATTGCGACTGTAGCTGGTTGTCGGCCTGCGTGTCTCGCGCTGTTTGCCCAGGACACCGCCAGCTCTGCCCAACCCCTGCCTTCAGCTCCAGGGCACCCAAGAAATATCGTTTCCGCTGAGCTCTGTCCTCGCCACAGACACAGCCACAGCTACAGCGCGCATCCTTCCCTTTTGTAGCAACGGTACTCTTAAAGACGGCTGGCTTAGACATCCACCGCACGAGCAACAACACGAGAATTGTCCTCAGATATGGACTCCTCCGGCATGTATCGCCCGGGCTACAACCCGAGCGGACTCCGGCCCCCGACACAACCACACCCCCTTGCGCATCTACAACAGCACCAACAACTGCACCAGCAGCAACAATACTACCAACAGCCACATCGCGGACAGCAGCCACCCCCTCCTCCTCCTCCTCCTCCTCAACCGCAGAGTCGCGACGGCGAGCAGGATGCACCCAACCGGGTAGCGCACACATTGACTGCATGCTGTCGGTGTCGACAGGTAGGAAGCTCTGCCAGCCATGGCTTCTCTTGATATGATCATACCATTAACTAAACCTCTCCAGCGCAAAACACGCTGCGATCCAAGTCTTCCCCGGTGCCTACCCTGCGAGCGTTCAGGGTCGGTCTGTGAGTACTTTGACAGCATCAAGGGTCGCAAGATTAGCCGCTTTTATGTCGTCAAGCTGCAGGAGAAGGTGCGCCAGCTGGAGTCGGAATTGGCGCAGTTCACAGACGAGGATCTGCCTCCAGACACAGAGGATATGATTCGGCCTGGCGGCTTTGTGCGCCTCAGCGACTCGGACGAGACACCACGGTATCTCGGACCAAGCAGCGGCATCGCCATGACACGACTCCTCATGGAAGAAGCCAAACGGTACACCGAGTCGCAGCGCATCTCAGAGCTCATCCCCGAACTGACCGCCCGTCGGATGGAGCGTTTGACGCGCATGCAGAGCATTGCCGGCATCAACGGACGTGCGGGCTCCAGCTTCAGTGGCAGCTCATTGCGCAAAAAGAGCTATCCCATGATCAGTGCCTATCCTGCACAAAATCTTCCTTCCAAGCCAATTGTTGACAAGCTCGTGGAAGTGTTTATCTCGCGTGGTTAGTACTCGACTTTATGATTTCCTGTTGAAGTACTGCCGGCACGCTGCTAATCAAAACTCTACAATATAGCGCAGGTCTTCACACCCACTCTCCACGAGGGTGTCTTCACCACCCATCTTCAAGAGGTTATTGACGGCGACAGTGACCCTTACAAGAACTTCATAATCCGCATGGTCATGGCCATCAGCCTCCAGAAGCTGGACACACAGTACGCAGGTCTTGCCGACAGCTACTATCTCGCTGCCATGGAGATCTTTGAGGATGTCGTCAGGCCAAAGGACCTTAAAACCCTTCAGTGCCTAACTCTGATCGGGCAGTACTCACTCCTCACTCCGACGCGCAACAATGTGTACCATGTTGTTGGTCTAGCTACACGGATCTGCCAACAGCTCGCTATCGCCGATGAAAAGACGATCGAAACTGGCCTTGAGGGCGATGCACTCGCAATCGATATGCGCCGCCGTCTCAGCTGGATTGTCGCGACAATGGAACTAGGCCTTGCTCACACCATGGGCCGCCCCAACGGTCTTTCCAAAGTGAACGACGCCATCGATGTGAAATTCTTTGCAAATGTCGACGACGAGTACATAACCGAGACAGGAATTCTTCCAGGGCCCGAGTCAGAGAAGAAAGCCGTAGCCATTCACTTCTGCAAAATGCGCCTGTGCCAGGCCGAGATCCGCCGCGTGCTATACGAGAAGAAAAGGCCGACTCCCTCAAGCGAAGGTGACGAGTGGTTTGGGAAGATTGAGCAAAAGATCCAACACTGGCTCGACACTGCTCCTAAGCAGCCAGCATGGTGCAGGCCCTGGTAAGCGCACCTCTCATGCCATGCATACAAATGTCGGTCAAAGGTCACTGTTAAGATACTAACTGCTTTCCAGGTTCTCCGGCCGATACCATGCCATGATAGTCTCTGTCTATCGCCCGTCTCCCCAGGTTCCAAAGCCATCAGCAAGGGCTGCCTTACGCTGCTACGAATCTTCCGCTCATGTCACTGCCCTCGGCAGCCAGCAGGTTAAAAAGAGTGCTATCGACATAACTTGGGTGTTTTTACTCACAATCTACATGTCCTTAAACACCATTCTCTGGTCGGTCTCGTATCCAGAAGTTCGCAAGGAGCACTCGCGTGAGGAGGTGGAAGAGCTTGTCAATACTTCGCTCGACATTGTCGATCAGTGCTGTGAGCGCTGGCCAGGAGCATCTGCCGCATCGCAACTTTACTCCATCTTCGCAAAGGCATGTTTACAAAGCTACGACACCGACTTGGAGCAGCAGAAACAAGTCCCAATCTTTTCGGAAACCCAGTACGGCGGCCCAAGTACCAACTACCAGACTCCGCCCTCGCAGATAGACCCCAACTCGCCGTCTGCTTCCGACGCGCCGCCCATGGGCGGTGCTGGGAAGCAATCCCAGATGCAGCAACACCAGCAGTACCAGCAGCAAGCGCTACAACAAGCACCCGTCTTCAATACGCCGCAGTTTGGTTTTGGCTTCTCGCCATCCAACTCATCTGCCCAGCAAGCACAACCTCCATTCACATTTGACGACGGCCCGGGTCACCCACAGTTCCGCTCTGGCTCGATATTTTTGAATCCTCCTTCTACTGAGCCCATGGGACGCCGCTTCTCATACTTCCCGCCTGATGCCCCTCCGCAGATAAACAGTGGAGAGAATTCAATCAAAGAAGAAGACACGCCTCCGGCCACGTATCCTAGTAACAGCCTCGCCCCCTCGCCCTCGCTTATAACCTCACCAGATGCGTACATTTCCCCTCCGAGCTCGAATCAGTTCAACACCATGTCCCCGGCAACAACAATTACTAGTGCTTCTTCGCCGACGCCGACGCCCACCGTGCGGCATGTTAGTCCCATGCCTGTCGGTGTTGGTCTTGGTCTTGGTCAAAACTCCAATCTGCCACCGCCCATAAAGTTTGAGTCTCCTGGCAGCACTCCTTATATGCCACCGGGTCAATCCAGCTTTGGTGGTGGGAGTGGCAGTGGCAATAGCAGTGGCGGCCAGTCTAGTCAATCGGGACATATTCAACGCCAAACCGCGCCGCCTTCTTCACAGCAACTACAAAAGGCATACGGCACTGCTCAACAGCGTCGGGGCCAGAACCAGGGGCAGGCACCTCCGCAGCCAGCTCCAGAACAGCTGTCATTGCCACCGCCAATGCCGGCTAAGGTGGAAACAGCGCCATCTTCGACCACGACGGATACTCCGTCGACGACGGGATCGACTGCCACCGGTGATTGGTTCTCCCAGCCGACGTTGTTCACGTCGCCGTATGCGTTTGGTGCTATGACTGGGGCCACTTCTGGCTACCTCTCGGATCCCACTGCCGCATTCTCCGGCTACGGCCTCGGTGGCTTTGGCGGCGTCAACCACCCTCTAAACCCACTGCACAGTATCCTTGGCGGGTTGCAAGGTAATCCTGGTGGTCTCGGCGCCTACGGCGGTCCTACGTCTGTCAGCACGACTGGATATAGTCCCACGGTCGGTCTCGGTGGTCCTGGCATGCCGCCCTCGAGCGACGGTATCCAACTTGGCGAAGGCTTTGGGTATGGTGGGGGCATGCCATTGAACCCCCAGCGCCAGGGAAGCCTTTCTCAGGAACAACAGATGGAACTTATGGATGTTTTGGAAACAGAGGGCATGGGGGACATCGACTCGTTCCTCAGCATGGGCATTGGTCTGGGAGGAGCTTCAGGCGGTGCAGGCCCGAGTGATCCCAGTCAAGGGGGTCTTGGTTGGTAGCCGACGTGGCTGTCTTCTTTCTATGCCCTCATGTATTGCTTTTTTACTAGCCGCGTCATGCCTTTTATGCTTATGGTTACTCTATCATCATATCGCGTTGTCTTGTTCAGCAACATATCATTTTTTAGAATTATCTTGGTTTCAGAAGGTATTTCTCTCTTTTCTTCAGAAAATATTCAAAGCTCCAAAATATTTCGCATTGCAAAATCTACCATTAAACTACTGTGATTTAAAATATTTATTAAGCCAAAGTAATTGCCAGCATATTTCAAATATTAGTTCGTTGTCCTGTTTCTAAGAAACAAGAAAGCCAGGAGTAAAGCAGTTACAATGCTGTTTTAAAGTATCAATATTAGTTTGACGGAAAATATGAATGAAGTATTTGCAATCGTATAAACTGTCATAATCGAGGATAATAGAGTAAAATAAAACGAATACAAAAGACAAAGCTGAGCTCGCTTGGCATGGAACAAAAACCGAATCGATAAAAATAAAACAAAATAAGACACAGAAAATAAGAAGGATGACGACGGGTTCAGTCGCAAATGGGGATCAAATCTGAATGAACAAAAAACCCAGATATTTAAAAAGATGCCAAAATGATCAGTTAGTAAAAAAAAACATACAAAGGAGAAGAATAACGATTGTGGACGGCCGAACCAGAAAAACTGAAAAAAACACAATAAAATCAGAGGCCGACGACATCTCAACCGGTGACACGGCGCACCCACAGTGTTGTCGGCTCATAATCAGCGTTCTTATCCAGTCGCTTGTAGGCACGGTGCAGCTTGAGACCAGTTTCGTACTCCTCACGCTGGATCTCGGCAAGATCTGAGCGCAAGTTTTCCACCTTGCGCTTCTCCAGCTCGCGCTTACTGAGAACGTCTGGTTTTGCCAAAAGGTTGTCCGTTGGCATCAGCTCTGTCATCTGCTTGATACTGCGGCCAATATTGATGCGACGCTGGGCGAGACCCGTAAGCTGTGCATTGAGCATGGCAACACGGTCCTTGGCCGACATCTCGGGCGGTGCAAGTGGTAGTGATTTGTGAATTGAGCCGGCGATTGACGCACGGTCCGAGTTGTCAACGCTGCCACGGCCGTCTGATGCACCCATAAGATTCTTGTTTCGCAGATATCCGTACAAGGACATATCTCCCGCGTGGGAGTCTCTGCCGCCACTGCTCATGTAATCGCTTGCATCAGAGTGCTCGTGGGCTGGGATGTGGTCGCCGCTCGTCCATGGAGTGTTTAGGCTGATCAATACTGGCTCGTTGCCGGGGGTCTTGGGACTGTGGCCAAGTCGTGGTGGCCGTCGGCGGTCCATGACACTCTCGCCTTCAGTATAACTAGACAGTGGCTGTGTATTGATTGCGGCGGGCTTTTGCCGTGGCGGTGAGGTTCTTAGCTCAGAGACTGAGGCGTTGTCTGTTTGTCCTGTCGTAGGGCGGCGCTTGATCATGAATGATGAAGGACTGGACCGCAATAGGTCTGGGATGCGTGGCATTTCGGGAGCGTCGCTGGGATCAAACTCGTAGGTAGACTCTGGGATGGTGGAGTTGTAGGTTGTAACGCTAAACCGTGATGTAGGCTGGGTCCATTCACTTGATTCATGCAGAGGTGGGCGTAGTTCGGGTGGTGATGCAGTAATTCTTGGGTTCGAACGATTGTTGTAGTTGAATGGATCGCTCGCGTCGAAGCTGGCCAGGACCTGATGTGAGGGAGTGGGCTTCCGCCGTATTTTGGATGAAAACTGCTCGTCCTGCAGCGGCGGACTTGGGTAGCTGTGGGCAGTCGTACCAGACGCAGATGTAGGCGAGGCAAACGACTTATTGGTCTGTGCTGAGATCTGACCCGATGCGGCAGTAGCTTGGTATAGATTTGGAGATTGCTGGCCCTGCGTTTCAACCCCTTGCGGAGACGGGCTTACAGGGGGACTAGCCAGACTGCCACTAATTATGGAAGGAGAAGATATGTTTGCAGCATTCGAAGCATTTGCAGCGGCCTTAGCGGCGTTCATGGCCTTTTGCAACTGCGGGACAGAGCCCACACGCTTGCTACTTCTGCGCGGGATATTGAGGGGTGCAACTTCTGGTGTGTCGTGGACTGGCGCGACTAATGCTGTCCGCCCACTTGCACCATTCCATGCCGGGCGGCTGGACGTGAATGCGCCTGCTGCAGGGTCGGTTGAGTCTTGTAGAGAAGACACAGGTGCTGCTACCGGCGGCGAAGAGGGTGCTGCTGTGGCGCTAACTGACCTTAATGACACGGGAATGGGCTGATCAGGGATCGGAGGAACCGTTTTGTCTGATCCGGCACTTCTACTCGTTTTGCGAAGGCGACTTGCAAAACTGGCAATCTCACTGGCGGGGTCCTTGTGAACAGACTCCGTTGGGCTAGGCGGAATTATATCCGTGGCCAGTCCACGCACAAACTCGATAGGCTTCACTTGGCTCGGACGGCCCTTTTGAGAGCTCGTGAGCTCGCCCGTCCGGGGATCCCAGCGAACCTCGCCGCCCTTGTAGCCGCGCTTGGAGGTGGCTGATGACATGGAGCTCGTTCGCTCTTGTAATTGATGCATCTGCTGCAGCCGCTCGCGGGATTTTGTCTCGCGCAGTGTACGAGATGCGGCATCCTGGGTCTGGCGTCGCTCCCGGCGCATTGATGGGATATTGGAGCGCGACGCAGACGGCGGCCTGCCATCAGCGGCCGAGTCCATTGGTGGTGTAGCCTGCGTCGCGGACATGTCGAATGGCGATGGCTCTCGGTTACAGGGAGTGGTGTACTGGTTCTGGGATTGACTGTGATTCGAGGAGTAGTTGCCGTACCTGTAGTTTTGTTATCAGCAACCTGGCTATTTTATTATTATTGCGAACGCATGAGCATGACACCAATGCACCCGACTTTCACTTACGAATGTGCCGTAGCAGATAGTTCGGGTGAGCTCTCAGGGGATACGCCGTCTGCGTTTTTCTGCCGCTGGGGCTTTGAGTACTGGAGGTACTGCGCTCGCGGGTCTGTATACTCGTAGCCCGGCTCTGAGTACTGCTGTTGGCTATATTGCTGCTTTGATGGCGGAGGCGGTGCTTGGTGAGCTTGGCTGGCGTATTGGTATTGGTATTGCCGTGATTGCTGTGGCGGTGGCGTCGGCTGGTTATGAAGACCGAGATCGATGGAGTTTGTTTGGGAGTAAAGCGAAGATGTTGGCCGGTGGGAGAAGCGGGTTGCGCCACGCCCTGTGGGATGCGTGCTGCTCTGAGGAATTGCGCTTTGTCTGTGATTCGGGGCAAAAGGTCAGTTGTCGTTGTCAGTTGTGGTCGGCAGAAAATAGGAGAGAGCTGGGTATCGAGAAAAAAGAACAAGAAGTAGGACGTGAAGGCTGTGTCTTGGCCAAGGGTTTCGACGAACAAGACAGATTATAATGCAATAGAAACAAAAAAAAATAATAAAGTAGGGAACAGGTGTGAGCCAAGAGGGGTCGAATGCCACAGTCACTCATACAATAGACGGAGATTCAGCTGGCTTGTATCGTGTAACCGAAGTAGGTAGACTGAAGTGTCTCGTTCACAGCAGGAATGCACGATGACGACGAAAAATAGAGGTGAGAGACGGCAATGCCTGCCCAGGAGTGAGAGTGTTTGGCCAGCGTCCCCGGAATAGGGAGGAGATGAGCAGAGGAGCATGGGAGATGTATTAATTACAGTAGGCGGGCTTGGTGGAGCATGCAACTGGCAGCTGTGGGGAGAGCCGCAGGGCTGCATCCACTGGGACGAGACGGAAAAGAAGCATAGAGAGATGCATAGAAAGAAGAGGAAAAAATATAAGAAAGAAGACAAAAGACAGCAGGGGATAAACACGAGAAGGGCAAGTGAAATCAGGAATACTGATAGTTAACCAGCAAGAAAAAAAGAAGCAAACACCGCGCGTAGGCGGTATGCGAATCGAACAGGTGGATAAATGCACCGCAAACATATATCACTGAATATATTGCGACATTGCGGCGGCGATGCAACGAAAAGGAAGACGCGTACTGCGGACAACGAGGCTTACCGGAATTGAGAATGCCTCTGCTGGTGGGGGAGGTAGTCTTGCTGATAGTCGTCGAACCGGTTGTACTTGTCGTACTGATCGTACGGATCAGGATCGTTGTACTGCTGTTGCTGGTGCTGTGGTTGTCTTCGCCGTGATTGCTGCTGCTGCTGCTGCTGCACGAAGTCTCGAGGCGGAAGAGCTGGCGCCGGCCCGCCTTGAATCGAGTAGCTGTAGCTCATCGTGCTGGCTTTGCTTGTATTACAGATTCGTAGGTGCTGCGATTGGTTACAACTGAGAACAGGAACAGAAATCGGCGATGCGACGCACTGTACTCGGGTGTTTAGCAGTGCTCCGCTGGCTGGAGGCCGGTCTGGAAGTGTATTATCGTCGTGTAAGATGGCCTGTGGAATGTCGCAAGTGTGGACCTATATATCTCGGAAAAAGATAGCCAGACTAAAGTTGCCGGATATAATTGAAGATATTTTCTGAACTCTATTTGCTCTTGCGTTTGAGCTTACTCTTGCACTTGCCCTCTGGCGTTGCGTCGTCGGGGCTTCTCCTGGCGCTCGCACAGTTGTTACCAACGGCCAGGGAAGATGCTTGCTCTTCAAGGATGCAACCTTGCAGCGTTGGCTCGTGAAAGTTGAATATCGAAGGGAACTGGTATTCGAGAAGCAAACGCCTAGTATTCCATGGATGGAGGGCGACGATCGTGCAGTTAGGTGTACGGAGGAGTACTAACAGGCTGAAGGCACGAATGTGAACTTCTTGGACAGGCGGGACGGATGGGGAATAGCAGAGGTAATAAGAACAGGCAAAAATATAAAGGGCAAGGTCCGTGTCGGATCGTCGACAAGGTAGACAGAAGTCGTACAGGTGTATGAAGTTGAAGAAGAGAAAGATAACGGAGAGTGAGAAGAGACAGGGCGGTATCGGTTCTTAGGGCGCATGAACTGCTTCAAATGAGAGACCGTGCCTCCTAGAGATTCGCCTTTTGCCTTTGTCGAGGTCTTGTTCCTGGCAGCTCGAGGGGCGTGAGGTTGCACTGCAGTGTGATGGAGTTCGGCCAGTCACGTTTAGTGGTTGGGTTGTTGGTGACGGCTCCGTGGTTTGGCTGTCCGTGGATGTCAGTAACTTGATATATCTTAAGATGGCGGACACGGCGAGATATACCCTGCTGGGTTTGTAAACAAGGACAGCTAGCGGGACAGACAAGAACTGCTGGCTTCGGTGTCGTTGTCCCGGATCTGTCAACACACCTCGAACGTGCAAATCCGCCTAGTCGCGTGGCTTAGGCTTTGGTTGGCCACCATGAGTCCCGCCCTCTGTCTTGTAATGGGCTCACAGCCACCAATGGTGTATCCTCGACTCCTTAACTCGTCCAGGTCTATTATGGTCTATTCTGGTCTCCGATGGCCACAGATTAAGCGACCGGAGGCCAATCATGAGGCGATTCTCGCGTTTTGCTACTCGCGGCGGGGTGGCAAGCCAGCACACACGGTAAATAAATGAAATAGTCGCGGCCCGGTACCGCGAGACAGCGCTAGATTGGCGGGAAGATGGGCTGTGAAACGATTGCAGCCAAAATGAAGAGACGGGACGACGATAATCGACTCGAAGATGTGAGAGCGAGGAGAAGGGGAAAAGGCCAAACATGTGCGTCTATTAGATAGCTGGTTGATATTATTCACAGTATAAAAGGAAGGAGCGACCGCCACAACACATCACCGCCAGGACCAACAAGGCAGGAACGATTGAGCCTCATTCCTGTTGTTATCGGCCTCACGACCAGTCGTTCATTACATAAGCATCACGACCTCATCCGGACATCGATTGTAATTCAAGACGATGCTCGCCTTTGGCGATATTCTGAATCATCACAGTTGGCCTATTGTGTAATTATGTACAGAGATGCAAAGTCATTTCGTCTACTGATTACAGAGTAATGTACACTGAGCAAGACCCCGTACGCTATTAGCAACCTTAATCAGGGAATACTCCATACTATGAACATCCCCCTACTTCGCATGTGGGCTTCTTCGAGCTTCTCAAATGACCACAACTGTGTATAATGGCTAGAAGAGCGTCAGGCTCGACATTTGCGCTCAGACTTCGTCTTGAGAATCAGGTGTCCACCCGTTCATTACGGAGTACCATCACGGACATGTGACATGTGCTTGAGTTGAAAGATTGGACGAGAACCGACGGCCATTCCAACACTTGACTTGCGGAGGAGGATACATACATTGTAGTAGGCCAGCTGCAGACCCCCACAGCAATACACCGCAATACCCTGGTACGCATGGGGCGTTTCAGTCAAGCTGGGGTCTAATGTAGTGGGACCTTATTCGAGAAAGAGGTGGACTAAGCGTGTTTCAAGAGTGCCCAACACCGAAGAGAGAAAGGATCGGGGAATCGCGTAGTCGCCTTTTGATCAAGGGACTCTTTGTGATGACCATATTAAGGGGGCGTCAGTGGCTAGAGTGGACTGATGTATCGTGAGCGGTTTTGAAATACTCCAAGTCCACGATAGTTCAGTAGCACTTTGAAGCTTTCAAGCTCACGTGACCGTGCACGGCCAACACAAGATATGCCAACAAAAAGACTAGTCTAGGAACGGCATACTCAGGTCAAGAGTGCGCCAGTCTATCACTTACTACTGTCTACTGTATCTACTATCTCTTCTGTACTATATAGGTAAATCGACTTGATACAGGAGGCTGCAGGCTGGAGTGCCCGGCTGCACGCTGATACGGACGGTGTGCTCTGTAGTGGTGGCAGCTGGCATCAGCTGCCCCACTGCCCCGCCCAAGCAGGCTCTACTACGTAATACCTGCAGAATCGTGGCTGGCTGTATCAGTGCCAGTATCACTCGCATTCAAAGCCCGTAAGCATAAGCAGAGAACATCAAATGAAAACGGCAACTCCTACAGCATAGACTACACCCACGTCGAGGACATACTAATACGCCATAACTGGGTGGGAAGGCTATGCTGCACCGGCTGGACAATGAAGGGGCGTGATGACGCTCTTTCGACGGGGACGGGATCCGGCACAGGATCCGGCACAGGATCCGGCACAGGGCCGCGGCCGGTATCGAGACCCGACAGTGCCGACGGGGGACATCAGAATGATGGCATATACGGTGGCGGTGTATACCCGGGCATCCTTCCAGCTGTCCCGGACGACGGCGTGCCGGTAATCCCCGACAAAGACCGGCGCACAAATGCGGCAACGGCCGCCTCAGCTGCCGGTGTGCGCGCCATTTCGGCCCAGGCGCTGCAGTTCTACTTTCGCGCTCCTGTAAAGGCATTCTTCCGGACACGCGTGGATTATTTGGCTTATGCTCGTGGACCAGACGGCAGTATCAATGCAGGCCCCGTGTCGTCTAGCCAGCACTTGCGCAACTGGCTTAGCCGGACAACACCAGGCGTGCTCACACTGGCCATTAAGCGACATGGCTGGACAGTAGTGCCAGACCAGGTTCTGCCGCCGCTCATGGCCAACGTCGGCGTGGCGGCCGTATTGTACACAAGCTATCTCCAGATTCTGGGCTACCTCCACCCGGAGAGCAGCCAGGCAGTGCGGCGCGTATACCCTCCTCCCGCTCCTACCGAGACTTTTGTGGCTGGATTCTTGGCGGGAAGTCTTCAGAGCCTAATTGCAGCTCCGTTGGATGCCATCCAGGCACGGTATGACCATCGCGCCATTGGGATGGCCACAGCAGCAAACGGAAACGGAAACGGCAGTCCACAAAGCATGTGGACGTTCAGCGCAGCCAAGCTGCGGGATATTGGACTGCGTGGAATCTTCGCCGGCTGGAGCTTGTCGCT
This sequence comes from Ophiostoma australiae, assembly GCA_022392945.1. NCBI lineage: Eukaryota > Fungi > Ascomycota > Sordariomycetes > Ophiostomatales > Ophiostomataceae > Ophiostoma > Ophiostoma australiae. The sequence goes on along the minus strand of JAKRGJ010000002.1, from coordinate 1,298,694 downwards.
TGTCAAGGACAGTTTCGGCAACGGCATTTTCTTCTCTGTCTTCGAGTACGTCAAGGCCCAAGGATACTACCGCTTTGTCGCATATTATTACGGCGCTATGGACGGGTCCATGATTCTCGCCCAGCAGATGCGCCAGCAGTCCGCTGCGCAGCGCTCGAACCAACGTCGGGAATGGGTAGGCGACAAGGTAAAGTGCGCAGAGGCGCAGCTGGAGGCCAAAATCGAAAGTATCGACAACAAAATAGATCAAACAAAGCGGCAGCGGCAATTGGTCCCAAAACCAGAGCATCTCCACCATCTCCATCATCACCACGACGGCAAGGACTCCTTTTCGCAGCCACCGGCACCGCATGTCTTTGCTGACGGCTCTGCACCTATTGTCATCCGGCCGCACTATGCGCTCGAGCCCACGTTTCTTCTTCTAGCGGGCGTCAGCGCTTCCTTCTCGCAGCAGATTCTGCTGCACCCACTCACCCACTTCCAGGTAGTACACTGGGATCTTCTAGAAGACCTTGATGCGGCTGCCAAAGCATACCGCGAAGAAGCTGCCGCACGTGCTGGAACAACCAATGGACCGGCTTCCCTTCGCGGCTCCATCTTTCGGTCACCGCGGCTCAGCTTTATGCAGACCTACTATCACGCTTACCTCCGCACCTGGGGCACATGCGCCGATCTGGCTGCGTCCGAGGGCCGTACGCGCATCTCTTGGCTGTACCGGGGCTTTTGGTGGAACGCAATTCGCCAGGTACCCAGCACAAGTGCGGGCCTCATCATTTTCGAGCTGCTGCGGCGCAAGTATGGCATGGCAGGCGAGGGCGTGCGAATCAGTCAGGATGGGTATGATATCTTGTTGACATAGACTGGGATGAGTGTACGGGCTTGCCTTGTGTGTGTTACCTTTGGTCTGGTGGCGGGCTTCCTCCTCCTTTGTTTATTTGGCATTAGGTGGCGTTTGCGTTGGGATGCCAATCACACATTCCCCATTTACTTTGTATATATTTGTTTCTTATTTTGTTATATAGCCATCTCACAGCATGCCTTTGTCTTGCGAAGCTTAAACATAAACATATTAACCAACCCCAACTTATAACTCCCGACTTACTAATGGTATACGTCGTCGGCCCAACACCTGTGCCCAGGACAATCTCAGTGGATGTGGCCAAAGAATATGTTACGCGAGATGGCATTGCTGTCACTATGACACTGTAGCTAGTGTTTGACTTGGATGTTGAGAGTCTTTTCGATGTCACTAGAGCGTCGCTAGAGCCGCGATATCACTGTTGCAGTACTGGCCCAGCGCGATTGCTTGTGTGGCACTATCATCGTGATTGGTAGCTGGTAAGTTCCAAGTAGATGGCTATGGTATTGTGTTTATTTACCGAATCGTCTGTAAGAATACGGTGGTTATAGCGACGCTGTCTGGTGGTGAGCTCTGCAAGATGCTGGTAACTTTGGTCAAGTAAGCTTTTGTGGTTTCTGTAGTCACATCCGATGACACTGTCGTGAAATCCGTTGTCTGCTTCGGTGTCTCGTTTGCAGCAAAAGCTGAGCGTGCCAAACTCGCTCTGGGTACGTCCGAAGCCCGAGCATTGCTTATATTCGTCCTGCCACGACTGAAAGCAACATACCTCTCCTGAAACATGCTGACTGCAGATGATCCCGACAAGGCTGGCGATGGCGTATCTAACGATTCTCATCTTTGTTGGAAACATCCGTTTCACAAACCGTGAACGCGTGGTGTTATCAATATTGCATGCATCTGTTCCCCAACCCTGCGGGAACCCACAGTACAGGGTGTCTTATGTAGTCTGACTTTGTACTATCCTCACGTTGTAGTTCACAATGTTTTATGTATTGAACATGACCGAGCACGCTATTATAATATACGTTCACAACCACGTTCAGCACTGTCAGTATCCATCATATCATCAACTCTGAGGTGAAATGAATGAATCGATCAAGAAAGAAAATATACTATGGCGGCTAGAGAAAAGGCAGGCCTCAGAGTAGGGTGCCTGAGAGGGTGCACAAGAGGGCAGACAAACGGGAGGAGGCGGTCTAGATGATGCCTAGCACCGACGTACCATCGGTGATTAGGTAATCAAAAGGATCAGCAGAGTCCTCTCAATGGATGACCTGAAGCCCTGCACCCAACATCAACCAATCCTTGTCTCGGTCTTTTCATCAAGTAAGGTGCTATGCCGTTATCAACTGCAGCACTTCGCTGGCAAATACACCAGCTCAACGTTCACGGTACATTGTCGCAAAATCCACGCATATCTAGCACTGCTATATATTGAGTTGGTGTTGGATTACTAGTGCCGGCATTCGGCCCATCTTCAGTCGATATGACATACAGGCACCAGCATTCGAATTCGCAGTGAGTCGTCAGCCCAGCTGGAAATAAACATGCCGATAAGCGACGTTACAGAGCGCTTATTTTCTGCGGCCATCTATAATTGATACATCCCTCCGATAGAGAGGAGTTGCAACTCCTATTATAAACTGTAATCTGTAAGCAGCGTGTAGATGAGGACGTTTCCAACTTGGAGCTAATGAATGAACGCGAACATGAGAAAAGTAGTGCAGTTAGTAGGTTTGGTCTCTATTTGTCTATTTTCACTATGGCTATCCGAATACGAAACCCGGGTACGAATACGTCACACTTACACGATAACCAGCGCAAACGGCATGCTCGAACGAACTGAGGGTACACCGCACTTTGTCTTGGATATTTTCTCGGCACTTTAATGGCAGCAATCTCCTCGTTCACTTGGCATCCCTATTGATTATAAAAGACCTGTTCGTTCGTCTTACAGAAACTGCAACGTCAACGATTCTCCATACCACCAAATCCACCCTCCATAGTCTACCATGTCTACTACTGCAAAGTCTGTGATCGTAACCGGTGCCGCTGCCGGCCTCGGCAAGGTTATTGCGACCGAGTTCGTCAGACGGGGCTCCTCCGTCACCCTTGTCGACATTGCCGGAGACAAACTTCGTGCCACTGAGGCTGAGCTCGGGGCCCTTGGCCTTAGCGGAAAGACACTTGCCATCGAGGCCAATATTGCCGACAAAGAAGCAGTGACATCCGTCTTTAATCAGGCTATCGACACATTCGGGCAGGTCGATGCACTCATCAACTGTGCAGGTATCATGGACAGATTCCAAGCCGTCGGCGAGCACGATATCCCGCTTTGGAACAAGGTCATGGACGTCAACCTCAACGGCCCCTTTCTTCTGTGCCGTCTGGCAGCACAGGAGTTTTTGCGGACAACCGGCGGCCGCGATTCTGCCAAGAGCCAGACTGGTGGTGCTGGTGTAATCATTAACATTGCATCAGTGGCAGGCACCCGCGGCGGCATGGCTGGAGCAGCCTACACAACAAGCAAGTGGGCCTTGATTGGCCTCACAAAGAGCACTGCAGCGGCGTACGCAAAGCAGGGAATCCGCTGCAATGTCATCTGCCCCGGCGGCATGAACACATCCATCGCCGATGACATGGACTATAGCAACATGGGCCAGCTGTTCAGCAGTGTCATGAAGCTCAACGAGACGTCTGCGGGGCTTGCAGACACAGGTCGCCTTGCTCGTCTGGTGGCATTCCTCTGTGGTGAGGACGGACAGGACATCAACGGAGCAGTTATCCGCGTCGACCGTGGATGGACAGCGATATAGACGTGGCTACCTTGCTACATTTATCGCGCCTACTTGTGTATTTTTTTGTTCATGGTTTTATAAATATACTGGATTTTATTGTGTTTTTTTCTAGCCACAGCCGATACGTCTCTGTTTTCTCACCGCCCCCGACAAATGCACGACAACTAATTGTCCTCAACATTTGCCACTTCCATTTTGAAATCAGACTGCGCACGATAGAAAATGTAACAGGTGTGTGCTGGCGATTTTGCGTAACTGGCACCATAAAAATGAAACAGGTGTTGTGCTTTGGTTGGATCCCAGAATTTTGAAAGTAAAATCAATGGTTGTAAATCTGCGACAGCAAATCAACGAAAACAAAAAAAAAATAGACCGGCAATAACTCAAATAACATTAGTCAAAGCAACGCAAAAGAGAAACCAGATAGTAAGTAGCAAAAAAAGAGTGCATAGAAGAAATTCAATGCCTCCAAGCAACCGCTAGGCATTAGCGACGAGAAGCAGCCTCCCTCTGCAGAAGCCGCGCTGCCTTCAGACGCACCTCCTTGCGACGGCGAGCCAGTGCAGCAGCTGATACATTTGCCTTGGCTGACGTTGCCTTGGTGGCTCGGGCCTTGTTTGAGCTAGCAGCAGATGACTCTGCTTTCTGTGGCTTTGCGCCAGTCTTGGGCTTTGTCTTTCGAGTCTGCGCCTTGGAAGGCTGGACGGTTTCCTCGAGTCCCGTAGCAGCTTTACACGCAGCAGAATCTGTGCCACCTGCCGCTACTTTACCAGTTGTGGCCGTCTGGGGGCCGCTGGCAGCTGACGTAGTCGACGGAGTTGCACCAGCCCCGACCGATCTGTCTCGGTTTTGAAGCAACACTCGGCGAATCTCGTCCAGCTGTGCTGGGGTGAGCCGAGACTGGGGCTGTGACTGCCCGTTGTTTGCTGTGTTCTGGAGCACGGCCGTCAGGTCAATAGGACGATGCTCCTCCACGCGGACTGGAACCGGGGTATTGTGAACATCCTGCATGTTCACGTGGGTAGGTAGAAAGCACTCAATGCCACGGGGGGCCTGTATACCCGTGTCCTTCGTCATGTGAGTGAGGTCGTCCATCATGCTCATGAACAGAGAAAAGAGGTTGTCGCTGTGCGCCGGTGTGACGCTTGTGGTGCGGCAGTACCCTAGACGAGTATTGTAGCCACATGAGGCCAGAGTCTTGAGTGCAAGATTGCGGTGAGCCTTGTCGTCTGGCGTCTCCGTCCGGGGGTGGTGGATCATGGTTATTAAGCCTCCGCTCTTCTTTGTGCCCTTGCCGTCATTGTGAGTTGGGTCACTCACGGTGAGCTTGAGGTAAATACAAAACCTCATTGTGAGAGTAAACATCGACAGAGGGCGCTGGGCATTCAATGTACCCATGAGCTCAACAATCGGCTGGGTCTCGGATAGGGTGGGGAACTTGGCGTCGATGCCGACATAGCGGATCGGCTCAATGCCACATGCAATGACGACTCCGAGAGCCACAGTGCCAGCCTGTCCAATGCCGCAAATAAGCATGTTGGCCAGAGGAATATCGCATTTATACTTCTCTATAAAGATGAAGTCAATCACCGCCTGAATGGCTGTGCCAAGCTGTGGGGGGTCACAGAGGTAGCCGCTCTGAGACCAGTTGAGGTCATCTTCGAAGAACCACCAGCCAAGCTGCTCTGGAAACACAGAGTAACGAGTGTTGAATGGAGGCAGAATCTCAACGAACTTGGTGTCAGGGAACTTATGACGGATGGTGAAAATTCCATCCGAGTTCCCACCAGTCTCCCGGGCAAGAGGCGTGTTGCACATTGCCACAAGGTCGCCATATGGACGGCCTGGTGTTGACAGAATGAAGGCAGTGCGCTTGTGAGCACCAATAGAGGGGAGGTACCGAGACGTGAGGTCCATCCGCACAGGCGGGGAGATGTCTGGCTGGCTAGACATCCCGGCAACCTGTGGTGTTTGTTGATTAACAAGATGATGTTGAGTTTGATTATAGTCGAGGCGGGTTGAGTGAATGTATTGATGTGGTTATGGTATGAGATATCGTTTTGTACTTCACTAGATATCAAGTATTGGTATGGCAGAAAAAGGAAGAAGAGATAGAGGGCGAGGAGGACGAGGAGGGCGAGGAGAAACAACAACACGCTATTGGTCAGTCCCTCAGTCCTGCACTTATCATTCCATTGTTGCCTGCCCTCTGCACCTCATAGTCTTTTCCATATCACCTCCCATTCAGTAAAGTTTCATGTTTGCGTTTGCTTTTGTGGGCTTTCGGCCGTGCCACAATATTTCGAAATCACCCTTCCCAGATATTTTTGACACTCTGGCACTTTGAAGTTTGAAATCCCCCGTGACTTCCTGCTCCCCTCCCTGATCTTCTCCTTCTTCCTCTCCTTCCTTTCCTCCTGGTCCGCCTCGAAGTTTCTTTACTTGATTCCCTTCTTTGCACTCTCATTTTGCCTCGTCTATTGACGTTTGTCTTCCCTCGATGCATAAGAATTTAGCACCATCGCCAACTCTAACTGTTGTCATTGACGAGCACATCATCAACAAACAGAAGTTCTTGAGGTAGTGAAGAAGGCGGGCAAAAATTTTGCTTTCATGCATTTTGACCCTCTCATCTCTGCTCCTCACAACAGCTCTTCTTCTTCGTTGATATTTCCTCCTCCAGCCTCGACCAACCTCCCACGACCGCACCACCTCAATCAATATCACCTCTGCCTCGCCAGGGTACTTGCACAATAATCAAACAATTTAGTTCGTGCTTTTGAGGCAACACCATCATCGACAGAAGCTCTTTCCATCCATTGAAAGCCTCTCGCGCTTACTCATCCGGCTTTTGCATCTCTTGAAACACAGCCTGCATTGGCCTTGTTCACAACTCGATTCTAGCACAATAGACTCTGTAGGGCTTGTTCAGAATACAAGAATACTCGGTAAGTTCGCATGAAAAGAATATCAACCATGAACGGAACAGTTCTGACTGACGTCTGTATTTCGATTGACTATAAAGAGTCTCCGAAGTTTCCCAACCCGAACAGCTTCAACTCTTCTTCATCGTTGAAACAGTTCATCATGTCCGAGGATAAGGAAGTAGCTGATCTTGGCTCGGCTCTGACGGAAATGTTCAAGATCGACGAGGAAAAAGAAATGGAGGAGCGCATTGCTAACGAAGACGCTGGCGGTCCTTCTGTGGGTCGTTCAGGCCCCGGGCCAGTGTCTTTTTTTCGCCATGAATCCGAATGTGCCATCGAGTCTTCTTCCAATTCTGAATCTGATGAAGCTCCTGAATATCACTCGCAGCCATCTTACGGGCCTGCGGCTGAGCACTCTCAGGAAGAGTCAGCTGCAGGACACTCAGTTGAGCACGTCCAAGAGGAGCCACATCTGTTCCCCCGAGCCCGTGTCCTCATCCCCATGCCTCGTACCCAGGGCTGGGACTGTGAGCCTCTGGGAAATCCCTACACCGACTATGATGGACCTGTCACCGTCGGTGTTGAATGGGAATTTCTTGTTGACCCAGAGACGGGACCTTACGGCAACATGCGTAAGCTCCCTACCGGCTCCATCATCGCCCCGGGTCATGTTGGTGCTAATGCCGCCTGGCGTCCCCATGTGTACCATATCGCCAAGAAGATGCGGGAGCTTGGTGTTCTGGTGATGACTCGCCCCGAATCGCACTTTGCTTCCATCAACGAAGAGTTTTGTATGGCCAACTACCCGTATGCCAACCATGAAGCTGAGGGCGTAGGCAAATTTCTCAACTACTACCATGTTGGTGTGGACACCAGCATCCGTGACGACGTGCATCACGAGGACCTGGACGATCAGTGGCTTCCAGTTAAGATCTCGACGCCTGCTGTCACCATCCAGGGTCTGGATGATGTGCAGCGGCTGTTTGAAAATCTGCACACGTTCTTTCGCATCAAGGTCAACTACACCTGTGGTGTGCATGTTGTAAGTTCAACTGACCTTTATCCCCTTTGCCACGAATCATAGTAAAGCGAATTATTGCTAACCTGGGACAGCATGTGGGTAACGGCGATCATGGTTTCCCTGTGCACTGGGTTCGTACCGCGGCCGCTCTCTGCTGGGCGATCAGCCCGATCATGGATCTATTCCACCCCCTTGATCGCGGCCCTGGTTGTGAGTATTCTCACAGCATTCGCTACTTCTCGGCCATGGCTCAGGACGACAAGACTACCAGCCGCTTTGATAAGCTATTTGATCACCTGAGCGAGCTCGATGTCTCTAACGTGCCATTCCCCCCGGGCTCGTCTCGTTTCGACCGGTCCCGCTTCAGTGACCGCCGTCTGGGTCCTGGGTATGGCTGTGGTCCCCAGCCGCATGTCCCCCGGCACCTGCCTCGCATCATCCCGGCCCCTGTCGAAGTTATTGAACATATCCTCACTCGCGACTACCTCACCTGGGACTGCATCACTGAGCCCAAGATGGCTTGGCGCGGCGTGGCTCGCCTTCTGGCTTGCAAGTCCCTTGAGGACGTCCTTGTGACTCTCCGTTCGACACTCATTGGCAGCGAGCGCATGAGCTACAACTTTAACAATCTTCGCCACCAGGGTAAGACTAGCTATACCCGGCCCCGCACCATTGAGTTCCGCCAGCACGGGGGCACGACCAATGTGGCCGAAATTGCAGCATGGGCCCGCGTCTGTGCCCGCCTGATTTTAGCCTGCCGTCCCGACAGCTCCAATCTCGACAACATCCACGACAATCACCATGCGAAGCAGATTGCCACCAAGGCAGTCTACGGCGGTCTTGCGGTGACACCCTATGACGCGTACCAGCTCATGGTCAGCATCGGAGCCTATGACGACGCTTTTTCCTACTACAACAACGGCCCGTGGCACTCCCTGGGCCCGGTCGTGCACCCCGACATGCATACAGCCCACCGCTACATCATGCACCGCCTTTAGAGGAAGGCGAGCAATGCAGTCAGCGAGATGGGCATTCCCTCTCTGTCCGGTCTCAAGATCAACAAGTTCCCTTCTTTCGATTTCTCGGTCAAGATTCCGTCTTTGGCCGTGGTCAAGCAGCGCGCCAAGAGTACTGTCGAGGATATTCCGCTGCTGGAAGTTGGCAAGAAAGTCGACAAGGTTGTCCAGAAGGTGCTCAAGGGGAGAGGGAAGAAAAAGGGCAAGGGAAAGGAGAAGGAAAGTACCATTTCGGGACGCCATCTCCTAGAAGAGACACTCTCTTAATCTTAAGGTTCATGGTTCGTTTGGTCTGTGTGGCGCACTCTGTCTGCCTTCCCCTCTCTGATATTTCTCGAGCAAACACAGCGAACGATTAGGGGTGTTTGCTATTCTCTGATCTGCTTTATTTATGTTAGAGGTTTCTTTGAGACATAGCTTTGGGTGAGACTCATAAGCTTTTTAATGTTGCGATAAACAGTTATTTGCTGCTTCAGTGATTTCTTAGACCTCTTTCGAACAATATAAAACAAAAGAATCAAATGCTTCGTATACTTGTATTTTGCCAAACATTAATAACTGACGCTACCATAGCTTGGAGGTTACATGTCAACTGAGGGTCGACGGCCTACCTGACCTGAGAGTGTACGAAAAACCCCCCATATAAGTTCACCTGAGACTGGAGAAAAAGCAGCAAGTTGAAGTACATATAGGCTTTGTTTGGCCCGTATTACTGCGTAGCTGTGTATTTCTTTCGCGTTACCGTGTTTTTTTTTCTTTCTCTTATTAGAGATAATTACTATTACTACCGTACTTTTATACCGGTAATATACTTCATAAATAGTTTTATTAAAAAATTAAAAATTAAAATAAAATACTAAAGCCGTCGTCCTCGCTACACCCCGTACATCTATACTTATAGTGATATCTTGATAGCCTATACACACTATTGTGTAAAGAGATAGAGAGGCTCATCTGAGTCTCGGGTGAGCTCAAATACTACTCTTTTTACGTCCCCACTCTCAGGTCAGGTAGTCCGTCGACCCTCAGTTGACATGTAACCAGCTTCAAAACGCGTGTCGTGATGGGCTGTCGTTCAAGTCGAAAGTGATCACGTAATTATACGGGCGTACCTGCATAATCAGTATGATGATTAGTCATTGCTGGTGTAAACCTCTCCACGCACTGACCGGTGAGGGATGCACGCACAAACTGGACTTAATTTGTGCGTGTCACCTGTGCTCTGTGCTCTGTACGACACACGCACATTGCCATGTGCGCACAAATATGTCGCCATTCTGTTGTGGAGCGGCTGATAATTACTGTCGTGGCCCGGCAATGAGCACGCCAGAAGAGATGTCTCGAAGCGGAATAGCGTGATTTAGTCAGCAACAGGATACTGCTGCAAACGATGCCGACACGCATTGAACCGGGTCCCGGCGATAGGCGTTGCATCCGCTATCGTACTATCGCTATGACGCTGTGTGTTGTTTTTCTCGTGCCTTAGCGGAGCGTCTAACGGTGAGGGCAATAGACATAGGTATATGAGAAGCACCTTACATTGGCCCGAACACACAAAGCTGTCGGCCACTTTATGATTCTCGATCCCGAACACTGGCCAGCAAACCCGTCGTCGGTGACGCCGACGACCATCTTCTCGATAAAAAGATCAAACTGAACAGATCCGGAGTGTATTGGCTTTGAATTTTTAGTTTCCAAAGGCAATCGGACACCAATCAACATCACAATGAGCGGCACGGAAAAAGAAGCCGTCTCGGGCGACCCATCGTCTTCGGACGCAGATGACCGTGGTGCCCTGCCATCAGCTGGCGTTGCCAACAGAGAGACCGGAGCCTCATTAGAGCGTAGGGTGACCGGCGAGCAGAAAACACGGACAGCATTGCAGACTATATACCACTATGCCTTATGGACACCACCAAATTGTCGCTATAACCCCGATTCTCCCCCAGAATTCACAATGTGCCTCAACTTTTTGTTTTCATTTGTATGTCAGAGGTGCGGTCGGGCGATGATAACGAGGAAAGTTGCAGGGATGCTGACACTGCAAGGCCACCACGGCGACTGTCGGAAACCTATACTGTAAGCAACCTGGTCCCGGCCCCGTCTAGGTAAGACATGTGTCGAAATCTAATACCCCCAGACAACCAGCCGATTCTTTACCAGATGGCCGACTTCTTCGGTGTCTCATACGAAGAGTCGTCTCGCATCGCAACACTGATGCAGGCCGGCTATGCAAGTGGCATCTTTCTGATATGCCCGCTGGCTGATATACTGCCGCGTCGCCCGTTCATTTTGTCCCTCGTCGCGTTTACGGCCATTGTATGGATCGGCCTGTGCGTGACACGCGATTTCACAGTCTTTTCAACCCTTTCTTTCATATGCGGCTTCACCACCGTCACGCCGCAACTGATGCTTCCCCTTGTCGGCGACCTCGCGCCGGCACACAGACGTGCTACGGCGCTGGCCATTATCGTGTCCGGACTGTCGCTTGGCATGATGGTCGCGCGCGTCTTGGCCGGTGTTGTCTCTAACTATACTTCGTGGCGCAACATCTACTGGTTCAGCTTCGGTGCCCAAGCAGTCGTCTTGCTGTCCCTCTTTTTTTTTATGCCCGACTATCCGACAAAGAATAAGATTGGAGACGAGGATAGCGGTGTCGATGGCGAACCGATCAAGCGAGGACTATTTATGACTTTAGTACACTATTGCCGCATTTTATATGTCGGTATTCTGGTCCTCTTTTTCAAGCATCCGACCTTGGTGCAGTCGTGTTTGATTGTCTTTTGCCTCAGCGCCGTCTTCACCAGCTACTGGACCACCTTGTCTTTCTTGCTGGCATCTCCTCCATATGAATATCCATCGTATGCCATCGGCCTATTCGGTCTGATCGGCATAGTCATCATATGTTTCGGCCCTTTTTACGGCCGGTTTGTCATTGAGCGCATCGTGCCTGTCGCCGCTGTGCTACTAGGCAACCTGATCGAGCTGGTGGGTGTTGCTATCGGCGTGGGCATTGGCACATTTACTATTGCTGGTCCAGTCCTTCAAGCCATCCTTATCGATTTCGGTAATCAATGCTCCAATATTGCATTGCGAGCGTCCATATATGGCCTTGCCCCCAAGTCTCAAAACCGTGTCAACTCCGCATACATGATCGCATCATTCACGGGCCAGCTTACAGGCACAGCGGCAGGCAACGGCCTATATGCTATGGGCGGGTGGCGATATAGTGGTGGTCTTGCGAGTGAGCATCTTCATTCTGTTCCCTGTGGTCTCTATGTTGACTAACACAGTTCAGCCGGACTTCTAGGTTTCGCCATCGTTGTATGTATTGCTCGCGGTCCTCGTGAGACTGGCTGGATTGGCTGGAATGGCGGCTGGGCCATTCGCAAAGACAAGATCGCGAAATCGGCCACCGTCAAGCCCGAGCAAGGAGGAGAAGACGGTATTCTTGCCACCAAGGATGCCAACACCTCTCCGTAGGCGCTGCAACACCTTCACTTGTGAAGAAATTATAGCCGGGTCTGAAATCCCGAAGAATGCCTCGTGGTCGCGGCATTTTTTGCCATACTATGATAACAGCCCTTTTTGTGCGTATACACGGCACTCAAGCTTGCCCTCGAGACGCGCAGGTACGGTAAGACTGCTGCTGTTTTACATACGTATTATATTGTTGTTGGAATAATATCAATGCTCCGTCAACTTGATGCTATGCGACTAGTCAATCCGTTACATCACGGCGAAAATAAAATGATAATTGTTGAAATTATATACCGATAGAAACCCTTATGGATGGCCCAAAGAAAAGAAAGGAAGGACTACTTTGTGTAATGTTGTGTGAAATCGTAACGGACCTCCATGCTGCCCATGAGCAGACTCTTTGTATAGGCGTCATCGCCTTCCGCCTTACCGCACAGCTGCATCCACTCATCGCGGGCCAGGCGCGTGTCGGGGTCAGAGTCGGACACGCGGCGGAAGTTTTCCGACGAGATTACATCAATGATGGTCTTGTACTTCTCGATACGCTTCTCGCTGTAGAGGTCGAGGATAGACTCATCGGCACGGCCATCCCAGATACCAATAAAGCAGTCGACAAGACCGCCAACATCGACAAAACCGCCCGTGATGCCAAGGCCGCCCCATGGGTTGCACAGGTGCGCTGCGTCGGCTGCAAGCAGGACGCGACCGACGCGGAACTTGGGTGCACAGCGCTGGTGCATCTTGTATGGGGCAAAGTTAACGACCTTATACTCGTCGGGCTTGGGGTGGCCAGGTAGCATGGTCTCAAACTTCCACGGCTGGCGCTCACGGTACTGCTCGAGAGTAAGGCCGGGGGTCTCGCCGTAAGTCACGCGGTAGAGGCCGTCCTTCGTGATTTTGGCAGCCATCTAGATAGTTAGTCCACTGTACGGGGAGAGTGGCGTGGACAGGGGATTCTTACAAAAAAGTGCTCGGGGTGGATGATAAAGTTGGCATCGTCAAAGCCAAATTTTCCCTGAAAATCATAGTACGTGTTGGTCGCAATGATCTGGGCATCCCATGTCTTGCCGGGATATTCACTGCCGAAAAGGCTCTTGCGGACAATACTCTGAGCACCATCGCAGCCGACGACGTAGTCGGCCTCGATACGAATAGTCTCCGATACTGTGGCATTGGTCAGGTCCAGGTCGCCCGTGAGCACCTCAACGTCGACCCATGCCGTTTCGGAACCATCTTCCTGGCCGCCAACATTGGTCACACGGTGGCGCCAGCTGATCTGGCCGTTATACTTTGTCAGGAAGGTGTTCAGCAGAATGGCATCCAGGTCCTGCATAGGGATACACGCTGTGCGCAGATCCTCGGTGCCATACGCCTCTACCGAGCCGGCATCTTTGAGAGCACCGCCGTTGAATCCGGCAACACGGGTGTGGTCCTCAAAGCGGCGCCAGTACATGTGATTTAGGCGCATGCCGCCGTTCTCGGCCAGCACATCCATAACGCCGGCCTGTGTCAGCTCGGGGATTGCGGGGGGTCCATAGTGAGCGGCGCGGGGCTGCTGGTCCAGCTCATGCGAGGCCTCAACGATATGCACGGGGATGCCATGTTTTGACAAAAGGACAGCCAGCAGCAGACCCGATGGCCCAGCACCGACAATCAGAACCTAGGGTGGATAATGTGTGAGTTGGAGTGCAGGGGGGTTGGCAGCATACGGAGATTACATGTGACACACACCTTCTTGAAAGGCCGCGCTGAGGTGTTTGTCTCGCTCATGATTGCTATATCACGTCTTGTCGACTGCTTTACTGTCTGGACCTCGAGTGAATGTCTTGCCTGTCGATAGATAAGATTGACGTCAAACGGAATAATTTTTCATTAGTGAGATGACAATCTCCCTATGTATGGTTTGCCAAGAACACGGTCGGTTCTATTTTCCAATTCTAGGGGACACGTTTTTTGCCTATATTTTCCAATAAAGGTTCTGCTAGCCTTTGTCTCCCCGCACCCCATATTCCTATATAGTACTGTTGCTATCGCTGCGATGAAGCCAGTATCGGTTTCATCTATCCTAGTGTGTGTGTGGTAGCAATGAGGGATTGTTGAGTGTTTTATAATAATAGAAAATAAAAAAGAACCTGCTTTTGAAAAATGTTCATTAAATGTTCATAAAATGTACATGAAAATGTGCCTAAAAAAAGAATACAGAAAAAAAAGAAATGAATATAGAATATAAAAAAAGAATATTAAAATAAAGAAACTACAAATAAAACGAATATTCGCAAAAAGAAAAAATATACATAAGAAAGAAACGTACATAGGACTTGAAATTAAAACTAGACTTGATTTATGACATACGATTCAATGAGATCACATATCATATGGCTATATCACTTTTCTGCATCAATCAAAACATTCCGCTCCGATATTATCTGAGACATTTCCGGACTCGAGATAAGCTCCGAAAACGATGCAATGCAAAGGCAACCGACTCCAAGACTTTTAAATCCCCGGCTTGGTATCAGTTGCTGTATAAATACACTCCGGTTCTCTTCGAACCGGGTTGCACTCGGCTTCGTTGCGACAGACCGGCACTTTTTCATGTGCTATCTCTGCACTGAAAGTAAGATATGCGTTCATGCTCTCCGATAAGATGGCCTTATAACTATGTGCATGTAGTCGGTGGCAAGTTGCGTGTTTACACGAACTCCATCGACCAGCAGACACTCCAGAAACACAGCACTGGATTTAAGGAGGTAATGGGCCAAGGGATATGAAGACGGGCCAATGCACATGTGCTCCGTCTTACATCGTGCGTCGTGCATGTCTTGTCTTACGACGCCCTACATCCAACCCTGCCCACGCCCTCGTGCCTGTCTGATTCGGTCATGGAGCGATACCGCACCTCGCAGGGCGCCATGGCCTTCTGACTTGCCTACCGGGATGTGGATCTCGTCAGCCCAGCACGGGACCGGTTGCCGGTGCCATCAGGTTGAGACTTTTGAACCCAACCATCCCTAGCTTAGCGTGCCTGTAAGCGTGTAGTAACTCTGGTAGCTGGTATCAAAGGTTAAGCATACTCTGTAGGGATGCAAGAAAAAGCAGGATAAAATACAGAAAAGGCACCAAAGCAGCTACCCCTGAATAGACTGGCTCGTGGTGTCATACGTGTATTTGCACCTGTGCTGTGTACGGTGCTCGGTCGCACTCGGTCGCAGCCGGTGGCAGCGCCAAAATTGACAAAGAAAATAACATTGCTAGATTGTACTATACAATCATTGGTCTTATCTTCTACATGTGGGATTGACACTTGTATATATATCACACAGGGTCGCCAGATTGTGGAAAGGTTACTCGTCCTTCTTTGGTCTGATAGTCGTCTCCCTTGCTTGGGTTAAACTCTCATCACACAACAAGACAGTCCATTTCTTTATTTCTTCTGCTTATATCTTATATCTTTATATGTTGTGTTTCACTACTCATTATATAGACAAGTTGAAAAGGGGATAATAGGGGGGAATCTACTCCTTGTACTTGGTGACAATGGCCAGGATCTCTTCCTCAACCTCCTTGGGGTTGGTCGCGTTGAGGTAGTGACCACCCTTCTCAAGGAAGCGAAGCTTGGTCTCCTTGGCGTTGGTGAAGAGCAGAATGTGCTCCTTGGGCAGCTCGGTGCCGTAGACGACATCGTCGTTGCCCTGCAGCCAGTACACGGGGCACTTGATATCACGGATGCGGAGCAGAAGACTGTCACGCTCCAGCAGGTTCAGCAGAGCACCCTTGGCCTTCTTGCGGCCCTCATCACCGACGTAGACGGACTTGAGGGTCTGGGTCCAGAAGGCGATGGTCTCGGCCGACACATTGGCACCGAAGCCCAGCGAGCCAACGGCACCGCACCAGGTGTCGTCAATGACAAAGTCGGGGGTGGGCACAACCGAGGACCAGGCCTCGTAGAAAACGCCAATGGTGGACTTGGGGTCCCAGGCGCCCTTGGTGCGCGACTCAGGCGACTCGGCGTCCATGGAGGTACCGAGAGGCAGCAGACCGAGAATCTGCGTAAGTTAGTATTTAGGTACCAAAGGGCTCACGCTGTGCCATTTTCGGCCAATTGCTAGTCTTCTAGATCTAGAACTTACACGCTCGGGTGCCAGGAGGGCCATGCGAACGACCATCCAGCCACCTTGGCTGGTGCCCAGGGCAAAGGCCTTCTTCACGCCGAGCTTGTCCATCACTTGGAGAGCCATGATGGCAGTATCCCAGTATGTAAAATGCTCGACGGGCGCGCTGGTAGCACCATGGCCAAGGGGCTCAATAGCAAGCAGGTTGACGGCATCGGTCAGGGACTTGCTCGCAAACTGCTCGTTGTAGAGCGAGACGGTGGTGCACATGGAGTTGATGAGAACCACAGTGGGCTTGGTGGCGTCCACGGCATCACCAGACAAGCGGTAGCCGGCCTTGATACCGCCCAGATGAGGGACCTCGATCGTCGTAGTAGCTGCCATTTTGTGTAATGTGAAAAGGGGGACAATAGTACGCGTGTGTGGTAAGCTGTATGCGTGTGCTGTATGTGCTTTGATGTGAGTTTTAAGGTTTCTTTCCTTTTTCTTATTGTTCCTTTATGGTTATGCAAGCAAGATGTCGTGAGAGTTTTGTTGTGGTAATGATTGTAAAGTCACTCGGCCGTGCCTCGGAAACACCACAAACACCATGAAATACCTTAATCCAAGAGGCCAAGGTGTAGCAAGCGAAGCAACCCCCCCTCCCCCACTATGTGCCCGCTGCCCCTATTGTCCCTTGTCCCTGCTTCTTGAGAGGCTCGACGGTATGATAGATACTGGTATGGTGCTGTACTGTACTATGTACTATGTATGTAGCAGTTAATCCCTCTCCTACTGATAAGCGTGCTAAGAAGGTGAGTTGGGTGGTGGGTGGGTGAACACGATCGACACTGTCAGAATTCAATCTGGTTCTTGGTTTGGGTGTGAGAGCCGTGTTTGGGAGAGGTAGCGAACACTCCATCCCTTGCTCACCCCGTTAGTTCTTCCACCATAGTCTCAGACTGAGAACCATAGTAGCCAAGTCTCTGTACAAGCGTAGTACATACTGTAGTTGTAGGCACGCTCACCCTCACCACGCCTTCTCACCTTCGACCCTCGGCTACGGCCGTCATGATCCATCAAGCAGCTTGGCCGAGTTTGTAACAATACTCTTGTGCGGGTGGAGTAGGGCAGCGTCCGTGGTGGAGGCAAGCCACTGGCGCATTCTGAATGTTTCAATCTACCCACCGGCAGCTTGGCGTGTTCTCCTCATCCCTCTTGTTCATGGGCATTTTTGTGCGGTATTGTGGGACTCGCTGGGTATCTTTATATTTTCTTCATTTTGTCTCTTAACTAGCTTCAAGCATTAATTACCCATTACTAACACCTGCGATGTAATCCGATGGGCGGACGGATTGCTCCAGCTTTATCGTAAGATATTCCGTACGTAGTACGACTGCCCTCTGTACGACGTGTTTGTTTTGACGTGCTGATGTCAACAAAATCAGGTCAGCCACTGTCTCTGTACTCCAAACGACATACGGAGTACTGCAAACATGTGCGCATTCTTGGTCTGTATGTACATAGAACAAACCTACGACATACCTGTCTTCGTTATCCGGGCTTCCAGGGGGGTTGTCCACGGTTTACCAGGAGGTACGACGTCAACCATGCCAGCACCATGCATCCACTGACATATGCTTATGGCATCCACCGACGCACGACAGACGTGCATGCTTTACAGTCGTAGTCCGCAAGATAGCCTGTTTGTTTTCAACTCTATGTTTGTTTATTATTTTCCGTCCATTATTACACCTCTTACAGTATGGAGCATGGCTCTCTACTGTGAGGATGTGTTCGCCATTCGAGTAGCATTCCGGCATGCCTCTGGTAGGGTATTTGGTATTGAGATGTACATTTTTCGTCTTTCTAACACTCGCCTTGCTGTCTTTGTATTAAACCCCAGGCGGGCCGTCGCCAGATGCCGGCCCTCGTCGACTAGTTGTAACGGCCCCTAACTGTTGAGAGTAGGAGTCCGAAAGAGGTAGTATGGAGCGCGATGGTGCTGTCATTGGCTAGCCTCGACTGCGGTCCCCCTGTTCTCGGAGCCCTGTATTCGCCTCACCAGCACGCACCAACAGACCAGTCGGCGAACAGGGCCATTGTCAATCGGGCAAATAACGACAGATGAGGCGAGGAGCCAATGTAACGAAACAGCAACAGAAAGACACATGCATTTACTTGATGTCTCAGAAAGATCGCCATAGCCGGCAAGTCAGGTGAATCGCCAATCCTTTGCCTTCACAATATACATAGTACTATGGCACATAGAATGACTGTATTTTGCCTATATTTTTCGCCCTTTTGGTCTGTTTTGCAGATTCTACTTCATCTGGCTAGACTTGCTCCTCCTCGTGTCTTGGGAATTCTTCTACTTTCGCCGCCCTTGCGTTTTTCTGGGCAAATCCTCTACCCCCTTCCTCCATTAGTGTAGCCAGTCCGTCCCTTGCCTAACTTCTAGTGCACTTACTGAGCTCCATGGTGGCTTCTGGGGCCGGCTACACACTGGGGCCGGCGGGCGCTATGGCCTGACTTCCCCTGTGCATCCTTGTCTAGCAGACAGAGGACGAAGAGTACGGCAAGTAGAGAGACAGAGAGAGAAAGAGAAGAAAACAGACACAGAAAAGTCAATGTACATAGTTAGCACAAAAAGCGATTGCCACTAATGTCAAACCAGAGCTCGGCGGGCCACAATACACGTAAAAGAACCAGAATAGATATTGTGTCGGCTACCGGTGCGTCTGCCTCGCCCTCCTGCACCTCTACTTCTTCCACTCTTGCGTTATTACAGTGCTCACGTTGCCCACAGAAGATCCCAGAGGTCTCGCCAACTTCAAGTAAAGCCTCTGCCGATCGGTTCAGACCCAGCCCACCACTCGACCTGTCATTGTCTCATTGTCTGGGACTTCAGGATTTTTCCCGCATTGTCTAGGATTGTCAGAGATTACATACATCGCATCTCAGATTCCGACCCTCGTCTCTCGTCTATTATCCCCATTATCTCTGTCTCTTTTTTTGGCACCTCTTGTCTTGTTTCGCAGCACGTTGCATTGCCTAGTACTACGTCTTGCGTTTTCACTTCCTTTTTGGTGTATTTCCCTCGCTGAATTGCGTACAACCACATAACCTCCGCCTGTGCCCCCTGCAGATTATGACCTCTTCTGATTGAGCATGTGCAAAGTCAGGTTCTTTCTCCTTTCCTGACGCACGATAGATCCCCTGCACACATCGAATCGTCGAGGATTCGCCCCCCGGAACTGTACAGAGTACGCCAACTGCCAGAACAACCACGCAGGGGTCGTCGAGCACTAGCTTTGCTCTATTGTCATCCTCCTCCGGTTCTCCATCCCCATAACTTACCAAGACACAAGGATAGTTCAGTAATCGCGAATATTATATATAATCCGGCATCCCCTGCTTCCCTTCTCTTATCAAAGACAGTCCGCCCTTCAGCCTCCGTTTATTCTTCTTCTTGTCGACTTCGTTCTCGCTTCTTGCCGTCGACTTTGTCCATCGGAACTGGTTCCATTGTCTTTACTTCTTCGTCTCTCTTTTTGTACTCACTTTACAACCGGCTTGGTCTTTTTCTTCGAGTTCTATATCTTATCCAGCAAAAAGCAACATCAGTTCACGCCTAGCAACCAACCTACAACCGCCAACATGTCTGATACTTCTGCGTCGGTCCTTCCCGGCATCAAGGGCTACGACCCAGACAACCTGCAGCCGTGGACCGTCCGGGTCGTGGCTTCGGTTACCGTTCTCGCTACCGTCTCTGTTATTCTTCGTCTCGTCTGCCGCCGTCTAAACCGCCAATCGCTGTGGTGGGATGACTACACCATCATCTTCTCTCTGGTAAGGCGCCCACTACCAACTCACAACCAGTTTCCCAGTTTCCGCCATTGCTTTCGACAGGGCAGCAAAGCTAACACTCGCAGCTGTGGAACTATGTCGTCGTCGGCTTCATTTTCGCTATGTACGCAGAAGGCATGGGCATCCACGCGGACAAGCTTGAGATCCCGTCTATTGTCATGATGGCTAAATGGCTACTGGTCGCTGAGATTCTGTATGCCTGGAACCTTTGCTGGACCAAGATCTCGCTGCTGCTTATGTACTACCGCATTTTCTGCATTCCTTTCTTCAAGAAGATGGCTTTCGGCATTGGTGGCTTCATTATCGCATGGGGCATCACCATCACCTTCATCTTCATCTTTATTTGCGTCCCCGTCCAGAAGCTATGGTACCCCGACCTTCCTGGCCACTGTGTCAACCAGGTTGGCACCTGGATTGCCAACGCATCGTCGACCATCCTTACCGATGTGGTCATCCTCATCATGCCTGTGCCTCAGATCTGGAAGCTGAACCTGCGCAAGGCCGATAAGATTGGTCTGACAGTCGCCTTCAGTCTCGGATTTTTGTAGGTTCTGCCCAGCTCCGATATATTACTCTAGCGACTTTTGTGAACTAACAAAACAGCGTTGTTACTGCTTCCGCCTACCGCTTCACTGTTCTCTTTTCCTACTCCAGCGCTGATCCCTCGTACACCCTGGCACCTACCGTCGCGTGGACTGCCATTGAGATGTCTGCTGGTATCACCTCCGTTTGCCTGCCCACGCTGCGTCCCGTCCTGGTCTTGCTCACCAAGAAAATGGGTCTCAACATTATGAACAGCCGCTACGCTGATGGCCGCTCCTCCGACCAGGGCAACACCGCCGACTCTCAAGGCAACACTATTCCTAAGAACACCAGCTCGTCACGTCGTGGTAACGGTGCCAGTGCTGGAGGTGCTTCCGAGGCTTCGCACTCGCCCATCCAGAAGGATGCCTTCTACCGCCTCGATGACGAGTCGACCGATGGTCCCCAGGAGGATGAGCTGAGACTGCGTCCCCAGCACGGAAACAAGTACACTGTTTCCTCGTGGCGCGACAGCGCAACCAGTGTCGACCAGATTCCTCTGCACTCTATCCGTGTCCAGACTGATCTGAAGCAGATCCACAAGGCCCAGCAGTAAAAGTGCTGCCGGGTCATTTTTGGGTAGGAGTTAAAGGAGGCTTAAGAGGAGCCATGGGCTTTAATTGAGGCGCTTGTTGCAGCGCATGATTATAGCAATTTTGTAACATTACCATAGTATTATACCCATCGATTTCGATATTGTCAAGGCTTCCGATGAGGTTCCTGGACGGAGAATCAACCTAATTCTTTTTCTCAATTTGTTTGTTTGAATTGGTGTACTGATGCAAAAACTACCTTGCATTTCCGTGTTTATTCCCTGCACAGCCATGGGCGGTGTCTTGTCAAGCCCCTGAATCAAGCAGCACGGCATTTTAATGCAACAGAAAAAGACACGTGGAAGTCGGGCAATTTAAGACAGCAGATGTCGGGATCGGGGTAGTCTTACATCAATGACAGCCTAGATGCCGCTGGTGTAGCGATGCGCAGTTCTGCCGTACACAAGACACGGCAGCAACGGTTCTGAGAGTTGCACGAGCAGGTGGGCGACACTGTTTCGATGTCAACTGTCATCACGACGGGTGTAACCATGCCAATATCGGGGACCCGTGAACTATGTACTCCTAACTCTGTTCATGCTACGGACTGCGGACTACAGAACAGACTGTCGGATAGACAAAGAACTGTTATGTAATAAATACTGCACACGTGTTTCTAGACATCAACGGCACGGTAGGCTTGGTTATCCGTCGTCTAGCCCGGACGGTAAGGCAAAGAACCAGTAGGGTAGCTTCCGATAGGAGGCCGTGTCCCAAATACCAATCTTGACGCGTAGCTTTGCCCCAACAGGAGTGATCTGACCGTGAGTGTTCAAGACTGACAATGCTTTCATAGATAGTACTGTAAAGCGCTTTGGCAGTGAATAATAAAAGGGGTGGTAGCGATAGGCGTCCACTCGGCCAGATTAGTGGCGTTGGGTTGCAACCCGTGGCGATCAGCAATTCGACTATTGCACAAGTTTTGTGCAACCAAATCAAGTCTATTTATTTATATCCTCCAGGGCTTCAATACATGTCCTGTTTAGCTCGTGCAAGAGTAACTCGTGTTGTCGATATGAGAAATCGCGAGAATGCCGTCTTAGTGGGCCAATATTGACAGGGCAAAGACTCAGCTCCTCCAGAAATTGGATTTAAGCTTACTTGGTGGCACTCTCAATCACCCACTCTTTGCGGCCAGATCCTCTGTTCTGATTATTAATCTTCGGTATTGCGATTGTTTGCGTTCTCAATCGATGATAAGATCGAGTTGGATTTCTCGTGGACAAGTTCAAGTGCAATTTGCAGAGTATGTAGAGCTGGCTATGTGTTCGAGGTTACTATGTGAATGTTTTGTGCTGGTGAGGCATGCCGTGGCTGCTATCAGAGTCCATAAGGAACGTCGTCACAATGTAAGCTCGGAGTATCACTGATGGTCTTTCGGAATTAGTGTAGCGGTGGCGTCGCGCTGCAAGTCGTCGCTGTAGGCAATATCTTCGACAGCCTCGGCGGCCTCGTCGGCCTCGTCTCGTTGATTTGTTGACTCCAACCACATCATCCTCGGTCCCGCCACATTCTCGATTTTCTTCTCGGCGTACCTGAGGTCATTAGTAGTATATTTATCATCATGTTTTGTGCCGTCCTCCATCTCATCATCTATCCCATCCTCGATGTTGTCAGCACCTTTCGCAGCATCGTCGTAGGCCATATATTGCGCAGTACATAGCCCTCACGTCCATATCCTACTGCATCTTTTTCTGCTCCTAGACTATCCCAAGACTGGTACATATACTGCGTCGACCGAGTACAAGGTTCTGTCCGTCAACAATAGCGCGGCATTGTCTTTTGAGCTGGGCATGTCATTGTCGGCACGGCCGCCCCTCGTCTTGCCGAGGCACATCTATATGACAGAATGGCAGTCAATTCCGAGCTCACGATATTGGCGACTGATAATGGAAGCCCTTACCGTTTCTTTCACATCTTATCGGCACCTGCTTTGCTGTCTGTGTGTCCAGCTGACTGATGCCGTGACAAGGCCACAGTTGACTAGTTGTCGTGGAAGTCAATTATTATTATATTATAATGCCGTCGAGGCTGGCCTTTACGTTGCCACATGTTTTGCGATATAGCTTTATTGAAACGTGGCCGACATGCGAAAGGTCCAAGGACATAAGCAAGCTTTTGACAAGCCGTGCCAATTCTCGGCCATCCAACCGAAGCTTGTTTGTAAGATAGCGCCGGCGTCTAAATAATGCAGAAGTTGCACCTATGTATATCAATAATTATACTTATAATATCCCATATAAATGCAGATACATTATTTCAACTGGCGACTACGGAGTATAGTCAGAAAACTTGTCACCCATACATACAAAGAAACAGGCATCGTATGCACGGCAATATGCTATTCTAAGGAACGACGAGTATGCGGACCAATCCCCTCGATATCCTCTAAGCGAAGCATGCAGTTCACTCCGCCGTTCCCTAGTCTGGCCTGGTCTGGTCTGGTAGCAACCCTCCTCCAACATAGCAGCCATGCTTACCCCGCCTGGCTTCCCCATGTTTTTCGTTGCTTATTTCGGGCGGGCCTCCGCATGGGGATCGTTTCCCCGGACTCTTGTCCCGGCTTGGTCTCCCATGAACACTGAACAGATTAGGGGGAGGACGAACCCAAATCTCGCTATCATCAAATACATACCCTATCACATGGAGTTCGGACATTGGCCTTGAGATAACCCTCCATACAGAGCCAGCGATACTGGCCCGGAGCTAGGCCAAGACCAGTCTGACAGCACTCCCAGCCTCACAGCCCACACTCCGTTGCGAGAGAATAGCTGTTGTCTCTAGAGCTGGGGCAGCCCTTTCTCCGCACGGCTGACATGAGAAATCGGAAGGAAGGGTTGCAATACTTTGTGATTCGTGGGTTTACTCTGCTCGGGCAGTAGCTATCAATAATGAGCCAGGAGAGCCGTCGGGGAAGCAGTCGCGAGAGCTCTCCCTGGTCTGTAGGTAAAACTTCCGTGTCATCACGTTTGCATTATAAATAAGCTTCGTAGTCATGCTCTATAGTCCTTGGCCTTTTTCCTCAAGTCTGCTGACCCCGAGAAATCACACTATTGACTGAAACGACTATACACCAATACTAAGCACACATAGCTCCCGACTCCTGCTACCGAGACAAGATGGTGACTTCCAAGCGTGCGTACAACTGGTACATCTCCATGGTGGCGGCAGGCTGCATGGTACTGTACGGCTACGACGCATCCGTCTTCAATTCGGTCCAGGGCTCCGACAACTGGCTGAAGTGGTTCAACCTCGATACTGTGAGTAACCTTGTCTTGACAAATGGCCATACGAGCAGGAAGTAATTACTAACGTTGGCCAGAAAACGGACTCTTACCTTATTGGTCTCGTCAGTACAGCCTATACCATCGGCGCCATCATCTCGGGCTTCTTCTTCGGCGGTCCCATTGCCGACTACTTTGGTCGCCGTGTTGGCATGGGCCTCGGCTGCTTCATCACGATCATCGCCACCTTTATGCAAACCTTTGCCCCGTACCACAACCTGGGCTGCTTTATTGGCGGACGTGTACTAATTGGCGTCGGCCAAGGCATGGCTCTGACTGCTGGCCCGGTGTACATTGGTGAGATGGCGCCGCCCGAGATCCGCGGTGTGATCATGGCCTTTTGGCAGCTCTTCTATTCCGTCGGCTCCTTTATTGCCTACTGGATTAACTATGTCTGCTCTCTGCATCGCGAGAAGCTCGGCGAGTGGGACTGGAAAATGGTTGTCATTTTCCAAATCCTAGTTCCGTTGATTATTATCGTGCTTCTGCCGTTCCAGCCCGAGACTCCGCGCTGGTATATTCAGCGCAGTGGCAATATCGAGGGTGCCCGCAAGGCTCTGCAGCGGATCCGTGATACCGACCAGGAGGTCGAGGATGAAATCCTGGTGATTCGGGAAGCCATTGAGTACGAACGCGAGGCCATCTCGCATGGCTACTCTGCGCTCTTCAAGGACCCGTCTGTCCGCAAGCGTCTCTACCTCGCGTTTGGCCTCAATATCGGCCAGCAGCTTACCGGTCAAGGCACGCTCAACTCATACAGCACGGCCATCTACAAGAAGGTGTGGACATCGACGACAACCATCAACCTGATCAATGCTCTCAATGCCACGTGTGGTATCATTTTTACGCTCAATGCTACCTGGACGGCAGATCGTTTTGGCCGCCGGTGGCTGTTCCTCGTGGGTGCTGTCGGCATGGGCGTATGTATGCTGCTCGTCCCCGTTGTAGGTCTCGCCACGCCTACAGTGAATGGAACAAAATCGCAGCCAGTCGGCATCGCTATTGTTTTTTTGTTTTTCCTTTTTATTTTCTTCTACAAGCCGACCTGGGGCGCCACTACTTGGATTTGGACATCTGAGGTCTTTTCCATGAATGTGCGTGCCCAGGCTGTTGGCATGTGCTCGCAGATGCAGAATGTTGCCAACACTATTGTGCAGCAGTTTTTCCCTACCTTTTTAGCCGGTGAGTATCTCTTGACGTCTTCATTTGATTTCATGCGGCCTTGTTGTTTGGCCTAGGCAAATGCTAACACTTTAGACTCGGGACTTAAATGCTTGTTCCTCTTTATGGCTATCAACATTGTGCTCGCCTTCTACGTCTACTTTTTGGTTCCGGAAACAAAGCAGATTCCTCTCGAGGAGATTGATGTTCTCTTCGGCGGTGCCAACCACGTCGACAAGGGCGCCAATATACTGGGTGTTGCAGAGTCCAAGGCACACGGCGGCGCCACTGTCACCCAGGAAGAGCGCGTTGATATCAGCGCAGCTTGAGTGTATTCTAAGTGTAGCTTTTTAGTCTTGTTTCGATCTTTCTCTGCTATAATAAAAATTATCTCAACTGGTATCTATAGTGTTTTGGGGGCCTTGTCCACTGGTGATTTCTGCAGGGCTGTTCACTACAAAGGGGTGTTGTCGAGGCTCGAGCTCTCTAGCATGTTGCAAGACAGTAACACAGAGCCTCTCTCCCGCTTCATTGGTCGTAGTTTGTCAGTTCTAGTTTCATTGATCCAGTGTGGATTATATCGGATATCATAATGATTCAACAGAGTGCAATATGTGACATATTAATCGAGACTGAGCTTTCCTGGGATCTGTAGTATCTCATCTTTTTGCAGAGGCGGTCAAGCCGAGATTAAGATACGGCAATATATCCCATCCTCATCTTCTCGATATCCATATCTAATACTTCGACATTATCTCTAGTCTTGCGGTATATCGGTGTCCCAGCTTCTCCTGGATAGCTGTTCTGTCTTTATATTGCCCGAGCCTATCCTCCTATTCAGTAACGGCCCCAGGATTTTGGGATTCTATATATAAAACTTGGTCTCTACATGACTTTGAAATGCATGAATATACTCTCGTGCCTGTAGCTTTTCTCATTTTTATCATTTATATCCGCTAACAGCCTCTCTCGTCCATCTCCACAACTCAAAACTTCTAGACTTATTCCGTGCGTCTCGTGCTGGGTATCTTTATTCTTTACTGGCTTCTATATTCTCTACATTGTATCCGTGCTGTCTCTAGGGACTATCGGCTTCAGCCGAGTGAATAAACCTGTGGACCTAGCGCTCGAACCAGCGGATTGAAACACAACTCTTGCCACAGCGTCGTTCGGGAATTACGACAACACAAGTTATGAAAGATGAGAAGTGATGAACTGAAGTCGGCCTCTCTGCTGGATATATATTAAGCCCGTTGGCATATTCTTGTCCAAACAGCTTTTTCTTCCATTCTTCATTCACAACATCTCAACAAATATACAGTCAGAGCACGAGCAAAAAAACAAATCCCAACCACAGTCACTCATTTATATTCCAACTATATTGTCAACAGGGGTTTTTTCTTATTTGCTTCACTTTCGTTTTATCTTACTATATTTTAATATTGCACTACCTTGCCATGTTTTTCACCACAAATAACATATCTTCCTTCTCTTCCTTCTCCCCAGGCCCTGACGCCGGCCGGTCCGGCTATGAGATCACCAAGGGCGAGAGTAAGTAATCCTCTTGTGAGGGCACTACCGTATCAAATACTGACCTTCACAGAGGACAAGGGCACGACGAAGTAAATCTGGTCTTTTAGTCTTTTCACGGCTACGTTATGATCGCCCAGCATAATATTTGCGGGCTGGGCCGTTACCACATAGCATTAGAGGAGTTCGGGAAGCATGGCTGGATAGGTTTCGTATGCTGGCCATACGTGGGCGGCATCGCCTCGGGATATTCTATTGGAATTTAATCAACTTTCTGCCGCTAGAGATGCTCCGTCGATGGACAGTGCCGAGTGATGTCAAGTTGCGATTAGATTCTACGTTGCTGGGTTTTGACGGGGTTGTTTGGTTTAATTTGCTTAAATTGAGTTTTTTTTTTGTGAGTTTTATTTGTTAATTATGTCTTCATATTTCTTGTTTCCACTCTTATGTTCGCCCTTCATATTTTTTTATTTTTTTATTTTACTATTTTTAGTATCATTTCGCTCACATTTCTGTTGTTTTCAGTTTGCATTTCATATTGTTTCAATTTATTTAAATCGGTTTCTCCTATCTGTTTTCTTTACTTCTCTCCCCCTACTTTTGTGTCCATGTTTAAGACCACATTATTTCCTAGTCTATAGAGTAAAATTGAACATTACATGTAGATTGAGCAATCAAAAACCTCATTTCGTGAGATAACAGAACATATCCGACATGCTAAGATGAAATAATGTATGAGAAAGTAAAGAAAACCACTGTGACGTCGACAGGTCAGCCCAGCCAGCCAATGGCACTAAACCGTTTGCACGCTAGCCCAAATACGTGGGGTGCTTGCTTAGTTTGGTTGACTTTGGTGGCCGAACGTGGTAGCACAGTCACGGGCTAAGTTTTATGAGTTTTTTTTTCTTTATCGCGATAAGGAAAGAGCGACCGGCAGCGGCAGAAATAATTTACGTGGGCATCCGGCAGCAACTGCCATCCGTGACGAGCAGCATCACATCCCACTAAATCTGCCACTCGCAAGCAGTATTACGGCTTTCACCCCCCAACAAAGCCAAAAGACACACAAGACACAAAAGCAGGGTAACACCCTCTCCAAACAGACAAGATGGCACCCGCAGCGCCCAACATGTCGTTCATCAAGAACATGGCATCCAGTGGTAGGTGCTACAGCCGCAGACATACCGGGGACAGGAAGCCGGAATAGCTTCAATATGAAGGACGACGACGGAGCGTGGGATACCGAAAGAAGAACAGCAGCAGCTAACAAGGCAGACCGCAAGATCCGCACACACGCCATCGATACCCTCAAGTCCTTCCTCTCGACAAAGTACGCCGCTCCCTACGCCGCGCCGCTGACATTCGAAGACGCCGAGAAACTCTGGGCTGGCCTGTTCTATGCCCTGTGGATGGCCGATCGCGCGCCCGTTCAACAACGCCTGTGCAACGAGATTGCCGATATTCCCGGCTCCCTGAAGCTGCCCAACGCCTCCGTTTCTGCATGGCTGCGCGCCTTCTGGGCCACCATGGCGCGCCAGTGGACAACGGGCATCGATGTGCTGCGCATGGACAAGTTCCTTCTGCTTGTGCGTCGCGTGCTGGCATCACAGTTTGTCTGGATGGCCGGTGTCGTGGACGAGGATGGGAACAGCACGGACGCTGTCCTGGAGGAGGGCTCTGACTTGACCGAGGCTCAGACCCTGGGACTTGCTATCTTGGCCAACTGGCCATTCAACGTCGACGCCGAGGCCCGCACTGATGAACCGACCAGCAGCAGCGACGACGATGACAACGACGACGAGAACGATGACGACGACGAGGAAAGCGACATGGTTGCTCTGGACAACGAGGGCAACGAGCGGCCAAGGAAACGCTCGCGCACGAGCAAGACTCAGAGCAAGAGCAAGGGCCGGTCACCGAGAAAACCCCTGACAGTAACAGTCCACCTGCCCGTCGGTCTGGCGATCCACGTTGTAGACATCTGGGTTGACGAGGCCGAAAAGGCCAAGCTGTTTGTGTCCAAGGTGGACGGGAGCAACGGCAAGGACACGCTGGGCTACCGTGTGCATACCCTGGTCGAGTCGCTGGCATCCAAGACAGTTTACCCGGCTGTGCGGCAGCGGTCACGCGAGGCGCTGGAGGACGAGCGTCTACTGTGGAACAAGTCGTCGGCTGAGACGACTGGCGGCATTGAGGGTGTGGCCGACGACGACGATGCCGAAAGCAACGACGGCAGCTGGGACGGATTCAACGACTAAAATTTCAGCGGGAGGTCTGGCGACGGAGATTTTGGAGATGGAAGCAGACGACGTGTATTGGTATAGTTTGGTTGCATTATTTCTTCATTCATCGCATTTGGAGTTACTATGTACAGCGGTAATTAGGGCAGAAGCATCTCGACTAGATTTATTCAAAGAAAAGCAAACGTGTGCCCACTAATTTTCTCAAAGATATTGCCATTGGCACTCAAATAAAGGCTAACAATATATCGAACCAAGCCCTCGCTGTAAAGATGTGTTGACCATGCTTTAAATGTTTTAATGAAGACTGATAGCGAACAACAAGAATAGCAATATGCCAAATTAAAAAATACACTGTAAATTTACAAAAGGGCTCATCCATGAGCCCCCTTGCCAGAAAACAAACATTTATACGCAGATGCAGCAGCATGACCTCCGACTCCTCTTTCGTTTTAAGCTCTCCTGGGTATCACTTGTATTCCGTAACCCTCGCGCCTTCTGGCGCTCACAGTTACGTTTAACACACCATCTCCTCCAATGACTACTGCCGCCATTGCTGACCTCGTTGAGGCCACCACCACCGGCAACAGGCTCCTATGCCATAAACCGCTCAGTGGCAGTCACCTTGTCCCAATTAGCCGGACCCGGGGCTTCGTAATTGACGGCACGCTTAGCAATGACGCGGCCGAGGCCTTGGTGAATCTCGGCCTGAAACGGCACAAAGGGAATGCGTTCGCCGTCGATGCTAATGTAACCGTCCTTTTGGTTCTTGGGCGTCAAGCGGAATGCAGAGATCTTCCGGTAGTGCACCAGCGGGTTGTCAAAGAACTTGTTCTCCTCGACAGACAGCAGCATGGACAGGGACTTGGCGGGCGAGATGTCGCCATCAACCGTCACGAGGTCCATGAGGCCGTCATTCATTAGAGCCGCCGAGAAGAAGTTGGCATCGGGCGCCATGTACGCCATGTTTCCGCAGTAGAAGTTGCCCATCTTGTCGCCGGAGACGACTTCCCAGTCCTCAGGCAGAGTATCGTTGACTGTGCCATACTTGAGCGACGGCAGACCGGGTGTTGGGCCAAGGGCGACAGCCTCTTCGGCGTGTCCACTGCTAGAGGCCTCACCAACTTCTTCAGCAATGCTGTCGGTAGCGCTAGACCCGGTGGACGAGCCAAGTTTGGCACGCTCGTGCTCGCGCTGGTGCCGTTGCTGACGCTGTTCATCCTTGCCCTTGCCCAACTCGCGCGTGTTGGAATAGTGTCTCTTGATGCCCTCCTTGTGGTCGATCTCGACCTTAACGGCCAGATCGCAGGGGTACACCTTGCGTGCCAACAACCGCTCAAAGAAACCCCACGTAAAGCGTGCACCGCCCATCCACCGCAAGTGTTCCGTGCCAAGATCGACTTCGGCAACAATGCCGACGGCCTGGCTCAGGAAACTCAACAAGCGCTCTTCGCCGTGCGTGACACTGACAAGGTCCAGAGGCGCAACGACGCCCTTGACAATGGCGAGGGCAGCCATGCCGACACGGTGCGTACCGTAGAGATTGCAGGCCATGGCGTTGCCGCTGCCGCAGGGCAGGTGAGCAACAGCAATGCGTTCCAGGGCACGGCGCGCATCGGGACGCTTGCCCAGGCCATTAAAAACCTCGTGTGGCAGGCCGTCACCGGAGCAGGGGATCACAATGTCGTACTGATCAATGTCGAGGTTGGCGCACAGCTCGATGGCCTGGCCAGAGTATTTTGTGGTGACGACAGTCATCTGCATGCGCGCCGCCTCAAGCAATGGCTTGGCGTCATTCTCCCACTTCTTCATGGCGCCACCGGGGCCTGCATGCGGGTTGACAAGAACGTAAGCACGCCTCCGCTGTGGCACCTTGCCGTATGCGCGTGCGCGCAAAAGGTCGGCCCAGGCATTGGCTTCAGCTGGTGTTGGGCGGTCAGGGCCAGTTTCTATGGACAGGTTGAGCTTTGTGGCTTGGAGACGGGTCTTGGAGACAGGGTCGGCGAAGTCGATGACAAGATTGTGTAAGTCGTCCGAGACAGTGGCCCATAGAACGTTGTGGAGGGGAATGTTGATGCGGTAAGAACTAGAGGCTAGCTTGTTAGCCGGAGGAAAAGAAAAATAATACAGTAGAAGGTATCCGGCCGGAGACACTGCAGATGGCGAGAGGCATGGAATAGTCACTTACAAGGAACACAAGTGCGCCGGCTCTTTTTCCGCTTCTCCTTGTCTAATCATGTCAGTATATGCTGTAGGCAGAAAAGTGCACATGTGCGACTTGTGACATGTTGCACGAGCAAACAAGACACGGGGCACCAAACACAGAGCTCGAGTCAGGCCGAGACTGGGGAGGAGGGGCCTGCTGGAGGACTGCAGGACTGTAGATGGGCGCATACCAATTACAACAAGCTCAGTGTCTTGGATTTCGAGATCGTACTTGTCGAGCTTGAGGATGTTCTCGAGTGTCTTGTCAAAGGACACAACGTGTGATTGCCGCTTCGAGGCGCGGCCTGTCGGGGGTGGCGAGGGTGTTGAGGGGGGCGGCGCCGGTTCTGATGCGGTAGTTGCTGCCGTTGCTGCCGGTGCTGCCGTTGCTGTAGTTTCCGTGGCTGTAGCTTCTGTGGTTGCATCGGGAGCCGTGTCGGCAGAGATAGAGGGTGTTGCGGCAGCCAAGAGGGCGGTAGTCTCGGAAACAGACGCCCGGCTTGGAGCTGTCGGAGCCGGCGATTCGGATGTCGACATGGTGAGCTATGGTGGTTTAGATGCAATGACGACGTTGAAGGAATATACAAGGGTCGACTGTGAGATGACGAGCAGGCTGATGTAGACGGAGAAAAGACGGAGGTTTAAAGAGGCGCAATCGAGCTCGAGGCGTTGGCGAGGCAGAGAGGAGTAAGCTCCAGCAAACGCACCAAAAACACACCAAAAACGAGGCAAAAGAAGAAAAAACGGCGATCTCAGAAGATCCGGCCGGTCCGTGGCATGCGCAGAGGGTTGCGATGGTGGTTGGAGCCGTTGCAAGAAATATTACTGAGGAATGTGTAGATGATCGGGCAGAGGAGCAGATGTGCGGGCGTGATGTTCAGAGGCGGCAAGCGTCTAGGTGAGGAGAAGTTTTGAGGAGAAAAGTGACCAGAGACAGAAGTACTTGAACACGGAGGGAGGAAGCAAGAGGCAAGGACCGCAGACGGGACTTGTTCTGACGAAGAAGGCAAGCATGGAAATAGATCAAAGAGATGGGGAAGGAGAGTACAAGAGAGAAGGAAGGTGCTAATGAGCTCAATGCTTACTAGCGTGCTGTTATTGCTAGATGGGGATTGCTACGGGGTCTCTGGCAGGCAGGTACGAGCCAGTGATGGGTGGCCTAGCCATACGGAGGCTGTGGGAGGAAGTTGCGCTCGCTGGAGGTGATCTGTAAGCATACTTACATAGTACATAGTAATATGCTTTTAGCTACAGTAGTGTGAGTCTATTTGGCGTGGTTGCATGCGCGATGGAAACCCGTTTCGCCTTGTACTTGGTGGTATCAGCTAGGCTGAGACGGGCCAGATGGGCCAAAAGGTACCTGTGGGTACGCGGTCGCGTCGTGTGGTGCCGAGGAAGGAGCGACCCTTGCATTTCTATCCTGTAATAGCAAGCAGAACGAGTTGGAGACTTTGCAAATACATAGTAATTACTATTTTGTTCCCTTCGGGAAGGCGCGCCAGTTGAATATCCGACGCGACGGTTGTCGGAATACAGAGTAAACGGGACGGGTGATATGGGATACCGACAGCGGGAGCAGTCTTTCGTAGATGAGGAAGGAGCGACTGCTACTACTAAGTACGGTGTACAAGTATGTAAAGGCACAATCATCTTTCTCTCCGAAAAGGAAAGAAAACACTGCAGAAAGTAGACAAAAACAAACGGAAGGAACGCCACAGAACTGGGAGCGGGGGCATAATTATCACATTAAACCGTTTATTAGGTATTAATTTTTGCTATGTATTTGTGCGAGGAACAGGGGCCTTCCTCGTGGCAGCCTGACACTCCACACAAGTCAGGACCATCCGCCAGAGACAAAACAGTATGCGCAATCGAATACGAACTGGACCTGTTACCCCGTGCGGTGGGTTTGGTTGTAATGGTGAGCTAAAGCGTTAATCTAATCCGGAAAGACTATCGATACAGGAAATTACGGAACTAACGCGACGCTGTTAGTCAAACTCCCGCGGTGATTTGGTTCGTAGGAGATGAAAATCTGGGAGAAAATACAGAGTATTACATAGTAATTACATACAGTACGTACATACATAGTAGTAGTATATTGTGCTAGATCAAGGCGTAGCTGAGTGCTGAGTATCATTAAGAATATCCAGTCGAAACATCAAGCAAAAACACTCCGGAGGTGGAAATACGGATGGGCAAGAAAGCAAGCCTTGCCGAATTTTCTAGACGTTTTGGCTGATTGCGATCGACAGCAGGAAAGCTGTTGGGATGTGTTGGCCGGCTAGATCGAGAGCCGTGTGGACGGGCAGAGATGGCAGGGTTGATGCAGATTGTTGAACAAGCAGCCGGACATGACCGTACCCTCTGTGGAATCAAGTGTAAATACAGCAAATGGCCAAATAAACCACTATGTACAAAGTTCATCGTCATTTCTACGCCTTACACCTAGATAGTGTTACTCCTAAAGTATCGTGGCATTGTACACCGTAGCGTCGCGGCTCGCGGGTCTTCGACTTGTTCTCGCTTGCATCTATCAGACGACCCCCGGGCCCGAGGGGGTGGAAGACGTAAGATATAAAAATAGGCACACGGAGTATTACATAGTACTCTGTACACAGAAGTGCCGGATACGCGGTCGTCTACTCAGTGAAAGTAAATAAGGAGCGTTGCCATATGGCATTGCCATCCATTGGCAGCCACCGGCATCTGCCAGCCTGGTCAGGGGAAGGGGCATAGAGGAGCCAGTCAGGGGTATGGCCGCCGCTGTTTGTGGGCACGATGCAGACACTGGATGATCAGCAGTAATTCTCTGTATCTATGTCCGTTTCTAGTGGCTCTTGTACTCATTTTATTCTGTATTCGTGTATAATTGTTCGTATCTTATAATGTCGTGCAAACACCTCTATCGCGTGACGTCTTTGTATATCAACATCGCTTTGTGAAACTGTACAGATAGTCGAAATGGTAGCAGATAAGCAAAGAACTTTGCAGGTGAAGACATACAAGAAAGGAGAAATAAAGAAAGAAAAATGGTAAAGTAGACCCAGCAGCTACCGACGGATCTCCCGAATGTCTGGATCCGATAACAGCTCGCCAACACTGTGCTTCTCACACACGTGGTTCACCAGACGTGCCATCGTGCTGCACAGCGTCACCTTGCCGTCGGGGTCAAACTGGTCACAGAGACTGCACGCAAAGCTTGGCGGCAGCAGCGTGTTTTCAAGCCCGTCGTACGCCGCCGGCCGGTGGCACTTGACAATAAACCGGTTGCTCACAACAAACAGCCGGTCCTGCACGAGCTCGATAATGTTCTTGCGGCGCTTGACCACCTTGTCGGCATGATCGCCGTCGTGGCCCGCCGTTGTCTCGTCCTTGTCCACGCCGTCGTCTTGCACATCCGTCTCTTTGACCTCTTGGATCTCTTCGCCCACGACCACAGGCTTGTGCATCTTCCACGACCGGTCGTGCTCAATCGCAAACGAGCCCATGCACGCCGGGCAGACCAGGTCGCCGTCGCTGATGCCATCAAAATCCAGCTCGCTAAAGTGGCTGCGGCTGCTGCTGCCGCCATCGTCGCTCCCGAGTGCCAACGGCCGGCGCCAGTCCTTTTGCAGCTGAACAGAGTACCGACAGAAAAGCGGCGGCTGTGATGCCACGACGCCCGACAAGGCATCAACGGCACGGGGAGGTTCTTCTGCTGCTGTCGGCTGCATGGGGAATGTGGATGCTCGGCGTGTGCCAGCTGTCGCCTGGCTCGTACTGCGTCGCTGCCGATCCATGTCGCGTCGCCGCAGGTCTCTGTCGTCCTCGCCATCACCGTAGTCTCTTGTGAAACGTCTGCGGTCCCGCTCGATAGGCTCCGCATAGGAGCTCCGTGTCGATGCCGATGCCAACGACGACGACCTCAGCGCCCGACGTCCAGTACCAGCGTTGCCGCTACCGGGAATGTAGACAGTGCCGTTGCGGTTGTTGACGGGAGCTGCTGTCAGCATGCGCTGGTACTGGTCGTCGAGCGCGCGGATGCTGCCGTTGCGCGCACGTCCGGCAGCCGTGTAGAGGGCCGCTAGGTCGGGCTTGGAACCGTTGACAAGAGCTTCCTGGAGCAGGCGGATGACTGTTGCTTGCATCTCAATGACTTGTGCTTGCAGCTCATTTTGTGCAATCTGGTCGCCCTCGGCAAACCGTGAGCCGAAGCGCGCATAGTTGCGATCGTATTCGCGGCGGATCATAGGCCCGCTAGTTGCGAGTTCGTCGAGCAGGTCTCTCTCATCCCACTCCAGCGCCCGCGACCGTGACCGTCTGCCCCTGCCCATGATGTGATCGTCCTTTTCGCGCTCGGCATTTTGCCGCTTGCGGTCGGCGTTATCTGCACGGCGCTCGAGCTCCTTGATTTTCTCGTCCTGCCCGTGGTCCTTCTTGTGTTGCATGTGTCTGTCGCGGACGCGCTCGTAGAGGCCCATGCTTGTGGTAAAGGTGCCGACAACAGTCGAGATCAGTGTGGCTATTATGAACCCTTTCTGCGTGGGTCAATATGGACTTGCTTGAAATCAACCATCAAATACCGCGGCTTACTTTTAGGTGTTTCTCCTCAATCATCGTGGCGTAGTTCATAATGACGGCGATAGTCAATCAAGCTGTAATTTCAAATTGTTGCAGATACGTAGATATTGATGGAGCTGTAGGCGTGATTTACAGTACTCGAGGTGGCTCCAAAAGATCGTATGCTGAGATGATGCCGCAAGTCTCGATGCTAATGAGAGTGGTGGATTAATAATCAAGGCAGGAGAAACGCCTCTTCGAGAATAGCTCAGGGCAAGGGGATACCAATATATAGACGGGCAGGTGACAGTACAAAAGGCTGGGTGTCAGTGCCCAGGCGAAAGCAACGTGCAGTCAGGTTGCAGGTTGTATTGTGTATGCTGTGTTGCAGGATATAAGGATGTTAAAGTTGCAAAGAGCTTGCATGTGTATGGGATCATGTGTGCATCGAAGTGGACGGGAGCGGCAGAGCAGGCGGTATATTATATAATACAGACGGGCACTGATATGCCACACCGGAGCATGCACAATATCGTCACACCGACAGACTGTAACACGCGAGCATCCATTTTCCGCTCTCCGCCTTTTACAATGTACTTGCTCTATCTTTCTTCTCTGTGAATAGACTGACGTCTGAAACTAGTGTTTGTTCTAGCACAGCCCAACGGTCATCCACCGGCTCGACCACGCCAACGGCGTCTTCCGTCTGACAGGTCTACAGACATCACAAATATCGATGAAATAAGGGTCGTCTGCCAAGGCGGGAAATCAGGGTGGCGTTGGCTGCGTATGTCATTAGTTCATGCTGAGAGCATGGCTTTCCCTTGTATTTCATTTGATTTTTCTTCATTATTTACGGAATTCGTTTTCTGCTCACTATCTCTCCAGCCCAACCCAATCAGTCAATTTATTCTTTCAAAACATACAAATCCTCTCTGAATTCAGTATACTGTAAAAAGTCACTGCAAACAAATCCCGTAGGCAACACTGCAACAAACGCCGTTCGATCGTGGTTGATCCTTGCGGTTGAATCAGATATCCAAGGCAAGGCTAGCCATGCCATATGACGCAACTGCCCGTTTAGTCCCCTTCCTCCCTCTCCAACTTTCCCAACCCTGCCCCACATCCCGTACCGCTGTGGGACGCTCCCCATCACCACACCTGTGACGACATCAGGAATGTGCGGCCAATCCTGCGCGCACATCCTTTCTTAACAGTGCATTGACAAGCTATGTAATCGTGCATTGGGCTCCGACGATATGGCCTGGCCCTCTGGCCCTTGATCCCTTGATGCCAGATCGACTTGCGTCTGGGCCCATAGTCGGGGAGCCGGGCCTCTCCAAGCAGACGCCTCAGAATATGTCGTCCGAGACACGAGCGACAGCGTCGTCGGCATTGCATGATGATGGCCGCGGGTGGTAGATA
The DNA here is from genome assembly GCA_022392945.1 of Ophiostoma australiae. Lineage (NCBI taxonomy): Eukaryota > Fungi > Ascomycota > Sordariomycetes > Ophiostomatales > Ophiostomataceae > Ophiostoma > Ophiostoma australiae. The sequence goes on along the minus strand of JAKRGJ010000002.1, from coordinate 1,261,067 downwards.
GAAACTAGGCCACAATGAGACATGCCGGCACTAAAGGCCATGCCGGGAATCGCAGAAATGATGCATCGTGGAATTGCGTGACCCTTGTAGCGGTAGCCGGGATGACTGAGCGTACCCTCAACTTCGGACGTATCCGATATGGTGTGTTCATGTGCCATGCAAGACACAACTCACTCGCAAAGCACAAGCTAGGCTTTTCATCGCACTGGCCGCCGAGAACATTCAACTCAGCTGGCCGTCGACCATACACGGCTTGCTATCACGACAGGTCTGGACATTCAGTAGACGTTTGTTTCACTCGGGGTTCACGTTCTGTTCTTGCCGTCTCACCCTACTCACTGGCCGAGCTTGGGCTTCGATGGAGTATTCTCCAACAGCCTCTTTTCCCCGCCGGTGCTGCCCAGACCGGTCTCTGTTGGGTGTCCCTGAAAGTCAGGCCGCCAGTCAGCAACGACGACCTAGATCCGACGTCTGACCAGGCATGACAGTGTCTAAGAGTGGGGCATATCGTCTATCTAGCATATATTGTACAGTGTAGCGGGGGATCTAGACGCAAACTGCAAAAACGTCATGACGCATATCTCGGCCTATGTCGTTTACGAAGCTGATTACATAAGCACCACATCATGGCTTCTCTCGCGATTGCCAACAAACGGCCGACCATACAATAAATACGTTCAGTTTTCACCTCAATGGCACAACGACTAAAATCATATTTATGATATTTGACGACAATAGTAACACCACGCAATGACTACTGGCAAGCAATGAACCCAGCAATCCGCATTTTCCCTTCCTTTTTTGGTAGTATATAGCAATGTAAAGCGAAAAATCACAAATGCCGCAACATCTGCAACATCCGCAACAACCGTGCACATCAACTCCATCTCTTCATATCATGAGCATAACCCGCTTTACGCAAACTCTGCAGCAAGAACCTCTTGCACCTGGGCAGGTAGCGTTGAGACGCCCACCTTGTCCAGAGCAGCACGCAGCGCCGCTGTCTGCTTCTTGACGGTCTCGTTGCTCGCGTCCAGGGCCTCGGCCGCCTTGAGGCATCGCAGCGCCAGCAGGTACTTTTCTCTCCGCAGGTAGATCTCAAATCCGGCCAGCTGGCCCTCGATGTTCTTGGGACTGAACTGCAACACGGGCTCGATAAACTTGGTGGCCTCGACCAGGGGGGTCGTCGTGGCCGCGAGCTTCAGGCCGAGCGGGTCCTCATCCTTCTTCTTGGCCGTGCCGTCCTCGGCCGTGGCTGCCTTGCCCTTGTTAGGATCGGCCTTGGCCGCCTTCTCAGCCGCCTCACGCTCCGCCTTTTCGGCAGCCTTCTTGGCCTTCTTGGCAGCCTTCTTCTTCTCGGCGGCGTCGGCGGCAGCATCGGCTGCAGACGCGCCGTTGGCATCACCATTGGCGCCGTTGGCGTTGGCCTCGGAAGTGCCGTTGGCCTCCGCCTGTGCAGTGTCGTACATGGATACGTACAACCGAGCAGCGTCCAGCGCAGCGCGCGTAAAGAAGGGGTGCTCACGTATCCGGTCCTCCCAGCGCACAAGCTCGACGTATGACCGAACCATGCCCTTACGCAGAGAGAACGAGTGAAAGTCGAACTGGTCTTCTTGCCAGATGTCAAAGATGTTGGCAATGGCATGGAAGCGCTTGAGAGCCATGCCGATGTTGCCCGTGCGTGAAAACGCCTCACCGTCCTCGGTCAGGTACCAGATGCACTGCATGTCGAGCAGATCACCCATAGGATCCGTCGAGTCGGGGCGCGTAAACATGGCGACCGTCTTGAGCGCGTTCTCGTTCTCATTGTTGCGCAGCTGGTACTTGGCAGCCTTGCTGTTGATATAACGGTCGCGCGTGTCGAGGCTGCGCGCGTGGTCCATGGCCTCAGACGCCTTCTGCAGGTCGCCCTTGTGCTTCCATATCCGTGCCTTGGTCATGTTGAAGTCGACGCTCGACGCATCCAGCTCGATGGCACGGTCGCAGTACTCGTCGGCTTTGGCGAGGTCGCGGCTCATGTAGTAGTTGTAGTGCTGGGCAAGGAAGAAGAGAGCGGCACCAACACCCTTGGACGAGTCCGTCTTTGCGGCAGCAGTCGAGTCGGCAGCAGCTTGTGCGGCAACCAGGTATTCCTCGGCAAGCTCAGGAAGAGTTGCCTTTTTGAATTCATCAGAGTAGAGATGCTTCAGGTTGGCAAACAGAGATGGGATACCACGGTCCAGCATGGGTCCAAGGTACTTGCGAGCGCGCTCCTTGAACAGGTCGCCCGTCAAAAAGTCCAGCGGCAGACGCTTAGCGGCGTCGCATCTCGGCATCTTGGCAGCATACTCGTCAAACACGGCCAGCCGCGCCTCCTGGTCCGCACCTTCGGCAGCCAGGCCGAGAGTCTCCACGAGCTTGCGGTAGTACAGAGAGTGGTCAGGGTTGCGGTCAATGAGCGCGCGCCATGCAGCGGCGGCCTCCTCGTTGCGCTCCAGCTTGGTGAGGTACTCGGCGCGGCGCTCCAGCACAGACAGGCGGTCAAGGCAGCGCTCGACGGCAGCATCTTCCAGGTGCTCAAGAGCGCGCTTAGTGTCACCGGTCTCGGCAATGATGCTGTTCTTGTACAGGATAGCCTCAGAGTGCTCAATGTCGGAGCGTGGTGGCGGGTTCTTCAGAGTCTCCTCATAGGTGATCAGTGTGCGCTCGGCCTCGGCCAGGTTGCCCTCCAGGTGGTAGGCAATAGCAAGGGCGGTCCAGTTCTGGCGGATCTGCGGGCGGGCCTGCAGCATGGCGTGGCGGCTCTGGACGTAGCCGGCGTAGTCGCGCATTTGGATCTGGAGGATAGCAAGATCGCGCTGGATCTGCGTGCTCTCAGGCTCGAGACGGAGAGCAAACTTGTACGCCTTGATGGCCTCCTCAAAGTTCTTGTTGGCGCGGTACAGCAGGCCGTAGACGTGCCAGCAGATGTGGGACTTCATGTCGACCGTCAACGCCTCCTTACCGAGTGCAAAGGCCTCGTCAGTCTTGCCCTGGCCATTGAGAATCAGGGCCTTCATGGCCATGGTATCGCCATGACGCGGGTTTTTCTTAAGGATCTGCTCGGCAGCCTTGATGCCGCGCTTGTACTGCTTCTCTTCATAGTTGCGGATGACCTGGCGGAATAGGCCGGCATCCCTTGAGCTGAGCTGCTGAGGCATGGTGGCGATGTGTTTTATTTTGAACTTCAGAGAGACGGTATGCGCGGATAAGATAAGGGTTGCGCACGAGACAGCTGGTGTCGGTCGGTGCAGAGACAGCGAGGAGGGTAAGGAGGGCGAGGTCGGCAAGGATGGAGGGGTTCGCAGGTCGGACCTAGGACAGGCGCAGTCGATACGATGCGGTGTCTGGTTGTTAAAAATGCGTCCCGGGGATGTCGAGAAGCCTGGGCCTATGGGGCGGCAATGGGGGAGAGGGGGGAGAGGGGGGGAGTTCGTGGTTTGAGGTTTGGGGGTCGGGGGAGATGTCAGCGTCAAGGCTATATCGAAGTCGGATGATCGCTTTTGGGCTTGGGGGGGGGGCTGATTGGGAAGGTACGATGTAGCGGGTGGGCCACTGTAAAGAAAAGCCGGGGAGTGGGTATTTTCTTTTGACTTGTTTGGTGCTTTCGAACGACACGGAAGGCCAGAGACAGAGAGAGCAAGAGCTACCGGCGCCGTGTTCTTCCTGGCTCTAAAGTGGGGCAACCTGACACCTGCACCTACATACATAGTAGTACATAGTAGGTCGATGACACTGCAAACGAACTACGTGACAATGAAACTTGATAAAATACATGTTATTGTTTGAAAAGGAGACATATTGAATGCACTGTCTCCCAGGCGCCTTTAGGAGATGATAGAAATAAAAACAAAACCCCCAATACTCTACGCCCGAGGTATGCTGTGCATTACATAATACAAAATACAAAATACAAAGTGGCGAGGCCGTGCCACCGGCACGTGGATGCGTACATCGTGCCTTCTTCATCTGGAACTCGGCAACGGCTACTGCCGGCTGTGCTGCTTCCGCCATTGGGCAAGCGCAACCTCCAATTCAGGCTTGCTCGAGGCGGGTCCAACGACAGCAATCCCTGCGCACCGGCTCTTTAGTACTTCCCATGACCGTGTGCGCACAATTGTCTCAACGCCCTGCTCCTGGCGCATGAGAGATGCCAGCAGGTTAGCTTGGGGCTCGACGAGTGAATACTGTCGTCGGTTGATGTAGGGGTCGTCGCGCTCTGTGATGGGGTCGCGAAGTCTGTTTGACTTGTTGCCCTTGCTATCCAACGACGCATCCCCTGCTGCTTCTAGAGCGGCGGCGGCGGCGGCGGCGGCGGCTGAATCGGCTGCTGCCTTGTCTCTGACGTCCTGGGCTACAGCCGCCTCGGCCACACCGGAGCAGTAGCGGATGACATCATCGCGGGCCTGCCAGGACGGGAAGAGAACAGTGTCGCGGAACGACTGGCATGCTGGCGCCGGTGCTGCCGTGTGTGCTGCCGAGGAGTAGGAGTAGGAGGATGTGTGTGGGCGGGACGCAGTTGACGAGGGATCGAAGCCGGCACGCGAGGGTGTCACGAGGGCGTTGAGGTGTTGCATGATGGTGTCGTCGACGGCGCGCGAGGCACGCAAAAAGTCTGCTTGTTAGCTGTTATGCCAGCCAGCATGAAAATGTAGCAGACCACCCACCACGTAGAAACACAGTAGAGAAGCAGAACTGTGGCGTCAGTGCCGGCTGGTTCGGCTGCGTAGCCATGGCAGACGGTCCCGAGGTCGGCGGATGGGCCGGGGGTTGCGGTGGTGACCAGAGTAGATTCGCCAGATTGAAGGTGAGCGGCCGAAGCAAGCTGTTTCCGTAAATTCGCTATGATAATGTTTAATGGTCGTCAATCGCAGGGATGTTGTCGCTGGCGAGGCGGGGGGCGAACAAAACGAAGATGTTCGGGATGTGAGCATGCTGTATATAAGTGGGGCATTGACATATACGGACCAACGACGTGTCGTTGTTTATGCGCTCCTTCATCTAGCAATAACAGTCCAAAATCAGCTTCTCGGCTTCACTTTAAAACAGCTAGACAAAAAAAGGCATTGAATAAAACTGCAAAAAAAAGTAATTTCAATTCAAGAACAGAAATATTGTTGATGAGAGTGGGACTTGAACCCACGCGGATTGCTCCATAGGAACCTTAATCCTACGCCATAACCAACTCGGCCATCTCACCGTGGACTATGGTGGGCTTGCTCGTCGTAGGCCTCAAGTAGTGTGCAATTGCAGGCTGCGGCACAATGTTTATTTTTGCTGCATTTATGCTTTTCAATATGTATCAAGAAGTATGTCTCATGAGAACGGCGCAGACTACCGGCCTTCTACCCTAGCCATGGTACGTGCCTCTTAAGGGGCAGCACGAAACAAAATCAGCTACTTTTCCACCCATGAGGCCGAATAGCAAGTATCTAAAACGGCCACAAACCAACAAATGCGTCTCATGATTGCATTTCGTACTGCTCCGGCACAATACTCTTGAGAGTGCCCTCTGTGAGTGACTGCAAGACGTTCTGCAGCGCCCATGTCTCCATCTTCGTTTCCGTCTCGACAGTCGACGTGCCCATGTGTGGCGCCAGCAACACCCGGTTGCTCTTAAGTAGCTCCGGGTGCACTGCAGGCTCAAACTCAAACACGTCAAGTCCTGCCGCCGCCACCTTGCCCAAAGCCAGTGCATCCACCAGGGCCTGCTCATTGATCACGGCGCCGCGGGCCGTGTTGACAACTACAACGCCGTCCTTCATTTTGGCAAACTGCTCGGCGCCAATAAGGTGGCGTGTGTTGTTGTTGAGAGGCACATTGATGCTCACGACATCAGCTTGTTCCAACAGCGCATCTAGTGTGGGAATGTACACAGCGCCGCCCAGTGCCTCTTCCATCTCGGGCGACAGTCGGTTGCGGTTGTGGTAGATGATTTTCATGTCGAAGGCACCCCGGGCTTTGCGCGCCACGGCTCGGCCGATACCGCCCATGCCCAGTACACCGAGTATCTTTCCCTCTGGATCGCGTCCGAGCGGCGGTGAACCGTGCTCGCCGCGCCAGTGTCCTGCGCGAATGGCCGCCAGTGCCGGGCCGAGGTTGCGCATGGCGCCGAGCATGAGGAAGATGTGAATATCGGCGGTTGCCTCGTCTACGGCTGTCGGTGTATTGGAGACGCGGATGCCTCGCCCTGTGCAGGCGTTGACGTCAACAGAGTCGTAGCCGGCACCGTTGTGGCATATAAACTTGAGGGACCGCGGCATGACTTGCAGCAGCTCTGCATCGATGCGCCCAGTCAGTTCCAGGCTGTCAAAATTGCGATAGGCAACATCGACACCGTCCAGAACACCGGATTTGCACTCTTCAATAAACTCGGCGCGGTTAGTAGCCTTGGGAACCACCACGTCGGCGACAGCTTCGATCTCGGACCATGTCTTGTGCGCCCTACAGTGTCAGAAGAAGCACGATACTATGTGAGTGTAGACAACATACAAAGCGATTCGGGCCAGTTTGAGGACCTTTGGCCGTGCTGAGCTAGTCGTCATTGTTTAAGGGCGTTGGGCGGTACGAAGTTAATCGGGGTGTAGAAGAGGTGCAAGTTAAAGCTGGAGACAAAAGGCTGGAGTATTTATACGCAAACTCGAACCAGGGACTGATCTCGCGTCAAGCTGGTCGAGCTGGCCGTGGTGAGTTGGCGTTGGTCAAGGTTTGTATGTGGCATGAACACAAACATTCAGAGATCTCGGTGATGGCTGTGTCGTTTAGGATGAAAAGGTCACAAATCGGTGTAAGCGGAGGGCGGTATGGTAAGAGATGTGCAGTTTCAAGTCAAGTTCAAGCAGGGGCGAGATGCTGACCGAAGTAAACCCAAGCCCAATGTAAGTCAATAGCAAGCAATAAATAAAACCGTGGTAACAAGGCGGTAAGAGAGATGTAAAGATGACAGGACACAAGTTGTAGACGAATTGTAGATAGTCGATTGGAGATAAGGCAGGGGCACACAAGATAAAGATATGCAGGCCATCTAGAGAAAAGCAAATCAAATGAATTTATAGAATATTGAAATAAAAGTAAATCTATGGATATGAAATATAAAATATAAAATATAAAATATAAAATATAAAATATAAAATATAAAATATAAAATATAAAACATAAAACATAAAACATAAATAAATATGAAATATAAAATATAGAAAGCCAAGATAGAAGATACAAAGATAGATAAACAAGTGCAGATTGCTGTGGCTGCATACTGCATACAGCTGCCGGCGAAACACACGGACAAACGAGAGTCGATAAAATTAAATAGTACATTTCGAGAAACAAGAAGCTCGGTAGAATCTGCAGCGATGTGAAAAGAAGGGAATACTACTCGATGAAAGACCGTCCATTTCGTCACCACCACATTGTTCCCGCCCCCCCCTCAGAACCAGGACCAGGACCAGAAAAACCAGAAACCCCAATTAAATTAACAAAGATGGCGAATCTCGTTTGGGGATACAATTACGAGATCAGACGGCGTCTTTGTTAATGATTTGACGTGACTGACGTTTCCATGAATTTTATAAAATACCCCGAATCCGCGTTGACGCACGCTCTTGGACAGGCATGGTCTCGAGGGGGACAGAGATAACGATCCAGCGTCCTACAGCAGGCATTGTCTCACCCGCAATAATAGGACAGCTGATATCAGAAACATCTCGGAGCCAAGGACAACAAGCCAGCCCGGGAAATCAGAACTATCTTCTCCGTGGACGAAATCATACAAAACCAACAACGGCTGCCACGTTTTGCAGCTATTAGCCCGCCGATTACCCCTTCGCCTTTACGGTATATGTGGGGTATTAAACCAGCGGGAGGTAGTCCATGCAAGTTGGATGCGACGGATGCAACTAAATGCAAGATAGGTAAGTGCAGAGGACACACGGGAAGAAAGTCGCAAAGCCGCGTAGTATTAAGGCAGTGGCCCAACAGAGGGATAGGGTAGCAGAGGATACAAAAACAGTAGAGAGAAGGGGGGGAACAGCTGCTACCGCATTGTGGAGAGCCGGTGTAAAGCTGCAGATGAGTCTAAGCCGGATGCAATGGTGTGATGGCTGAGATATTACATGTCCAGCGCTTTGTATTTGGTGTTGACAATGTGTGTAATGGGTTACCGAGCTGTAGTGATCTCCGAACTCGCATTTCTGTTTCTGTTTGTGTTTTCGTTTTCTGTTTTCGTTTTCTGTTTTCGTTTTCTGTTGCACGCTTGACGGCGAGATTCCAACCCGATAAGCCAGAGGGACATAGCATCGAGACCAAGTCTGCCGTTTGCATCCTTCCGGGGACGGGCCGGCCAATTGACATCTCTATATTCTGTTTACTGCTATCAGGTCGCCAATGAGATGAGGAGCGGGAGATATGTCATATTCCCAAAGTGCAGGGCGCTGCTGTATGTTAGCGGCATGGCGGTGAAGACGGGAGAACGGGGAGAAACGGGCAGACACAGCCACTAGAAAAGGAAAAGAAACAAAAAAAAGAATAAAAGAGGCAAATAAGAACCAAGGTAATATATGAAGAATATGTGACTTGCGCAGGACGGCGTTCCTTCCCAGTCATGGTGCCATTGTAGTGCATGGGTGGCACTGGAGAGAACTGGAGGTGATTGTGAAAACAAAAACTAAAATGAAAGTATATTTTTATTGAGAAGATAAAGTATGAGGCTGAATCTCACCAACTGCTACTATTCGAGCAAGCTCTGGTCTCACCGTCATAAAGTTCATGCCCAACGTGTTGGATGTGTAATTACACCACATAATAGATAGCCAAGGAAAACATAAGAGCAGATAAAGAATCAGATCGCACAGCGTCCTACAGCAAGATTCGGGAACACAGAAGCTGCACGCTGACACATCAGAGATAAGGGAAGGAACCATATTGTAGGTTTATAAGATGGCGGAGTAAGTGAGAAAGAAGATTAATGTTGGGCATTGCTGCCTGGCCCTGGCTTCGGGGTCTTCCCACGGCTGAGAACCCGTGAATGCCAGCTCATGCGGACTCAATGCGATCTACCCGAAGTTCAGCAAACTGGGTTTGAGAGGTTTCAAAGTTTGACGGTTTGTCAGATGAACGGTGTGATAAGTGAGAGGGTGAATTAGGAGATGCCATCCAAGATGGCCTATTCCTGATTTTTTTTGATATATTTCCTAGCCAAGCAGGAAACGCCCCATGGCTACTATGTACATCACCAAAGCCAGGTAGACATATACATGCACAAGAAACAAAATAATAATGAATAAAACAGAAACTTGCTATACGATGTATAGCAAACACTCCAAGCCGGCTGATGGCTGGACAAAACTCGAGAGAAGAAAAGAAGAAGAAGAAACACAATCCAAAAACGGCCAAAAGGTATCCCTATATCCAAATAACAGACAAAACGAAAAGTATTTGATTAAAACAAAATAAAAAGAAACACGGCGAAAACGAGACCTACGTCTGCGTTCTCCCGACACTGAATCCGGGGTGGATGTATGCACGCACGGCGATTTGGGCAAACCGGCGAACAACATTTGTAGAACCGCCACCGCTGCCGTTGGAGCCGGGCAGCTGCGCTTCGCTGCGGATGAACTTGACGGCTACAGCCAGCTTGTTGCGCGGGTCGGACTCGTCCAGATTGAGAATAGTCGCACTCGACAAGTCAAAGCCGGCCGGTGTGCGCGACGCCATTTCACGCAGCACGGCAACTGAGTACAGCACATCTCGGTTCTCACGTCCGTCGAGCAGCGACCGCATCTGTGCCAGCGCATGCTCGCGCTCACGCACACGGTTCTCTTTGCCCTTGCTGGATGCTTGGTACAGCTGTACAAACTGGCCGAGCCACCACCAGAATTTGTACTCGCGAACGCGTGCCTGGTCACTAGCCCGGGCTTGGCCCATGCACGGATTGGCCGCGTATGGATACGGCGATGTCAATGTAGATGCAGAGACAGAGGCAGCTCCAGGTGTGTTGGAAGTGGAATGCACGGTGGCCGGCGATGACGGAGCCGGCGACCCTGGCATGGGTGAGACGGAAGATGCCGCAGATGCCGTCGGCGTCATGAGGAACCCGGCAGCGGATGTGGATGCAGTTGTGGACGACGAGAACTCGGCCCGCCCCGACAGAAGGGCGTCCACCACGGCAAGCCGGCTGCGGGCGTCACTGGCACTGATCGCATTGTCGTCAGGCAATGTACCCGAGCTGCCGTATGGCTGGTTCGGGTTGGTGATGATAGCCATGGCCGGAACCGTGTAGGCTAATGAGGCCATTGTCCAGATCACTCGGAGCTCAATGGCCGATGCTACCTTCATCTCGTTGGTGGCCGGATCGCGCGACGTGACTTGTGACGCAGCTGCCATGAACGACGCGAGCAGCTTCATAAGCGGCTCATTGTTGAGCAGCAGAGTAACAGGATTCGCAGACCCGCCCGGCTTGAGGTTGTACCATGTCGTCTCAAAAAAGGACGACAAGCCGGGCACGTACACTTCATAGTATGCCTTAGTGATATCGTCGATCGTCTCGCGCGTCAGTGGTGGTGCCGGCTGTGTAAGCGAAACGGGCGCGGTCTTGCCAATGATCTCGTCGACTTTCATCGTTGTAGCTGGCCGGGTAGTCGTACGGCTTGCTGGTCGAGGTGGGGTTGCTGCCCGTGGTGCTTCCGTGGGAAGAGCTGGCTGGGTAGTCGTACACAGGCTTGGTGTTGCTATTGCTGCTGCTGCTGTAGTGGTTCTCGGTGGGAGACACAATGGGCCGTGACGAGTACGAGCTGGAGCTGTAGTGGCTTGGGCGGCTAGGTTGAGTAGAGTGACTAGAGTGGTCGAGGTGACTCGAGTGACTCGGGTTGCCCGTGTGTGTGCTGGGGTGGCTGCTCTTGTGGTGGTCGTCGGGGCTGGCGTTGTTCAAATGGGAGATGGACAGGCCGCCACTAGGGTAAGAAGAGCCCGTGCTCCGGGGGGGCGGAAGGGTTGTCTTATAGAGGTTGGTAATTGCGTTGCCAGATGAGCTGCCAGAGCTACTAGACGCGGACAGCGGGCCCGAGGTGATGGACGCAATGGACGCGGCTGACGGGAGTGACGGGCCAGGCGACTCGAGCGGCGTATAGGGCGAGTCGATGTTGCGTGGCAGGGGCGGAGCTGGCGGTGGTCCAGTCTTGTTGAGCAGGCTGGAGAGAGGTGGCGGCGAGTAGTGGGTTGAGGCGCCTGGCGCAGGAGTCGTGGTCGTCGTGGTTGTGGTCGTCGAGGAGGACGGCGGGACGTGTGCGGTTGGCTGCAAAAAGCCCGGATTGTTGGGCTGCTGCTTGAAGATGGGATCGTAGCCGGCGCATTCGCGTTTTGACTTTTTGCAGTTGTTGCACGTGGGGTGTGTTTCGTCGCACTGATTTGTTAGTGGTGATCAGGCCGTGGAGTAGTGATGTGGTGCGTTCAAGATTGGCTCGGAGTTTTGCAACACTACAAGCCGTGATTACATAATAGCCTGCTGTATGTCGCCTGCCATCCTGTGCACAAAGGCTCCGTAGTTGAGCGGGTGCCCTGTGCTTGTGCTGGCAGGCCGGTCTTGCTAGCTGCGCTGCAATAGGGAAGGAGCGAATCTAAGCGAGGCGGCCGCCAAACTAGCGAGCCTATGGCGGACTTGAGGCGGATTTGGGCAAAATAGGAATAGGGGGGACAATAAGCAGAAAAACAGTCGGAATAGGTGGAATACCAGCGTGAGAAGAGGAGAAAGGGTTCAGCCGCTCAGTATCATCTCCCCCAAATGTCCACTAGGAGCTAAGCAGAACCGGAGAGAGATCCAGGCGAATGAGAAGCGAGGACGGGAGAGGATTTGCGAGAACGAGAAGACAAAGGGGCGATGCGAGGGGAGAGAGAAGGAAGAAAGACCAAAGGAAGTCGGCGGGAGGGTAAGAGAGGGGAAGGGAACAAAGAGATGGGTAGCACCGGAAACGTCAAAGTGTGTTATTGTGGGTGGTGTGATGGGGTCGAAGCGAGGAGGGAATGGGAGTGAGTGGGATTAATGTAGGTTAACTGGGCAAACAGCAAGAGGTTTGAAAGAGGAAAGAATAATGTGAAAAGGGAAATTCAGGGAGGAAGAGAATAGAGTGAGAGAGAGAAAGATAGAAAGGGCTCACCTTGATTCTGCGCTTTCGACAGGTCATGCAGCCCGTTTTTGTGCGGCGTTTGATTTCCTACAATGTTAGATTGGTGACAATGGTGGCAAGGTTAGTGGTGACCGTGACAGTACCTTCTTGTGCCGGTGCAGATTCCCGAGGCCGTAGGATGACATGCGCATATCGTAGACGCCGTGCTGACCGGGCATCCCGTACGGCGGCATTCCATACGGCGGCATCCCGTACGGTGCTGGCATGTGGTGGTAGGGCATTGGGCCGGGTGGGATGCTGGGGGGACCAGGGTGGCTGTGGCGGTCATGACGATCGTGGCGGTCGTGGTGGTCATGATGATCATGGTCACGGTGCTCGTGATGTTCGCGATGCTCATGATGCGGCATGTGCTCCGGGTGCGGGCCGTGACTGCTGTTGTGAGGCGGCGGCGGCGGCGGCGGCAGCGGGTGGCTAGAGTGGCTGCTACTGCTGTGGCTGTCGTAGTGCAAACTCGGCGGTGGGTGCATCCCGTCCATGGTTCGCATGCTCGGCAGAGATGGGGCCGGCGGTTGCGAGTGCGTTGTTGGCGTGTGAGAATGCGACTGCGGGTGAGAGGGGTGCGATCGTGAGTGCGAGTGAGAGTGAGAGTGCGAATGAGAATGAGTGTGAGATGAAGGCCCAACGGGAGACAGCCGGTATGGGTCGTTGCTGGACGAGCTGCTTGTGCCGTGGTGGCTGCTGTATGGCGGCGCCGAGTGTGCACTGGAGCTGTTTGGGTGACTTGCGTGAGCAGAGTGAGATGGAAAGTTTGTGTTCAATGGTGGCGGCGGCAGCGGCGGCGGATGTGATGCTGGTGCCGTTGCGGATGACGGTGCGGACGAGGAGGATGTGCTATACGGCGGTGGTGCCGTGGCCGAAATGCTCGGCAAGCTGAGCGGTGGTGGTGAAAGTTGCGACATTGCGACTATGATGTGTGCCGCACAGTGTACTATATTCTGTCTGAAGGCGCCAAGTGCGTGGTGCCGTCTTGTTGCTGGCGCTCAGAACGAAGCTCACGTCACGCTCGTGCTCGTCTTGCCGGCTTCTACTTCGGCATGTCGGGGTTGTTGATATTGGCGTCTGTAGGTGTATCGTTGCCAGCCAAACTCAGCAGCTGGTTTGATATATTATAGTCTGTCCTGTGAATGTTGTCGTTGAGCTGCGTTGATCCGGGATGGCTCGCGTCGCCTTGGCCGTCGTCGATGGGAACCTGAGCTTTTGAAATGCGATTCGAGATACTGGTCTTCAAACTCATCAACAAAAACACATGTGCGATGGCAGTCGTCTCGTCGGTCTGGACTGTTGTCTACAATTCGCAAGTGAAGACAGTAAGTTGTGAGCACCGGACATAAATGTTACGCCCAAATGGAAAAGTCGTGAGATGTATGAAAACAGGTCAATCAGCAAGTCGGCCAGCAAAGCGAAATCTAGAGGCAATGAATGAGATGAGGTCAGGTCTTGGATGCGTGTGGAAGGAAGGTGCGCTGGGCAATGTGTTTTAATGAGGGTCGTTATTTCCTCTTTTCCCCGTTTTTTTTCTTTTTCGTGTATTTTACCCTTTTGCTCTAATTCCTAGTTGTATCGTCTATCGTCTAGTCTTGTACGGAGTAGTCTGGTATGGAGTACATACTGTACATAGTGGCCTACTCGGGTTTTCAGCTGCGCGAGAGGGCACGCAGGCTCGAGGAACCCGACGGAGACAACCTCGACGACTAACGGCACTGCGATCGCCTTTGTCCCTTCTGTGTTGGGTTGGGACAGGACACGCCCAGCTGGCGCCTTCCTCTGTTGGCAGCCATCCTGCTCCTTCTGTTCCTTTTGTTCTTGTCCGGCCTGGTGCTGATGCTGCTGTTGCTCCTGCTGCTCCGCTCCTGCCCTCCTCGTCGAGCCTGTAATACATAGTAAACCCTGTCGGCGCGGAGTGTACCCCCATGTCTGCTCATCTGCCCATCTGCTCGTGCCCTGCGCGTCTCCCGTATCTAGCAGTGGTACCCTGGTCGGAGCCAATTCATTTCTCTGTAGTAATTATGTACATAGTAATACTCAGTATTCAGCCATTCAGTCATCAAGTTCATTTACCCAGCATTCATATTTATTCGCATTACTGCCTTGTTTTCGGCATTCACGACTCCCGCAGTTTTCAAAGGACAGTCAGTGTACTTCTACAACCCGGGGTTTTTCCAAAGAAGGATAACAGCGTGGAAAAGATGACTAGATAATGGGCTACGGAACAGATAGAGGGCTAGACGGGCTAGAATATGAACTAGAACAGCGAAGCGAGTGCAAAAGTACGGCGCGAACAGAAAGGCAGATGGCAGAAGTATGAAGACAGAAGAGAGAACGAGACAGCGAGACAGCGAGACAACGAGACAACATAGGAGGGGCGTGAAAGTGGAACGGCTGGCTGGCGGTGGTGTGTGTGGGGAGTGGTGTGTTGGACGCCAGGGCGCGCTTTGGGGAAAGCAGAAGAGTGTGGACTAACCATGCCATGTTGAGTGTCGGTTCTTTCTTTCTTTTTCTTTCCTTTCTTTCCTTTTTCCATTTTCTTTTTCTTTCCCTCTCTGGCTGCATTACAATGATATCAAAGTATCTCGCATCTCGCCATGTACATCGTCAGTGACGCCCATAACTCTTGTTGGCCCTACCCCCTTACCCAGTCCAACAACATGTCCGGAAAGAGAAACAGATTCGTCTCTAAAAATCGAGGCAGTGTTTGATGGCACCAGCTAATACTGCTGATATGAGCGTTGCTCTCACAATGCCCCCGCGCTTAATTCAGACTCACATTGTCTGTACACCAAACCTTGCATGTATCGCGATGCAGCCACTCTGAATGTTCATGCGAAGCTACCACGATGCAAATGCAATAGTACGCACTTGCATCATCACATATCTCGCATGCGATGTAAATAATAAAAGACATAAAATTGCGGGGTGTGTCGACGGAGTGTGCCTATGGATATATTACTCAGTGCGTATGGTCGTCGTGAGCAAGATCCGGCTTTGATGATGCAACACAGCGAGCGGTGAAGACGTGGAAGCTGGGCTAGTTGGCGGGAACATGTACTCTGTATGAATAAGTCTTTTGG
The DNA here is from genome assembly GCA_022392945.1 of Ophiostoma australiae. Classification (NCBI taxonomy): domain Eukaryota; kingdom Fungi; phylum Ascomycota; class Sordariomycetes; order Ophiostomatales; family Ophiostomataceae; genus Ophiostoma; species Ophiostoma australiae. The sequence goes on along the minus strand of JAKRGJ010000002.1, from coordinate 1,245,805 downwards.
TCTGTTGTGGCCTAAACAGCTCCAGGGTTCGTGTCTCGATCCGGGCAGGGTGCATGCTCATCGAAGCGAGAGACATCCCCTGCTTCTTGTCTCATCAACAGTTGCACAGTATTTTTTTTATTTTTTTTTACATAGGTAGTCCTTGCTTGTCTTGCCAGATATACAATGTATTGCTCTGTAAGTGAACAGAAGTCGGTGCCGACTTGCCACGATCCTACTTCCATCACTTTGAGATGCTGTCTTGTTCCACTCTTCAACAGTGTCGTATTCCCCCTCTTCCGCTTCCATGCCATCTACGACCGAGTGCCTGTTTTCTGTTTCTACTTTCACTCTACATATTACATATCGCACATCGCATGTACATCGTGCTAAGGTGCAGGTACAGATACATTATTAATGCAACTTATATGCCACGCTCTACTACGTAGGTAAGAAATGCGTAGTCACTTATGTACCTCTACCACCTCAACTCGTATGCACGCCGTAGTTGCTTTTGCCTTTATCCCCTTGGCGCTTTGCTCTCCGCTCGCTTCGCCTCGCTTCGTCTCGCCTCCAAAGAGCCGTTTCCATTATCTTTATTAATATTAGTAGGCGATCATTACTTAGTATCCGAGTTTTTTGGCAACCCTTGCCTCGGCTGGCTTTGTCATTCGCCCACAACCGGATCACCCTAGAAACAAAAACGAAAAAAAGAACACAAATAAAAAAAAAAGAACAAAGCAGCCGCAACTGGCAATCTGACAGACCAAGTCATGTCACAGACGAGTCAATGAAAGATTGAAAACCAACAGACATGTCCAAATTAGTGGCGTACGCTTGAACAGACGCGGTACTGCTCCGTCCATACACTGCTATGTATGTTTGTATTATCCCTTTTTATTTAATCTTTCTCTTTTATCGTCTTCTCGGTTTCGGTGTCTGCTTTCTTTGAAACAAAGCTCATCCTTGATCCATAAACAACGTTGAAGAACTGCCTGACTAATGTAGATAAGTTTCTCCCAAACAAGAAATAGTTGTGACAACAAACACAAGACAAATATAACAGGTCGGAAATCGGAAAAATAAAAATGAAATAAAACTGAGAAACCATAATACACCGCCGCTGTCTAATGGTACGTGTTTTCTTCCTTCGCCTCCCTTTGCCTCGTTTCTGGCTCTTCTTTTCGTTGTGCGACTGCCTACCATAGTACTCTGGAGGGAGGCTGGCCCTTGTCTGCGCCCCTCTTACTCGACTATTCTGTACATACATAGTAGTATAGTATTCCCGTTATTGTTATCCCTTCTCTTACCCTAGTCCTGTCCCCCGACTCCTCCAAAGCACCCTGCATATGTGTGAGACGGCACGTACCACAGAGATGCTGTGCGATAGTGATACATGCACTGCATACAGTACCGAAAGAAGTACCCAGGTCCGACGAACAGCAGTATCATGTCTGATGTATGGTGTATGATGTATTATGATCTGTACAGTGTGGGTGAGTGTAAGGTGAGCGATAAATATATGTACCAAGCCTCTTTTCGTCGAAAATTCGCGTTCCATATCATATCTATATCGTGTCTATTTGTATCTGCATCTTCATGATGCTGGTAATAGCCCCCGTTTGTTGCACAGCGCATAATGTATGTACTATGTACTATATACTATGTACTATATCCTGCACACACCCTTGGCGATGCCCGTCGGCTTGTGACTTTGACTCAGTGTCGGTATTGACAGTGCATTGATATTGTTGCTTTCATCACAATTGGACAAAGTACGTACTACTGTGTACATAGTAGCTGCTCGAAAGTGATAAATGCACTAGATCCCAGGCACGATTTGGACAAGGGTGTAGAGCGGAACACGCTGGGCTGCATTTATGGGACGATTTTGTTTTCTTTTTTCCTAGCGAAGTGTGCTCGGTGTGTCAAAGAGTATGCTCATGGGGGCCAAAGTGGCTTGCCTCGGCCAGGTTAGCAGTTTGGTTGGAGGTAGGGTTATCAATAGGGGGGATCCAGCGGTCTTATGAGTGACCTGTACAGAACAACTCGGTTATGGCAGAGAACGAAGAAGGAGGACGAGCAAGGCACGGGCAAGGGTTGCCCCGCCCGAATGACAAGGCGCAGATATCAGACCGACCGAAGCAAAAGACCGGGCAAAATGTGTAGCAGATCCCGAGAGCACGGAGTGTGTAATACATGGTACTTGTCAACGAAAGCAAGGAGGAATACGAGCCAAACTCCCAAAGCAAGAGCAAGTTATGCTACCTGACGAGCAGATGATCAAAGCGAAATTGATCAAAGCAAAATAACAGATCAACTGATGCAAAAGAAAGACTACAGAGTACAAAATAAAGAGTACATAATAAGAGCAAAGAAAAGGCACAAGACTATTGAAAAGATACATACATAGTAGAAGGAGGTGTGGATCATAGCCCGACGGAGAGGAAGCGGGAAGAGCAGAAGCGAGGATGGAATTATGGATAGAGCGTGTAAAAAAGGAAGACTCGAATGGGCAGAGCGCAAAGCGCAGAGAGCTGAGAGCCAAGCCGAGGGCAGCAGACGGCTCAACAGTCGATGACAGTGAAGAGGATGGGGGAGGTATTACTCTTTGGTCCTCGCCGATACTGTGATTCAGTGCAACCTCACCAAACGGAACTTGCCGTTTGATTTCTTGTTACTCTACAGAGTATTTGTATTTCATCGAATCAAACCCCCTCTTCATCTTATTTCCAGTCTTGAAATGTAAATAGAAGAAGAAGAGAGGAAATGCGCGCACCAGGGCACGCGTAAGTGAAAATGGCACTGTTGCATTGCTTGCCAGCTGTGCCCTTCAATCTGTCATTGTTTCTCATCCTACTACTATTCACAGAGTAAATTCTTGATTTCACTCTGTTCCTCATTTCTGCTATGTATTACATCGTGTTGTTTTGAGGACGTACCTGGTCACTGTTGCAGCCGTAAGGCTTGGGGTGGTGCACGGGCAGGGGTGGGATGAAGAATATCTGAACAGGGGGCGGTCTTTATGGTCACCTGCACGGAGTTTATCGAGTGCGAATACTTAGCACCATATAATGCTCTGTACATCGTGATACACCGTGGGCGCCATTGTAAGTTCCCTTCTATGTACATAGTAGACATGGCCGACCTACTTTCATATCAAGACTCGCTTCTCGCAGCTGCATCCTGCGGTTTGCCAGCCTCTTTCTTCTGCGCCGCACAAGAGGACTCGCCTAGATGCAGTGCGACTGTTGACTCGGTTGTGTCTTGTGCGTGCCCTGTGTCTTGATCTGTGTCGGCCCGCCAGTCGCAGTTCTCTGCAGCACTGCTGGCACAGGAATATTTTCACCCGATCGGACTGCATCAAAGAGATCAGAGAAGGCGGCATCGATGCTCATCTTCTTATCAAATATAAATATACTTGTCTGCAATCTCGTTTCGGAGAGGCATCCACGCACCGAAGCTATGGATCGTTGCAAGAAAACAAGACTCGAAAACCCACAAGATCTAGGAATCGAATGCATACTATGTACTCCGTACAATGAATGCACAGAGCACCAATTACTTACTCCCTGGACGTGGGTGCGGGAGCAGGCAGATCATGCTATGGAACACCGGAAAGTCACTGTAGAGTGTAAATAGTGCGAACAATGTGCTCTGGCCGAGTGGCTCCTGTGCACGTCTATATGCACTGTCCTATCTACACTATGCCCATGTTTCTATAGTTGCTCCATAATACATCGTGTTGACGGCGCTGCTGCTGTGATATCGTGGCGGCAGTAGCTTCTCACACCACCTCCTGCAAGCGCCTACCCAACGCAAGGCGCTACTCCCAGTCTGCTGGTTTGCCTCTGCTCTCCTGCAACGCCGTCCCGGCTGTGCTTCCAATGCTGTCTCGAGTATCGTTGCGCCTGGAGCCGAACGATAAACGGGCGTCGGTGCGAACCCAAAACGTGCTAGGAAAGATACTACAGTATGTAGGATATATACGTAAAGCGCTAAGAGCAACCGGTTTACGCGAGACGCAGCAGGCAGTCATGTGTACCATACATAGTATTACAACATACTACGTACTCTGTATCGAAGTCGGGCTTAGCGATATCCTTGAGGATCGTCGTAGGAGGGAGTGTTAGTAATAGATTGTTCTCGGGGAAGGAGCATCCCATGGCAACTGCCTCGACAGGGACTTTTAATTACCTACAGTTTCTCCGACTTCCCGTCAGCTAATCAGTAGTGAGCCAGTCAGCATACAGAGATACTATGTAGACAAATACAACCATGTCACAAAGGAAATCATATTTCTACACAGTAATACTTCGTAGTGAAGCATCTCTAGTGAGGCAGCAAAATAGAAATACTGCCTGATCTTCAATGCCAATACAAGAATGGGCCATTACCGGGCGCGGCTGCTCATTTGCTGGCCGGGATCGACTGTGTGCCTTCCCAAAAAGGAGAATGTCAGCCAAAACGGGTAATACTGAATAACCACAGATTGGTTGTGTACATAGTAGTACATAGAAGTTACCCACTGGGCGGTTACCACTGTAGATTGGCCCTTGCTGGTGAGAGATAGACTCCCGATTGATTGTTCTCGGCAGCATGTACGAAGTAATACTATGTATATAACGCGAAAGCTGTAAAGATTTACACAAAGAGTAGAAATTGTAAGAAAAGCACAGAGGAGGCAATCAGAAGCAGAAGCATATCTGCCGATGAGCACCCAATTGAAGATCCTCTTAATGTACATTCTAAAACGGTGTAATGGCCTGAAGAACGGATGTCGGGATGGGCGCGGAGGAGGCGACGAGGCAGCAGCAAGGGGGAGACGAAGAGGCGAGTCTCTATCTACTGACTATGGCATGTAGTGCACTGTAGTAAGCTGGGTGTTAACGGCCAGGATCACCGGACGTCGCATCGCGGAGTCGCGTTCCTCTGTCCGCGGTGTCTCACTCTCCTTCACCTGCATCGCATGGCTTCTGGGGTTTATGTCGTTACACGCTTCGATTTGCCTCGTTTTTTTTTTGACGGTCTTGTAGTTACTCCGTAAAATAGGTAGAGGGATATCAAGAGAGAGCTCTACTCCAGGCTCCGCCTGCCCTGTCAGTTACATAGTAGGGCACAATATGCTACAGTACCATGAGATCATCTCGGGTGCAAAGTGGCATGATGCGCAGCTACTGGGATAGTCGGGTGTGTGCTTGCGGTGTTGCATGTGATTAGTGGTTTGTGATTGATGGTGGCGTCAATGTGGCCGGGTGTGTCACTTCCGGGCTGGCTTATCATATATCAAAAGGACGTTCTTGTATATACTCTGTAGATGCCATCACAGAACCAAAAGTGGCGTGCAGAGTATACGGGAGAAGCAAGAGGTCGTCATGTCTATACGGCAGTGCTTGATGGTACTGCAAGTCTACGGCAGCTACATGATAAGTCAAGAGCGAATCACCGCGAGGACCAAAGTGGTTGAAAAGATAAAACATTGGGCCAGCAAGCTGCGTTGTTACCAGTGAACCCAGTCAACACAGCCTGCTGTTGTTATGCCCAACGAGTACTGTAGATAGCTATATATAGTTGTAGATAGATGGCTATCCAGCGATACACATTTAAATGATAGAGCACAAATGTGCCCTGCCCGTCAGCCAGCAAGTGGCTGCCAGGCATGTGTCCCGTGTTAAATTTCCCATACCTCTTTAAAAGAGGATTAATAAATGCAAATTAAATCAGACCGAAATAAAAGTAAAACACAAAAAGGCTCCTTTCCTATGCTGTTGAAAACATTTTTGTAAAAGAAAAAGAAAAATGAGGAGGAGTAGACATGGCGTCATGATGGGTGGAAAGGCGTGTGGGAATAGAAGGGTGGTGGTTGATAATGTAGAATTATCGAGAGGATAGAAGAATGACGTTGGTCAATAAAACTCCTCCATTTTTCCCCGGTTGAAATGGGTATATAAAGATTCCTTTTCGTAAACATAACAAGACAATGAAATGACATTAAAGTACTAGACATCTACCAACGCAATTCTCTGTCTCTCACATCATTTCACATCAGAAGAGTGTGAACGAAAGAGAAGAGGGAGAGAGACGCTTAGTAGCGGTAGTGGTCGGGCTTGAAGGGGCCCTCGGTGGGCAGGCCCAGGTACTCGGCCTGAACGTCGGTGAGAGTGCTCAGCTCGACGTTGCAGTGGTCCAGGTGCAGCTTGGCAACCTCCTCGTCCAGGATCTTGGGCAGGACGAAGACGCCGACGTTGCTCAGGTCGCCGGTCTTGGCAAACTCAATGTACTTGGCCTGGAAAGCAGCATCCTTGTTCTTGTACAGAGCAATCTGGGCAAGGACCTGGTTGGTGAAGGAGCAGGACATGACGAACGAGGAGTGGCCAGTGGCACAGCCCAGGTTGACCAGGCGGCCCTCAGCCAGCAGGATCAGCTTGCGGCCGCTCTTCATGGTGTAGCGGTCGACCTGGGGCTTGATGTTGGAGTGCGAGGCAGCGTTGGCCTTGAGCCAGGCAACGTCGATCTCAACGTCAAAGTGGCCAATGTTGCAGACAATGGCGTCGTTGGGCATGGCCTCAAAGTGGCGGCCAACCAGGATGTCACGGCAGCCAGTGGTCGTGACAAAGATCTGGCCGATAGCGGAAGCCTTGTCCATGGTGGTGACCTGGAAGCCGGCCATGGCAGCCTGCAGAGCGTTGATGGGGTCGATCTCAGTGACGATGACGCGGGCACCCATGCCAGCCAGGGCCATGGCGCAGCCCTTGCCGACGTCACCGTAACCGGCAACAACGGCAATCTTGCCAGCAATCATGACATCGGTGGCACGCTTGATGCCGTCAACGAGGGACTCGCGGCAGCCGTACAGGTTGTCGAACTTGGACTTGGTGACCGAGTCGTTGACGTTGATGGCAGGGACCAGCAGCTCGCCGTTCTTCAGCATCTTGTACAGGTGGTGGACACCAGTGGTGGTCTCCTCGGAGACACCGAAGCAGTCCTTGAGCTGCTCGGGGTACTTGGCGTGGACCAGCTGGGTCAGGTCACCGCCGTCGTCCAGGATCAGGTTCAGCTTCTTGTCGTCCTTGAAGGCGTTCAGCTGCTGCTCCAGGCACCACTGGTACTCCTCCTCGGTCTCGCCCTTCCAGGCAAAGACGGGGACACCGGCAGCGGCAATGGCAGCGGCGGCGTGGTCCTGGGTGGAGAAAATGTTGCAGGACGACCAGGTGACCTCAGCACCGAGAGAGGTCAGGGTCTCAATCAGGACAGCAGTCTGGATGGTCATGTGCAGGCAGCCAGCAATACGGGCACCCTTGAGGGGCTGGTCGAGAGCGTACTTGGCACGGGTGGCCATGAGACCGGGCATCTCATTCTCAGCAAGCTCGATCTCGCGACGACCGAAAGCGGCCAGCGAGATGTCGGCGACCTTGAAGTTGGTAGCGGGGGCAGCCATTGTGAATGTTTGGACTGGTGAGGTTAGCTTGTGGTCAATTGGTGGTGGATTGAGCTGGGGCTGGAGCCGTAGCAGGATCTGAATCTAGATTTGGAGCTGGAGCTGGAGCTCAATTGAGGCACATCTCGAGATGTCGGTGAAGCTGGGCGTGCTCAAGGCCGGCCCCAAAAAGAGGCTATTCACATCTCGAGACCCCCAACAACACAAGTAGCAAAGATCCCACTACTGCTAGCAAGCAGCAGCTATAGCAAACACGTACCTTGATTGGTATATAGAAAAGAAGAGGATAAAAGTAGGATGTGAGAGAAGGAGAACAAAATGTGAAAGGGGAAGAGAAGAGACTGGGGGAGTGAAGGGTAGAAGTAGTCGGTAGTCGATAGGGTGGGCAGGGGAAGAAAGGCCAGCAATACCCAAAGCGGAGAGGGGCGCCAGGTACACGAGAGCAAAGGGCAAAAAGGCTCCAGAAAGAGGCGGCGAAGAGCAGAGTGGACAATCACTTTTATTCGTTTTGCTTCTAATCGCTGGCCATCTTTGCTGGCGTTAGATGCTATGGCTGGCTAGTGGGGTATTCGGGTTGTCTTGGTGAGGGGTTGACCTGCCGCAGAAAATTGAGAAGAAAATTTCAGGAACGGCGCTAATCCTAATTAGGATGGAGCACAGGTGGTGATGATTGGCTGTCGCTGCGAGTTGCAGCTCTCTAGCCTCTAGACGCCTATTAGCCTCTCTGGCTGGTGGCTCTGGGAGTTAACCGCTCACGGCACGTTCTACGAGGGTAGACGGTGGGAAGCTATAGCTTTGTAGAGATTTGGATTTAATGTTTGAACATGGCTAAACAAAGACACACGACGATCGGAGACGTGTATTAAGGCCGCACTCGGATAGAGAGCGTGCGTGTGGCGGGGGCCGTGAAAGGATGCGCGAGTAACTATGTGCAAGAGAGGCGACTGTGTACTATGTAGAGAGATCTCGGAGATGCAGTAAAAGACGGGGAGCCGTCGGGATTTAACTGGTTTGGGGTGTTTTGTTGGTTGATATCTGGGCGTTTGGTCTTACTTTAAGAGCTGCACTTAGATAAAGTGTTTTCGAGGGTCGTGTCGATGCTCAGGGGGAGTGCTTTTGTCCATGTCGTGCACAGATCATTTATCGAATAGAGCTGCAGAGTTGCACCGTCTCTCCTCTTGGGGTTGGTCTCGGAATGATGACTCGGATGCCAGTCGATACTGCCGGTTCTGATTATGTAATCACCGCTCACCGCTTGTTGGCTTGGTCAACCGAGTGCATCGCACACTGTCCTCACCTACCTGTTTCACTTTACGAAACACTCTGCAAGTTGATATCTCTTTATTGACTTCATCCAGAACGCCGGCAAGATGCAAAAAAGCAGTGTTGCACAATCGGTGTCTCCTCGAGACACGCCCTCCATCCCTGTCCAACTTTTGACTTTTGAGTGCCGCAAGAACGAAACCGGAAAAGAACAAGAAAAGGAAACAATCAATAAGAGCACAATGGAAGCGCAAGGAATAAACAAGCCTGTATCGTCGTAATCGTAAACCGCTTGAGAATAGAGGACGATGAAAGGGTAAAAAGACGCGGGAGAGGGACGGGAGAAAGGAGAAGGAGATGACAACAAAGGGTAAAATGACAACAAAAACCGATAAGAACAGGTAAGAAACGACAAGATGTAATCGAAAACAAAAGAAACATGACCCAAAACTTCCTCCTGGAGTATCCCGATTTTATTTAGTTTTTATCTCCTTTTTTCAGTTTTCATTCAAGATATTGCTATCTGAACAAAAGACTAGGACAACCCTACTCGGGCAGCAGGTTCCCCCGGACAGCAAACATCTTGGCGCTGACGGTGGAAGTGAAGCCGTCGACCTGCCGGCTGTACTGGTCGACCTGGCGGGCGTTGAGCATGCCCTCCAGGCGGCTGGGCTCCTGGGGCAGCTTAAACAGCCGCTGCCACTCGTCCTCGGGCAGGGGTGCCTGCTTGGCCGCGGCACGCTGGGCGTTCTCGACCTTGCGCTTGGCCTGCCAAGCAGTAATCTTCTGCTGCTCGCGGGTCAGCTGGCGCTGGTGGTACTGATGGTTGTTGAGGTCGGTGTAGTGTGCCTCGATGCTGTCGAGCAGAAGATCACAAGTCTTCTCAAGGAACGGGTCAATAGACAGGTCGAGGGCGTCCAGCGACGGGTAGGCGGGGACGGCCAGCTGATGGCGCTCAATCTCAGACAGCGAGTCGGGCAGGGGAACGTTGGCCGAGGCGGGGGTTGTGGGCAGCTGGTGCATGAAGGTGTTCAGCAGGTGCGAGTTGTGCACCTTGACGGGGAACTCGACAAGGATGTCCTTGAAGGACAGCTTGGACTTTTGCAGACTACATTGTTAGTATATCACCATTCATCATGTGCCTCAAGTGCATCAGATACACTCTAGTACATCCAAGTCCGCATATGCGTATACTTACGTCTCGGTTGTGAACTTGCCCTCCTTGTAGGCGGTAACAAAGGCGGTGGACAGGCGGAATGCGCGCAGGTTCAGCGAGCCTTGCGAGCTGCGGCTGACATCGTAGACAAGGCCGACGGTAGCGGCGCCCGAGTTGGCATCGCGCTGGTAGTGGTACAGGTTCTCGATGAAGCTCATGTTGATAAAGTTGCCCATGGTGGCGCTGGTGTAGAAGCCGACGTTGTTGGCGTCGACGTTGACCTCCTTGAGATGACGGATCATTTCGGCCGAGTAGGTCATGTTGGCCTTGGAGCGGGGGGCAGCAGAGGCCAGGGCCGAGGCGTCGTTGGCGTGTCCGCGCTCGTTGGAAGCAGCGCTGTCCAGCAAAGTGTCGGCCGAGGGGTAAGCAAAGGTGTTGGTGATCTCCAGGGTGCCGTCGTTCTCCATGCCGACAATGGCGCCGGTGACGGTGGTCGGGAACGCAGCCGAGCACTGCTTGGTGATCTTCATGACGACGAGGGCCTCGACCTGGACGGTCTGGAAGGGCTGGTCCTTGGCGGCATCTGTTGCGGGGGCAGCCATGATGGGCGATGTGTGTATGAAGGGTTGTGGTTGGAGGTTGAAGATTGAAGATTAGAAATTAGAGATTGAAGGGTCGAAGTTGCAGGTTGCAAGTTCGAGATGGTTTTTGGTGGGGCCGGAAAAAAGAGAGGTTTTCGGCGGGGTGAGGAGGAGGGAGTATGTCGGCGAGAGAAGGAGGGACCGGCGAAAGGTCGTCGACAACACGGGATTCAGTGATGTCTGGGTAGAGGGTGTGAGGTGTGGCTGCCGAAGATGGACAGAAGTTCTGGTGAGAGGGTGGGGTGTTGATGATGATTGGGTTGGTGATGGGCTGGATTTGGGATTTTTGCCTGTTCCGGAGGAATATTTTTTCGTCTGCCATGACAATGCTAGCAGGTGCTGTGCGGTTGTGGGTTTGCTTACATAACTCTGCATTGTAGACTCCTTTCTGCCAGGGTTTGGGCGGTGTGAGGCACCGAGCAAAATCGCCACTCGTATGTTTATGTAAGTATTGATTAGTCATTTTGCATTAGATGTAGGTTGTGAACAACATGAACAAAGTCATTTAAAGTCTGCTGCTTTTTATTAGAAAAAAAATAAAAGGAAGCGAAAGTCACACATGGTGTGGCGTAGTCTTATGGCCAGTTTACGATAGCTGCTTTATCTGCTAAGAGCCGGTACGTGGCCGAGGAGCCGAGTATGCCATAGCCATGGTCGTTGAAGTCATACTCTCGGTTCAGGGTGGCATATACTCTGTGCGAGTGGCATAACCAGTAGGATACTACCAGATTAATAGCCGTCGGAGAAGTTATCAAAACATACTGAAAGTGCATTGAAAAAGTACAGTGGTGGGCAACTTTAAAAGAGTGCTGGGCTCTCGCGTGCGTGGCATCCGCGGGACTCACTGAGGACATGGCTTGAGCTTGAACAGTAAAAATGATGTCTTTTAGTAAGGACAAATAGAATTAGGAGAATGTAGCTAGATTTGAGCAATACACCTGTTCTATTTGTTTATTTTGTTATGTTTTGTCAACTTTGGTAACGAATATAATATTTTCCCTTTATTTTGCCTTCTTTACAAACAAGGCCAATCAATTAAATCAAATCAGACTAAATTAAACAACCACAAACACGAATAACACAAAACCAAACAAACGAGACATGGTTAACCAGGAATAGCCGAACAAATATCCCCGGCCATCCCACGCGAGATTTGTCAAGTGCGTACAGGTGCTGTGTCTCGTGCGGGATTGCGAAATGCACACCATCCCACACAAAACCCACGAAACCCACGCCTCCCCCACGCCCAGATACACACCACTACACCGGGGGACGGTGTACATGTAGAAATAAAGTGTATATAAGAACGACGTCTCCTCGGTTAGAGTGGTTGGGTGTGTTGATTGATTGCTTGCTTGATTGTTTCTTAGTTATCACTTGTCGCCGACTCCTTGGTTATTTAATTTGGTTTTATTCTATCATGACTCGTGGTTCATCATCTAAAGATCAACGAAAAAGGATAGGGAAGCAGAAAAGAAATTATGGGAAGGCGGTCACGAAATCCGGCATGGAAGAATCACGAAGAGACAGCAGATACCAAACGTTACCAGAACATGGAAAGAAAAACAAAACGAAGAAGCAGAAGAAGGCTTGCCAGCGGGACACACATGGAACACCGGCGACGTCAAACATGCACCGACAATAAGACAACGGCAAACAACACACATCTAAATTACCACTCGGAAGAAACACGCCTACCATAACAGCCAAGCGGCTTATGGCCTATTCGTCGACCCAGGGAATAAGCTCCCAGGTCTGGATTCCATCGCCAATCACAAAACGGTAGCGTTCAATGCGCCACTCCTTGTAAAGGGAGCGGACTGACGAGCTTGCCTTTCTATGCTGGGGGCCGTGGCCAGCCTTGTGCGCATCGGCAGGAGTTCTCCAGAGGCACGTGGCCAGGTTGCGGCCGTCGGCGTCGGGGAGATCAAACCAGTACCGAAGCAGGCCGCCACTGTCTGTTGCCTCTCTGTGGGCGGCCTTGTCGAGACTGCTCAGATCACCATAGTCGGTTGTGGGAGGGATCTGAGAGCGAAAGGCGACGCCAAAGTATGACGACCTCTTCCACTCGATGCCAGAGTAGGCCGGGAGGGCAACCAGACGCTTGAGCTCGTCGATGACACGAGCAAAGTTGAACGACTCTGTGTACGGAGCCGTGGCGTAGTCGCCGCGCGTCTTGTCGAACACGGCCAGGGCCCGGGCAATCAGCTGTGTCTGGATGTCATAGGTCTCCAGATCCAGCAGGTGGTCGTCGTATGGAGAGAAAGTGATGAAGCGGGCCGAGTCAGAGTCGGCTACCGGTGCCGGAGCCGGTGCCAGAGACTGAGCGAGTGCGGCCTTCTCATAATCGTCACCAAAAGCCGGAGCCAAGCTGGCGACCGGACTTGACATGATGGCAGCAGCAGGCATTGTGAAGACTTTACAGCAGAGCGAGAAAGGTCAAGGATGGTGAGAGAACAAGTGTGAGAACAACAAGTTACTGGAGAGGAGTGACGGCACGACTCCGACAAGAGGCCCAGAAAAGATGAGAGATGATATCACAAGTGATGATACCGCGAGATGATAGATGATGAGATGGTGAGACGGTCAATGCTCTAGTGATAGATGACAGCGTCGATGAGCAGGTACAGCCAGTGCTGGTGGCAGACTGTTGTCAAGGGTTAAAGAGTCGATGTGGTGTCGCAGAAGAGGGTGACGGCGGGCAGAGGGCAACGGCATGAAATATGATATAAGATACAGATGTCTGCAATCAGCCAGCCGAGTCAGGTCAAGGAGTAAATCAGCCCGGCTCTTCATCGCTCGTCCAACAGACTAGCTCCTCCCTTTTCTTTTCAGTTTTATTCATTTACCCATTTACTTCTTTATTCATTTATTCGCTAACGCGGCCATTCACTTTTATTCAGTTTCGTTTTTCGTTTTTATTCATTTTTTTTTATTCATTATGTTTTATCCATTTATCTTCATTTTTATCCCAGCCAATAATATTGGCATCGTTTCCCTCTTATTATCATTACCGTCCCTTTCCTTTTGAGACGACAATGTTCGCCATTCAGCAGGTGTTAGTAGCACAGCCTGTTGACATCCGGCAGCTGAATGGCGAGCTTATCCCGCCACTCAGGTCTTTGAACTTTCTTTTTTGGTTACTCTCGGCTCTTTTGTTCTTGCTTTCTTTTTCTGGAGGGTTTTTCTCTTTTCCTCCGTTTTGTTAATCTACTACATGGCTCTTCCCGCCTGTCGGGATCGCCTAGACACGTTTTGTTGGCTGCCACGACGTACCGTTTTCGTTCCTTTTCGTTCCTTTTGGTGCATTTTGGAGACAGTTCTCCAAATAAGGAACATGTCTTTAGTAACAAAACTAAAACTTACCTTGAAGTGCTGATTTAATTAGTTCGAAGTCTTTTAATTTCTTCAATATTGCCCAGTCGAGTCGCGGTCTTACTTTGCCCAGGATAGGCAATCGCGCCATCGCTTACACGTTTGATGTCACTATTTTGCCCGTCTTTCCAAAAAGGAGTTTCTGCGTACGTTCCGCATGCGAGGGAGGCACGACCGACCACACAACAGAAGAAAGGGCTGGAACGTCCAAGATATCAAGTATCACAAGCCAGCATTGCGTGAGAACTGCAGCAGAGATTGCGCATTCATGAATGCAAACTGATAACAGCCTGACCGGAGACTGACTGGAGACGGACTGCAGCAAAGATAAGAAGAGATTGTAGAGATAAAGGGCTGCAGAGATATCGAAAGATATCGAAAGATATACAAAACAAAGGCAGGAGCGATGCACTAGAAAGAATAGAACCGGCAGGCGCGCGCCTTGGAAATAAAACGAAACGGCAGGAGCCATGAAGCAAGATTGGCACAGCCTACACAGCTCGTAAAAAACGGAAGGAACGACCACACCAGATGCAAGGTGCAGAGAAATGAAACTCGACGAAAACGAAACAAAAGGGAACAATAGGGAGGGAAATGGAAAGAACGGTGTATGGCGAGCCCATCCATGTTCTCGCTCTTTCCATCTGTCTCAAAACATGCTCGCTGTTGCTGCTGCTGTCGCCTTCCTCGACAGTCTCCGATGGTCGGTGAGAAACACACTGCGGGACAGCGCCGTGCCTCAGCGTCGTAAAGCCGTGCCGTCTGCAGGCGAGATACGCAGAGTGTGCAGCGTATGCAGATAGAATGCAGATAGAATGCAGATAAATGCAGACTGCGCAGGCTATATATGCATGGACATGCATGGGCATGCACACTACCTGTATTCACCATACACTACTATATGCACGCTTTCTGCAGAGTGCAGAGGTCATTGGCGGCGATGTGACTGGTCTTGGCTGAGATAACGGGAGTCTGGTAGTCGAACAATGTATGTCTGCAGAACAGATATGCACATACAAAAGTAAGAATAATATAAATAGACAAAAATAACACATCACTTATCATCCAGCGATCCGGAAGCTGTTCCTATCAGCCAGCCCGTCGTCAGTGGCCAATCCGCACGCCAGGTGGCTGCATTTCTGCTTTTTGCCAATGGAATTATAAATCATTATTCAATCGCTATCTACTATAGAGTCGGTGTCTGGTATCCTGTATCGCATTGTAGTATCGTAGAGTCATAGATGCATCCCGTATCTGCGAGGGTGCCGATGAAACAGCTGTCAAGACGCGATCCGAGGCGCTTGCCACATAAGGCCGAACGGGCCAGGATGCGAAGGAGAATGCGGAAAGCTGACAAAGCCGACAGGTCGAGATATGCATCGGGGACGGCTCGACAATGAGATAGGAAAGCGAAGAGAAAGAGGAAAGGGCGACTGTGCCAGGATGGGTCCTCGGGACAATGCGGCGGTATTCGCGCGCCAGCTGCCTGCAGCGATAACTCGCAGCCGATCTTTGGTTTTATGTCTTGTTTTATGTCTTCTGGCTTGTGTCTTCCGCCTTCTATCTGCCATCCCCCCTGCCTCGGCAAATTCCAGATCCATTGCTTATTCGTCGTCGACCTCGCGCCCACCGCGCAGCCATACCTTTGCCATCTCATAAGTGCCCAGGTACAGCCCGCTTCCGACAAATGTCCAACCGGCTCGCAGCAGGCCGCCTCGGAAGAGCCCCCGGATGCCGTGCTCGTTGTAGATTTGCTTGGTAAGTTGGACGGCGCCGTTCTGGTTGGGGCTGCTGTTATCTTTCCTGCCTGCAGCCAGCATCATGCGCGTCTTGATGACGTCGGTCGGTGTGGTGACAATGGCGGCAATGGCGCCCGATGTGCCAGCGCTGAGTCCATTGATTGCGCCCGTCTTGACGACCTTGTGATACAAGTCACTACTGGAGGTGTCCCCATATGCCTTGTCCCAGTGCACGCGCAAGCGCTCGCGCATCGACTCGAACATGGGAAACTGTAGCGCTGTGAACGGCAGATTGCGTGCTGCGAGTGCCGTATAGCCCGACAGCAGCCGACGCACGACGCCGCCCTCGGCATTCAATAGCATGCGCAGGGCTTGTAAAGAACTGCTCGTCGATGGCTTGATGGTCTTGACCTTTGACGAGTCTACTTGGCTACTGCTGGCCTGGATCATCTGTGCATTCTGCTTGATGACCTCGGCAGGGGTCAGGATGAGACATGCCGCAAGCTCGGCAATGCCGGACGAAATGGAGTTGACAACGGCCGCCGGCGCAGGGCCGCCGATGACCACGGGCAAGGCTTTGCCGACTACGGTCTTTGCCGATTCATACGTTGTGAAGAACACGCCCGAAGCGGGCAGGGTGGCAATGATGATGCTTCCGATGCCCTGGTAGAGGCCGCGCAGGGCATACGGCGATGGCACGGCGCGCCGAGCACTTGAAGTGGCAGCTTTTGGAGCAGATGAAGCGGCATATGTCTTGATATAGTCGCGACTCTGCATGCGCGTCTTGACCGTGTCGAGGGGGTAGAGCAGCAAGTCGATCGTAAACGCGGCAAAAGCGCCGGCCTTGAGCGTCAGATGGGTGCTACACTATTCACATTGTTCAAAATGGAAATACGAGTTAGTTACCAGTAATATTTCTGTGTGTGTGTTGTCGGCCATGCTTGCAAACTGTGAGGGGTGATGGTGTGGTGGGAGGCGAGTGCGACTGCGACGGCAATGGCAACGGCAACGGCAATGGGTGATGGGTGATGCGCGATGATCAGATAAGAAAAGATAATTGTGTGAGGAGGGAGGGGTGATTCGTGGTACTGTGCGGCGAATATGACACGGGCATTAAAGTACTCGTTGGCGGTTACATTGCCTGGAGAGGAGACTAGGGTCTTGGTCTGTTGCTCTTCAGACTCTACATTTCTAATAATTAATTTGACGGCTTGTCGTCGCCAATCTTGCACCGGAATATCTGAACAAACGTCTGTACATACATACTATGGTAGTGCTGTATTTCCACTTATATGACGTAGCTTGGAGCCTTGTTAGTTGATGAATGGAGAGACGGCTTTGGAAGAAACAATAACGAGTTCTACATCGACAACATGCTAGAGGCGCTCAATGACGAGGAGAGATGAAGAAACAGGTCTTTTGTGAAGTCAACGGCGAGAGTGAACAGAGCCTCTATTGGGAAATAGAAACAAAACAAGAAGAAGAAAAGAGAGAGAATGAGAAAAAGAGTGAGAAAAAGAATGAGAAAAAGAAGAAGAAAAAGAAGAAGAAAACATAGTCAGAGACTTTCCCAACACAGCCCAGAATCAAGCCAAACAAACTACTGAATCGCCTAAACTCGCAAAAGCTAAGAAACGTCAATACGAATATATAGCAGTCAAGAGAGGCTCGAAAGCAGGCCAACACTGTCATTTAATCGCGCATGAAACGCTGGGAAGGGCCGGCGCGTTGGCGTAATGTGAGGAAGTGGCGGCCCGGGCGTGTTGGTGTACCTACGGCGTATTTGCACGCACCATGACTGTCACTGCGACACTGTCACCTGTTGTCCTATCAAAGGCGGCGCGGCTCGAGGAAAGCGAGGCGGGTGGCAAATAGATATGTCGAAGTGTGATCACGGCCTGTGCTCATACTGTCGCGAATGGGCCTGCTGACGTCGAGGCTGGTGTGTTAATATCATGCGTTAATATTAGAAAGCAAGACTCTCTAGCAACTTTCCACCTACACACTATCGAAGCTCTGCAATCTCAAGGCTGCCTATGGATACGTATGGAGTTATGATGAAGCACAAAGCAAATAGTAGAGACTATACACCGGCATAGAGGATATATCTTCCTCATACGATGGGATTGACGAAGTAAAGGAGGCCATGCCAAGCAATGCATATACAAATGCAAATACAAATGCAAAAGAGCCAAAGGGAGGAACAAAAAGACAAAAGGCAAACCAAAACAACCCTGTCAAGACTAGCCAGCCATTCGCCAGGCAGACGCCCCCTCCGCACCAATACATACTGCCGCTGCACCTGTCTGTGGCTCATGACTGCGCTTATTCGTGTGGCTCCCTCTTTGGACCCCTGGACCCCTGTCATTCTCTGTCATTCTTCACATAGTCGTTGTCCTTCTAGTCTATCTCAGCCTCTCACCATAATTGCTTTTTCTGGAGTGAGTATGTTAAACCTGTGCACCTTGTCAATGTTTTGACAACACCGTTAACACCCGGGTGCTGTGTTCGCCTTATGGCCAAACCGCTTGCCCATCCTGTACCGCTGCAGCGTAGCGCTGCCGTAAGATAGAACACAGAACCTGTGATGGCAGATTCTGCTACGGTAGTTGTTCGAAATAAATATATAAAGAAAAGCCATCTTTACCTCATAGTTTGCTTTTGTCTAAATTGTTTGTTGCGTGCACCTCAAACAGCAAACGACACTGCAATCAAGTTCTTTGTTCCAGGAACCAAGCATCTTCAAGGCCCTTTGGAAACAAGAACATATAAAGAACACCATGGAAGCTCGAGACACAAGAGATGCTGCAAATTTGGCAAGCAGAGAGTCCAGATCTGGCGACGAACAAACTCACAATCCCAGCCGAAACCATCATGACATGTTCGCACTACCTCGACACCGGCCGTGTACGCCAGCACCGACTCGCTCACGACATTATGCATCGGCCCTCCCTACTCCGCCGTCGACTGGTCAAAGCCAACGCCCACATCTGCGGCACTCACTGCGCATAGCAGAACGGCGACAACGAAAACAGGCGGAAGATTCGACAGAGACTGTAGAGGCAACAAGAGCCACATCTCCAAGTCCAGCGCCTGCACCTCAGCAGCTACCTCGTGCCCCAAGCCCTCCACTACATCGGCAAACTCCACCACAGGCACCTCGCATGCCACGAGAAGACTCGCCTGATGTCTCTCCTCTGCCACAGAATCAGCAGTTCTGCTCCTGCTGTCCACAGCCGTTGGGCCAACTTGGCGCGTCGACCCGTGAAGCAACTAGTGAAGATACTAGAGAAGAGGCCACCACTGCCGTGGCAGACTGTGTTGTTCATCAAGGCAGTCAGGCTGGCAGCCAGCACGAGCACTCTGGGGAGTCCCATAACCTGTCAAAAATGGACAGACAACGTGAGTTCATCCCTTTTATTATACGAAAACCAGTACAGCTGCTAAAAAAACAGTTCGAGATGCAAGGGAATACATGGCAAGGAGACAGCGTGGGTAGTGACAGTGATATTTGAGCGGGCGAGGCATATTCTTTCTTTCTTTCTTTTTTTTCTTCTCTGTATTATTCTGAATTGCCATGCGTTGATGTAATCATATTAGCCAGTTTCTTTACAGCATATGTTTAATATTATGGCCCTTTTCACTCTTAATTAAAGCCATTGGCTGCTTATTGATTCTATAAACCAACACCGTAAACATAAACCTTGAAGCAAAGAAAAAAGGTCGTCAGCATGGCAAACCAAACAATACAAGGCTGGTCCCGGCCTGGGCTGCTTTGTGGCGCCAACGCAATTGCACAATGAAAGGATCTATCCGACGGTTGCACCAATATATGCCAACAATAACGGCTGCAGTAAGAAGTTTAAGAAAGTAGTGATACAGGCAAGAAATACTGGATAGTAAAGTTAAAGAAGAATAAAAGAAAAGAATAGACAGACAATAAAAATGTAACGGTCAAATAAGCGCTGACGGTGACGACAGGGGCCGTAGCTCAGCCTTCTGCCATCACCCGCAAATAGATATTCTGCCTGGTGTTGTAAGTAAAACTTGCATCTTAAATGAAGTGTGGGAGGCCGCATGATAGGCGATCGAAATCCGTCGTATTGTCGTGGTCTCTTTCGGACTGAACTCCCTGCTTTCGGTTTTCTTCTTGTTCCCATTGTGGATTTCTAGACTTCCTGTCTAGACTTGCTGTCTAGGCTTGCTTAAGATTTGGTTAAACTACTCCGGCAAGAAGAACTATCGATTAACCATCTACACCGAATTAGGGAGTCGATACTAGAATACACATACCAAAAACAAATGAGGAGACCTTCCACTGTCGGCAGATGCTGCCGCTCGCGGGGTAGCTCTCCTTTGTTGATGCGCAAAAAGCTCTATATCTCCGAATCCGTGCGTATAAATATGCAGGCATGCAAATACGGTGGATGCAAGAATACCTCGAAGGACAATATAGATTACAAGGCACATTAGCTATTCAAAATCAAAATGGACGTTCCTACCCTACCCGAGTCGCACTCGGGTATCCCGGCATACCTCCTAGACAAGGCCCGCGCCACTAAAGAGGCCGTCTATAAGCTCAAAGACAATGCCGCAGACACGGCCATTCATCGTCGGCGCTCTGTCCCGGCACTTCCCCAGGGTGTCGCCAAAGATGCGTTCAATACAGCCATCGACGATTTGCGCGGGCTGCTTGGTGCAGACCATGTCGAAGTCGTTGACCAGGCCCTGCGTGACGGCTGGTACATGGAGCGTAAGTAGTTACAACATCCCATTAAGGTTTGCGTTTCCCTTTCTAATAGACAGACCCCAACACGCACGACATGATGGCCATTTTGGACGACGAGGAATTCGTTGCTTCGGCCGTCGTCTACCCGGGCAGCACAGAGGACGTCCAGGCCATTGTCCGCTGGGCAAACAAGCATCTTGTGCCCGTCTTCCCCATCTCCATGGGCCGCAATCTCGGGTATGGTGGTGCTGCTCCCCGCGTCCGAGGGTCTGTTGTGATCGATCTGGGCCGCCGCATGCGTGCCATTCTTGATATCAGCGGCGACGACTTCACCTGCCTGGTCGAGCCGGGCGTTTCGTTTTACGCACTACATGACGAAATCCAGCGCCGTGGTCTGGGCGACGAGCTTTGGGTCGATGTGCCCGACCTCGGTGGCGGCTCCATTATCGGCAACACGGTCGACCATGGTGTCGGATATACCCCCTATGGTGACCACTGGGCGACACACGTGGGCCTCGAGGTAGTGCTTCCGAATGGCGAGGTGGTACGGACGGGCATGGGCGCCCTTCCGGGGAACAATACATGGCAGGCGTTCCCCTACGGCTTTGGCCCGTTTTCCGACGGCATCTTTTCGCAGTCCAACTTTGGCATCGTCACCAAGATGGGCATGACCCTGATGCCTAACCCCGGCGGGCACGAGAGTTTTGTAAGGTTTACTATGCAAGATATGACAAGTATACGACGTCGACTAACAGCATAGATGTACACTTTCCAGCACGAAGATAATCTGGCTCAGCTGGTATGTCGTTGACATTCGCATTTTCAGTAAAACTTAAACTGCTGAAATACTGACTATTTTGCAGATTGAAATAATCCGCCCTCTGCGCATTCGCAATATTCTCGAGAACGTTGCCCAGCTGCGTCATGTCACGCAGTCTGTCGCTGTTCGTGGCAAACCGCGCACCGAATACTACGTCGAGAAGGACGGCCTCATCCCGATGGAGATTGTGCATGCTGCTGCCGCCAAGTTTCCCGGCGGCGACCACACGTGGGCTTACTACGGAACGACCTACGGCCCGCCTGAAGCCCGCGCCATCAAGCTAGCCACGGTCGACGCCGCGTTCCGTAAAATACCTAGCTGCCGGCGTGTAGATACCAGCCAGTTCCCTGCCGACGAGTACTTTTGGTCACGCGATCGCATCGCCTCCGGTACGCCCGACCTTCACGAGCTACGTTGGTGCCAGTGGGTATCCAACGGGTCGCACATTGCCTTTTCGCCGGTCAGCCCGATCCGCGGCGCCGATGCTACAGCCCTCTATGCCCTGGCGAAGAAGCGTCACGAACAGTACGGCATCGATGTGTTCCCTGCATTTTGTGTTGGTCTACGCGAGATGCACCTTATTGTCGAGATTGTCTTTGACCGCTCCGATCCCAAGCAAAAGGCCAACGCACTGGCATGTCTACGGGACATGGTGGACGACGCTGCAGCACTGGGCTACGGCGAGTACCGCACACACTTGGCCCTGATGGACCAGGTGGCAAGCACGTACAAATGGAACGATGGTGCTTTGGCAAAGTTTCACGAGACGCTCAAGGACGCGCTGGATCCAAACGGAATCCTGGCGCCCGGCCGGTGCGGTATCTGGCCGAAGCGGTACCGCGGCCGCGGTTGGGAAATGACACGAGAGAGCGGGTGGTCTTCTGAAGGCAACGGCGTTGACAGTGTGTGATCACGAAACAGTATTCAACAACAAGGCTTCAATTATACGCATATACACAACTAGTCTTGGAATCGGAATCAAAATAGGATATCAAGTTAAATTAAGGGGGGGGGGGCTAGTAAGGCTGATGGCAGGAGAGGGCCCGCGAGGTAGGTAGCACGGCCTAAGCAGAGGCAGACTTGGCCGACTCGGCCACTTTGGCCTGCCACTCCGCAACAACGTTCTTGTAGTCCTCGCAGCCGTAGGGTGCAGTGGCCTCGGCCAGCCAGCCAGCCTTGCGGTAAATGGGTAGACCCAGATCGCCCAGAATCTGGTCGATGTACGGCATCGTGTCAAAGACAAAATCAGGGAACTGGCTGCCGTGGCCAGCAGGGTAGCGCCACTTGCCGAAGCGGCTTGTCAGCACGGTCTGGTACTGCAGGGCAGCAACAGCCTCAGTCGCGTCTGCCTCGGGCACAACGTTCTTGGGTAGCGTGCCGTCAAATAAAGCCAAGATCCACAGCGACTGCAGCTGGGCCATGAGGGGAGTGCCAAAGTTCATGACAATGCCACCAAAGGCGATATCGCGACGGTGGACAAACTTTTGTGATGGCGGCAGCACAAATCGGTATAGCGTGTAGGGTGTCAGGGAGGTCGAGGGAGTGACAGCCTCCTTGGTTGACAGGCCACCTGACTGGACCAGCGGCTTGTAATCCTTGTTCGCCACCGGCTGGTCCTTAAGACGCGGGTACCGCTTGAAAATCTCCTCGTCGGCCTTCTTGACGGCGTCCTCTGTGAAAATACTCTCGGAGTCGGTGGGAGCATGGGGCAGGCCGAGCTCCTTATCGATGCCCTCGGGCAGGAACTTCATGGGCGGCACGTGCTTCCAGCCAGTGACGCAGCCGAGCAGGTCGGTCTCGATCACGGTGCCGTCAGCGAGGTTGACCTTGCCGGGTGCCAGCGAAGAGATCTCGGTGATGTGGACCTTGATGGTGCCGTCGCGTACCAGATCAAAAAAGTCGGTTTCGTAGTTGAGGATGGAAAAGGACGAGGCTGTGAACATGGCTTCGGTCCAGGGCTTGAGCTTGGCAGTCTCGGGGTGGCTGTCGTACTTGTTGAGGGTGAGGACATCGCCGCCGAGAATGCCCCAAAAGGTGTTGGTGAGACTGCGGCCAATGGCGGAGCCGTGGTAGAAGCCGCGGATGCCGGTGTATCCATCGGCGTCGCCCCAGATGCAAGGGCTAAACCAGGAGAGCATGCGTGTCATGACAAGCTTCTCGAGCCACTTCTTGAGCGGCGTGACATAGGGCGGCGACATCCAGACAGGGCCGTGGCCGGTAGAGCGGATAACCCAGTCGACCTTGATGCCCTTGCTGGCGTAGGCGTAGACCATGTCCCAGGCCGACTTGGTGCCACCAAAGATAGTAACGGACTTGGCCGTGTCGAGGGTGTCGCCGTGCTGCTTGAAGTCGCGGCTGTGGAAGAGGGGCTTGCCAAACGTCTCTTGGCCTTCAAAGTGCGGCAGGAAGGGCTCCGAGGTCAGGCCAGCAGAAACAATAAGCTTTTTGGCGACCAGGGTAGACTGGGTCTGGGCCTCGCCGGTAATTAGGGTCAGGGTCCAGCCACCTTCGTCGATAGCCTCGGCGGAGACAACCTTTGTATTGCCGCGGAAGCTGGAGGCGACGCCAAAGTGGGCGGCATAGTTGTTGAGGTATTTGTGGATGACTGTGCCGGGGATATGCTCGCCAGGCTTGACGCCGTAAGTCTCAGAGTCCATGGGGTAGTCTGGGTACTCGTAGGTACCAAGCATGTTGTTGCTCTTGAGGCCGGGGTAGAGGCGGTGCTCTGCCCAGACACCTCCGATGGTGGCGGAGCCGTCCAGAATAGCAAAGGATGAATCAGGGTGCAGCTGGCGGTTTGTCTTTGCGGCGCAAATACCGTGCCAGCCGGCACCAACAATCACAAGGTCCAGTGTCTCGGTCATGGCGAAGAAGTAGCGTCGAGGGAGGTGAACGACGAGGTTGAGATGGGCGCAAGTAGCTGTGACAGGTATGACAGGTATGACAGATATGACCGATATGACCGCCGATATGACGGGTGGGACATGTACGACAGGTACGACAAAAGTGGCAGCACAGAGCCGTGTGAGAAAGAAAAAGACTAAAGTGATACAGACAGAGACAGAAGAAGCAAAGAAAAGAATGCAAAAAGCTCAACCTCGAGAAGCAGCTGCAGGGTAGCTAATAAGGTTCGCGATCGGATAGCAGTGGATGAGGATCAGACGAGCAGTCCGTCGGGATCGGATAAGGATGGGGGAGAGGAAGAGGGGTTCAGGACAGCCAGCACTCGAGCAGTCAGTCGTACGGGCACGAGGTGAGCAAGGTGAGGGCAACGGGACCGTGAATGACCAGAGTAGCAGTGAGGCAGTCCGTAGTGCGAACGGTGGTCCGTAGAGAGGAAGTGGAAGTAGCAGGGATAAATGGAACGTGAAGCAGAATAAGTCTGGATGGAAAGGGCAAAATCAGGCGAGCTGGCAGAGCTACGGACAGAGGTGAGGGTAGAGGTGAGTGCAGAAGCGATCGGGGTCGGCAAGGATCTGCGGGGAGCTGTTAGACAGCTAATACTGCGTGAGTACTAGTAGACACGCAGGAAGAGTATCAGGCGCCTAGCCCGTCTACTTCAGTATGTTTACGGTTAGCGAATCGCATAGAGCTCATAGGAGGGACTGGAATGCAGAGATCAAGAAGTAGAACACAACAGCAGATTTGGATTTAATGATCTTCTACTCTCTACTCAGTCTGTGTATCCAGGCCCGGCCGAGGCCCCAGCAGCTTGGTAGAGTGCATGCACGAACGTCGGCCGGGATGAGTGCACACCATGCTGTTCTCTGTGCAGTTATGTGTGCTCTACCTTTTGCTATGAGTGCTCGACTGCTCAGTGCTCGACCCAATGTTCTCTTGCAATATGCAGCCCCTGTGGACTGCAGGACGAAGCGAGCAGAGTCGTATTCAAGGATGCAAATGGCAAGACTGATAGCACCTACACTACACCATATCAGAAGCCAAGAAAGCCACACTGCGAGAGCTATTTTCACATTTCAATACTATGTACATAGGATCTGTAGTTTTTCTAAATTTTATCTAATCCGTTGAAACATTAAGTGGGAGGCGAGCTCAAGACAGAGGAGGCCCGTTATGGAGACATCCCGAATAGGAAGACTAACTTGGTATTACAGGGGTGACTAAGCTAATACGACCAGGATGTGAGAGTCGGGGGGTACCCGTATGGCAGGATAAAAGGGGAAAGTGCGGAATAAAGTGTAAAAAGAGGGATTACATAAACACAGTTGCATTGTTACATTACGGAGTACATTTCTATTGTTGCTTCTTTTCGCACTCTTTTGGCGCAGTTCTTGTTCATTTTTGTTTATTTACGGAGTACGATAACTGTCGTGTGTCAAATAACATTCAAATACGATGTATACTGGCTATATCCGCAAAGAGGCAATAGAGGCGAGGAGCTGTCCTCGTTTGGTTGATTATATAAATATAAGCGTGGCGTTCGAGATCGACGACACAGACAGGGACAGGCCGTCACTTGAGAGCAATGCATATGCACGTCGACCCAGAACATGCAGAAGCATACGCTGTACTGTCATGTACGACAACGCACGGGACATTACCAAGACATGTCTTATTTCGGGGGTTAAGCGGCGATATGTGGATCGAGACGACGACGTCCGATCTACCCGTCGTTGCAGCTGAGCGGGTGAAAAAAGTCGTGCTACGTTTACATCGATGAGTTTAGATGTCCAGTCCGTAGTCCGCAATACAACTTTGCGCTGCACACGCCGTCCTACATAGTACGCAGTTGTTGTCGGTGTGGAGGTAGGGCCGAGGGGTCTTCCGGCGTGGCGAAACACTCACCTGGCCTCGTCCGTCTCCGCCGATTGGAGGCTTGGCTTCTCCGTATATTTTACAACATCGAATGTGATCAGTACTAGGTCATGTCCGTTGAAGCCATTTGGATGATTCCTTGTCTATATAAGTATTAGCAAAAACCAATAAGAAGGAGAAGGAAAGAAAAACGCACATGACTTGCGTGTATGGTAAGGCACCTACAGTGCGCACAATGACATACCCAACGGCAAACAGCATGGGCAAGGTGCATGTTGCATGTTTGCAAGCTCTTTTCAGAATGCGATGAACGATATGAACCATATGAACGAGAAGCTGTGCCGTTCCTCGGGAGTAGTATTTACACGTCCAATGAAACGGGGCAAGAAACGGACTCTCAGGAGGCGCCCTAAAAGGTGCCCATGAAGTCTCCGTAGTCCGTCGACAGCAGACAGCACTCTTCTGTACACCATACTACTACTACTGTATATATGTGCCGAGTATTTACAGAGGAAGACTCCGTAAAATTGGTGATTAACGGGAGGACACAGACATCAAACTACGGAGAATCTCACGAACGATGCTATCTTATCAGTTGTGGCGTACACCGTATCTTTTTCTACAAACCCACAGACGTACGAAGAACCTCGGATTATCCGCGCCGTGGTCATTAAGGGGCATCTTATTGTTTATATTTAGTTGTTATTTTTACTGCGAGTTTAAGTACAATAATTTCTTAAGTATGCTTTGTCTTGCTTATCGGCAGCATATCAGATTCTCGAGTTTCCACATTCCGTTTCGATCTTCTCGTGATATTCTATCCCCTACTGTGTTTTTGACAGCGAGTTGCCATCCAGCCGTCCTATCCCAATCTGTCGCCCAACTGTCGACTGTCGATCAGTTCGCATACACACCCGGTCACATGGTCACATGGAGGCAAGGATCTTTGCTGTTGTACGGGGGCTGTTGTGCATAACAGCTTTGTACCGAGAGCATTCTTATTAGTGCTAACACGCACAGTATTATGTCACACATGCTGTAAGAAAGAAGTAGATACGGTGCGAATGCCCGCCAAAGGGTGGCACTAGACGGAGTTCCCCATGCATCGATCGTCAAGTGCACTACCATCTTTGGGGTGCGAACGCGCTTGATACAGCATGTGATTATGCAGGGGATCAGAGAACAGTGCTGGGATAGTGAGGTGCTGGGACACCGAGATACCCCGGGATTGCAGACGTTGCACTTCTCCTGAGTGTGGCAGCAGTGGTAATATTTTTGGGTCGTTGAGGCAATTGACGTGATTAATGCAGGCGTGTACTTACATTGTGGGTATTGATATGTACGAGTATGTGCGATTATGTACACAATAAGCATAACACAGAGACGGTAATTACAAAACCGTTAGATGTCGGCAACCAGTGACAGACCTTGGGGGTGGCACTATCGAAAAGAAAATACTACAACGTCCAACGACAGCCAAAACAACTCACAATAAAACCAAGGGTCAAGCCACGGCAAAAAAGTGTTTGAAATGGCTCTAACAGAAACAGGCAGAAGTTGTGCAAGCACAAACAAGTACGGGCAGTAGACAGATTAGGACTGGGACTCAGTGGGAAAGCCCGACGGAGTTATACTTTAGACACTCCAAACTACGACTTCTCTGTGTGCATTACGGGGAGGGCCGGCGGCTGCCGCAGTGGGTGTGTGGAAGAACAGAACAGGATAATGGGGAGGATGGAGGGAAAAGAGTGATGTGCAGGGCGAGTGATACAGGCTAGGGAGGACTGCGTCGGCTACGGAGTTCGTACTGTAGTAGTAGAAGAATGGGCAAGAAGACTACCAGTGGCTAGCAGTGACTAGCAGTGGCTAGCAGCGACTAGCAGTGACGGACCAGAGCAACCGGGCCGCGTTTCTTTGTTGTACTCGGACGCAAGGACAGGCTAGCGAGAGCGGTACGGCGGAAGATGGGTGGGAGATGAAAGAGAGGTAATTATCTTACATAGTAGAAAGATGGCTGGCAAAAGACAAGAAAGCGGCCGAGACAGAAAGAAGACTGCAGCAACCGATCAATGGACCCCGATCGGCTTCAAGGTGTCTGAGATACAAGGCAACACAGAGCGAATCAACGTTACAAGGCACAGGTTGGCTCCCAGTCCTCAGGAATAATAGGGTAGTCCCACCTGCAGACAGACGGTTTGTATAACTGGGCCGGTCTGTGTTTTCTCTGTACATCGTTTGTAAATATTTGTTATTTTCTACTCTGTCATCCTGCACGGAGAATGCCGTTTCGTTGTGTGGAGTACCATTGTATGTATACGACCTCAACGACTAGCATGCTCATCCTACGATTCCTTTGAATCTTGAGGTCTCTGTGAAGTGTCGATTGGATCTTGCATCGGACAGGCCTGCCAGGATTCACAATACGAGTCGGCTGTCGGTCTGGTCTGTGTCTGTGTCTGTCTTTGTTTGAGATGCACCCCGAAACCATGCCTCGCCCAGGGGACACTTCCCGTCCGTCGTGGCCTACGATGTATCACTGTTTATTGCTGTTAGCCAGGCCAGGTCTGTCTGTTGGCTGCTTGCCTAGTGCCGTGTTGCTTGAATTAGCGTTGAACTACTCGAGTTATTCACTGTCTGTTCGCTCATATCCCCTCCAATATCCCGCCGTAGCTCCAGGTACCGAGTAATTGATGACGACTACCAGCAGGGAATGGCTGTGATATCAGCTTCTGATACACGAGCCAAGGCCTCCTGAGATAAAATGTCTGCTTACATCGTGCTTACTGTTTGTTTCTTCTTATTCCCATTTTCTTCTCGTACATACGGAGTACAGAGTAGTTCAGGCATCGGTGCCGTTGCATCTCCATTGCCAATGCAATCCTAATCGCATCCTCTGCCATCCTGTTCACTCACGTCGATTTTACAGAGTACTTGGGCCCTCTGTTAATCAACAGTCCTTCTCAACGTGCTTGGCTGTCCACTCCTACTACATAGCACATTAGTATTCGATCGCCTCGGCCCCTCCCTTGTTAGTAGCCATTTCTCTCTGTATTATGTGGATGCGTTTTGCAGCAATATGATCCGCGGCTTGGCTGTCATACATACTACTACTTTGACGATAACCGTTTGATTTTGGCTCCTTTCAATGTAGTCCCAAATCCTTTCGCCAGGGTATGGCCCATCCCACCCCGTTTCTTGGTAATGCACTTGGCCTAGAGTAGCTTTCCACCTCTATCCGTAAGACTCCCTCTACGATGTAAATAAGATGTACATAGTAAGACTCTGTCAGATAGGCTGACCTCTGCTTCCCCCAAACTGATTTACTTGATCGTGCCTTCGGTAATCTTCCTCGGCATGTAGTGTGTAGTGTATATGTGGTCACAACAGAGTATAAGTTGCATTTAGAACTCATACGAACGCCCAGCAATTGTCGCCTTAGGACCCCAAGTGCGTCGTAGTTGGCGAGCACCTACCGGGTCTCGCTCATGGTAACGCCCTCTACTACCCAGGCATACAACTGCGACGTCGATACGAACCCTTAAACATGTAGCTTATGTGCTCTCTGTAAAGTATAGAGTATCTGAAATATCAAAGTGCCCCAAATATTCACACAGCTCGCTGCCTCGCCTCTACCCTGTCATAGTACCACCTCTTGGACGTCCCACTGTCTCCTGAATACATGCAAGGGTACTCTGCACATGGTAGGACAAAGTGTTAAGTATCTACAAAGTACGGTGTACATAGCACATATGTATGTACTCCGTAGTATTCTTGTTTTGCCTCTACCTCTGTGTCTTTGCGCGATATTACTAGAACTCGGTACTCTGTATTTGCAATTGCTGCAACAATACATAGGAATCAAAATTGCAGGAATATGACAGCTGCACAGGTGAATATGACAGCTGCCGTCTGTTGTACTCGCCACCTACATGCCGATCCCCTCTGCTTTCTTTTTCCGCTTCTTCTGCTTCCTTTTCCTTCCTTCAAATCGTCCTAATCCTCTTTCGCTACCCTGATCACCCTGCCGGCGAGAGCGTCAGCCGTGTTGCTGACAACGCAAAGTGCATACTACTATGTATGCTGGGTCTGATCATTGGGTTTGACAGATTTTGGTTTTGCTTTTGGGATTTTAGGATTTTGCAGTTTTGCTATTTTGCTGTTCTGATAATGTTCCATACTCGAATCCATCCCTGTCACTTTGCTCTACATACATAGTAATACTATGTATTACGCTCGATATCATTTTCCTTATTTCTATTTTCTATTTTCTACTATGTACTCTCGCGACATATGATAGATGCCGTTGCATTGTTACTTTGATCCCAAACCCTCTCTCCTCTCCTCTTTGGCCTCCTCCTACCACCTTCTCCTGACAGATCATCCTTTACCCTGGCATCGCGCGCCTTGTTGCTGTCTCGGCTGGATTCTCTGCTCTGCCTTTGTCGTCGGGCTGGCTCGTTCTCTCTTATCGTCTCACGCCTTTTTCATGTTTGGCTTGTGTGTGTGCCCACTGCCTTGTCTGTTGTCTCGCACCTGCAATCGCCTTTGGGGGCTACATTCTGCACTTTCGCCATTTGCCTTTTTCTCTACCACGCTGCCTGACTGCGTACCAACAAGGCTGTCGTTTGCATCTCGTCCGCCTGGCATACTCAAAAGATTAAATATATATAAGGCCGCTCCCTCGAGATAGCCTTTAGATTCCCGGCAGACGCAAGATCAGACTCGACCTTTGTTGGGTGAGAAACATACAGAGCATCGTTTTGGTCTCTCTCTGTTTTTGGTTATCCTTTTTCTCTTCTTCTCTGATATTCTCCCCGTTTATTTCGCTCTGATACCCATTCCTCGCTCGACTGGCCCGACGCTGCGGAGCATTTAGTATACGCATTAGCCCACGGTACATATACACGCTTACACCTCTCGTCTTCGTCACTTGGTTTCTACTTTGACTTCAAGCTTGTCTTGTCATCCGTCTTCACTTGTCTTCACTATCTGGACGTCGTTGTAGCACTCATTGGCGACGTTCAATCCGGCTTTGAAAGTCGACACCAACGGTTCTCTTCTTTCCTTCTCTTCTTGTTCTTTTCTCTCTTCGTCTCTTCCTTCTCTTTACTTCTGGTCCGCCTTCGTTCACTATCGACTCTCGTTCTTCGGCTCTCTCTCAACACAACATGGCCGACGATTTCACCATTGAAGCGTTTACGCTTCTGGCCATCGGCCTCTGCTTTATTCTCCTGCGCACGTATGCCCGTCTCTCCAAAACCGGCATGGCCGGCTTCAAGCTCGACGACTACTTGATGCTGGTCGCCGCTATCGTCTACACGATCGAAACAGTGCTCGCCTACACCGTAGGCGCATACTGGCACGGCCTCGCCAACAACGGCATGACGGATGCCGAGCGTCTTGCTCTCGACCCCAGCAGTGAGGAGTACCGCCTACGCGTCAACGGCTCCAAGACACAGGTTGCCGGCTGGTCCACGTATACCCTGCTTCTGTGGCTACTCAAGGCGTCCATGTGCTCGTTCTACCTCCGCCTCACCGAGGGACTCGAGTACCGCACCAAGATCTTTATCGGATTCGGCCTTATTGCCTCTACGTGGTTGGCCGTTCTGTTCTCAATCCTTTTCGGCTGCCATCCCATGGAGAAGAACTGGCAAATCTACCCCGATCCCGGCAGTATGTATTATGTTTTTGTTGTTGTTCTTTCAATAGAATGTTCACCACTATCTCTAAATGGATCCCAACTGACTGTAGAGACGCCTGCCAACCGGCCATCTCGCGCATCGACATCTTTGTCACTGTTGTGCTCAACGTTCTGACAGATATCTACTTGCTGTCCATCCCGCTGCCCATGCTGTGGGCCGCCAACCTGCGCCCCGTTAAGAAGATCGGACTCATGCTCTTGTTCTCGGGTGGTATCTTTGTCACCATGGCCGGCATTCTGCGCTGCGTCCTCATTGTCACCAACCCCGTCACTGGTGCCCAACAGGCCGGCTCGTGGGCGTGCCGCGAGACCTTTGTCGCCGTCGTCACTTCCAACGTGCCCATGATCTTCCCGCTCGCCAAGCGCTGGGGCGGCCCCTTGTTCTCGACCATGCGCAGCGGCATCTCATCCAAGACTCGCAGCAAGCGGTCTGGTGGTACCGGTGGCAGCCGCAGCGCCAACGGCATGATCATCCTGGAAGACAAGAACCCCCGCCGCGGCCAGGGCCCCATTTCGGTCAACCCCATTCCCAACATGACGTTTACCGAGAGCGAAGAGGCCATCAACGAGCAAATGCACCAGCAGCAGCTCCAGGACCAGAAGACGCAGATGCAGGCGGAGCGCGAGACCCGCGATAACGCGCACTACGGCCACAGCAAGAACGGCGCGTCGTTTGATGTGCGCTCCAGCGACATTGAGAACCATGCCGGCATCACCAAGAAGGTGGAGATGCACATCACCGAGGAGGAGCGGCGGCGGCGACGCAGCCACTCTGGCTCGGATGGCTCCGACAGCATGGACATGATGGAGGCCATCCAGGGCGCGCACCGCGGCAACTATTTCTTGACGCAGCAAGACGGCCAGCCGCGGCGAAACGCAGCTAACAGCTCTGCCGGCTCCGCAGGTGCGGGCTCGATGAACGAGCCCTCGACGTCGGTGCCGTCGACAACGGTGGCGTCGCCGCTGGGCATGCACGCATGGGACGGCCACACGTCGGCATCGCCGGCTGTCGATTCGAAGCGTGGCAGTCTGGGCCTCAAGGGTTCGCGCCGGTAGTCTTGCTAGGAAGACTGCTATTTCTGTTTCCTGATGAGTATTTGTTATATTATAAGGGCGTCATTATATTTTATGTGTATGCTACGGGCCGGAGTGTTTGGATGTGTTTTTTTATCTATTTTTTTCTTGTTTGTCATTTCTATATATATACCATACCACCATTCGACATTGGTATTATCTGCAATAGACTACATCAGCAGTATTGTTTTGCTTTGTTCGCGATGTAATATTTTGCATGGCACCTATTCTGTTTCTGTGTGCTTTTTTTTCGTTTACCTTTTTTCTCCCATGATGCTTCCATCTTGTTTTTGTCTAGATTGGCTTGTTTGTTTTTTCCTGCCCTTCTCTTCCTTTCCGTTCTTTTCTACTGTATTTCTCTACTGTATTTCTACTTTCTTTCCCTTGCTCTACTCTAATACCCAAGCAACCGGAGGCATGCCGCCTATATAAACATTTCAATACTCGCAACAAAGAGCACAAGACACGATCTCGAAATAATCTCTACTGGGTGTCCGTTGTCCTCGGAGTGCGGCCAAGACATTTATTTCGGATCATGTCCAGAGAATCGAGCCTGAATCGGCTGATCGGCCGGCCGCGCTGATCCGACCATGGCCTCTTCTTGGTCTGCCTCTCTTCTATTTGTTCCTTCGGTATGTTTCTGTCGCTGTTTACTGATCTCAGCTCTGCATAGCACGGGAACTGGGAACTAGGCTTCTCCAGGCTGGCGGTGCATCCCTTGCGTTCCCGGGAGGGTTGCAACCAATACGGCAGCGTAAACCCTGCTGAAGCAACGCGTGCATGTAAGTAGGGCTTGGAAATGAGTAGTGCTCACTTCTTGTGTGGTTCAGCTTAATAGTCATGAAACTGGGATAGAAGAGAAGAGCGACACGTTTGAAAGGCAAATAAAAGCAGAAAAAAAGAAACTTTGAAGACAAAGTTTAAAGCAGATATCGTTTCAAAAAAAAAAAACCCCCCCATAATTCTAAGCAATAAAAAAATGAAAGACAAAAAAGGACAAAAAGAAACGATGAGAGTGAGATTTGAACTCACGCGACCGAAGCCATATGATTTCTAATCATACCCATTAGACCACTCTGGCATCTCACCTGCTTGCTTGTTGGATTGTGGACCCCTGGCAAGAACTATATATCCTGCCCACAAGCATTACATAACCCGTCATTGTCTGCGTAGCTATCACGAGCATGCCTGTTACAGGGCACACTAGGCCGTTTTCGCCTGTTAGTCGGGCTAGCAACACTGTACATAGCTGTAGCTTCTAGCTCGACTTAAAATCGACGTCGATAAGCTCATCTGAGATCTCGTGAGTATTGTTGCCAACACGGTGGTTTGTGAATCTGAATAATGTTTTTTTATCCGTTACTTGCGGACTTGTTATTATTAAATATAAGGTAAGATGAAGTATAGTTATCTCATTGCATGCTTAATATTTAAAATAAAATAAAAACCCCTTTTTTATTCTTCCTTTCCTTTCCCTTGTTTTTATTTTATTTTATTAACTCGTATTTTTATCTACAAGTACATTGGATTTTGTGTTTCAATCCTTTTAACCAAAATATCAAGGTAAAATAAATACACTTTGAGCAACAGTTTCTGATTATGAAATAAGTTGAGAGAAATAAATTAAACAAGAACTATATATATCTCTATCCTGATACCGCTGTCCGATGAATGGTATCATCTCAAAAACATCCCAAAGCAAGCTGCTTACAACCACTGCTAGCAATCGTATGCCAAAGTTCCGATCAATACGGCTACGACTCAACAACAAACAATGTTGTGGAAATGAGAGACTCTGTTGTATTATTCGGAACGGCCATTAGTCATCAGATGGGTTGACTGTCTGTAATTCAAAGGAGAAGGAGCTCACGGTATGACCACACCTACCCAAAGGGCAACACCCAGCCAACAGTGTGAACAGCAAGACGCCCGATATGGCAAGCATGCCAGTAATATGCACATCTTTCACAGGCACGCTTCGCCTTGCAAAGACAAGCACTTGTACCCTACATCACGGCTGCACCAAGACCTGCCTCCTCATACTTCTGTATTCTATATCCCTTTCATCATATATCTACACCTGCATATGCACACCATCACGCCATATTCCATCCGCCACCTGCCATCCGCCACCCCCCATCCGGCTTGCTGCTCCTCCGCCTGACTGACCGGCAGCTGACCGACAGCTGCCCTGCGACTCTGCTTCATCCAGACCACCAGGATAGAACCGGCCCGGGATCTTGTTGTTGCCTTCGCTGTCGGCATCGGCTCGTTTGTCGTCTCCTTTCTCTCTGGAATCATGGCCATCAAGCTCATCTCGCTCGCCCTCGAGGCCGGCACTGCCATCGAGGACTGCCCCATGCTGCGCCGGCTAGACTATGCCCTCACGCGCGTCGTCACCGACGTACTGCCCAGCACCGTCAAGTACATTGAGCAGTTCCTGCCGGCCATTGTCATCCCCGGTCACGATGAGGACTGGCCTATCTTCCTGCGGTATCCCTTCTACGGTATGATCAGCGTGCCCATCATTGTCAGCATCATGTTCGTCATCATGTTCGCGGCACGCATTGTGGGCGATGCCGTTGAGCGCAGAAACGAGGCCGAGGCACGGCGCATGGAGGCCGACGCAGCAGCAGCAGCACTGAAAGGGCGGTAGACTACATATATTGATATAACTCGGAAAGCGGACAACAGAGACGGGAATGGCGGGAAGACTATCTTTATATAGCATCGCTAATAACATCATAACACTCACACCTTCACTGCCAGAATAGCTACTTGTTTGATTGCGCTGTCGGCCCGTTCGGCATCAGCGTCTCGTAGGTCTCCCACTCGGGCGATAGCGGCATCACTGCCGAGCGAGTGAAGATGTGCTTGGCCTTGCCCCATTCCAGCACGGCCTCGGGATCCTCAATCGTGCCGCCCTTGACCGACACAGCCCTGCGCAGGGACCCGTCTTTGTTGTAGACTGCATGCAGGAACCGCACGCCGCAGCCTCTGCAGAAATAGCAGTGCATCGTGTTGCCACTGTCGGTGCCGCGCGTAAACACCCCCGCATGCGCCTCGACGTCGGGCGGCAGAGGGAAGAAACCGGGCGCGGGTGGAAAGTAGACGGACGTGCCAAAGGCCGAGCCGGACTGGCGACGGCAGTCTGTGCAGTGGCAGTGTGCAAGGCCGAGCGGCTTATCCGTCTGCGTGTACAGCTTGATGCTGCCGCATTGGCATGATATCAGCAGGCCTCTTGGCGGGTCCTCGGCAACAGGAGACGCCGGTGCAGGCGTTGGAGTCGGTTCAGCCATGGCAGCTGGAGGGGGGTTGTTCGTCTGTTGGTGTTGTGCCAAAAGTTCGTCTGTTGGTGTTGTGCCAAAATTTGAGAGGTGTGAGAGTGAAGTTCGTAGTGTTTTATTTTGAGCCCTTTAGTTGATTTTCACAAATACATAAGCTTTGTCAACGACGTGTGGTTGAGCTACCGGGATGTGCCAGCGCCTATCCAGCAAGCCGCGGGGCTGTAGACCGCACTACTCGCCCGACCAAAGTAACACTGACGTTATGCAGGCAAAACCGACGCAACAGAAAATGTTTGATTCATAAAGCCCATGCGCCTTTACGCCATTACACTATGTAAACAGGTCCACAGCGACATCAACATCGACAAAAGCCTTGTTCGTCTCCTCGATGCCAGGCTTTGACCTACGTAGTACATCCAGAGGCCGAATTTCGCCGATAACACGAAAGTGCCCTTTCTTCAGTTCATTTCCCATCACGTCCTGAAATACTCTCTCATCGGTTCCTCATGCGCCTCTTCCTCTCTCTGAACACCCTCTCTTCTCTTGATATGCTCCCTTTACTCCCCCTTCCTTCCTGTGCCTACGAGGATGAACTCAGCGGAGGGTAGCTTGGCTCGCCCGTGGCGTACTTGTTTGTCGCCGCCCGAGCCATACTGTCAAACTCGGCACGCTCTGTTCGGTACTGGTCCGCAATCCGGGCCTCCAGCGGGTCATCGGGCTGCGGCTCGACCAGCAGGTTGCGCACAGCCTCCAGAACCGTCCGGATCGAGAACATGGGCTTCCAGTTGTCTGTCTTGAGCATCGACAGACAGATGTTGCCAAAGTCGTCGTTGGTGACATTGGGGTGGTAGATGCGCGTGGCAAAGTTGATGGTCGGCGGCTTGAACGGGAAGCCGTCTGGCAGCGTAAGCACAATGCCAAACTTGCCGCTCTCGTACACGGTGCCAGCCGGGCCGTCGAGGCGCACGTGCCAGACAGTCATGTTGCCCTCGACCGGCAGCGTGACCGTCATGCCGGCGGGTGCATTTGCTGAGCAGTCGGCAAAGTCCTGTCGCAGTTAGTACGCATCGATGCATAGATAGATGGGCAGAGAGGGAAACACACCTTTGCTATGCGCTTTGACATTTTAAAAGATGAAAGATGGTTCGAGGTTGGTTGAAAAAATACAAAGAGCAAACAGACAGCTGGATCTGGTGGCGAGCTACTACTGTATGTAGATGGCTGACAGGCGGGGCAGCTACGGCTAGAAGTGTTTGGTGTTTGTGTGCAACAAAGGCTGATTTGACTCAGTCTGACTCGGGGACTCGAGTGTTGTGGCGAAGATCATGCCTATTTTATAGAAATATACATCCTAGCCAACTTGCAGGTTGGCCTCTCGACTTAATTAGGCAGGAACACACTTCAAGGCCGTTTATTCACGAGTGCTAAGGCTGACAGCTGGGAGTAGGCAGTGACATCAGGCTGAGAAGGAACCCAAAGCCCAGAAGGCGGGGCAGCCCAAAACGGCAGGCGGTGCGACACACATGCCCCAAGAGCTCCATGCTGATGCGAGCGCCACAACTCAGCCACAGGGGTCACGGCCAGTCCAGAGCTGTAATATACAGTAATACTATGTACATACAGTATTAATATTACCTCTCCCTCCACATAAGGAGCTCCTTCCTTCTTATCGCTGATAGCAACCCCACTGCTGACTGGGCCTGGCCCTCCGCTGGCTGCCGCTCCTCGTCATCGTGAAACGCTCCGCTTCGGCGTCGTCCCGTCCCTCCTCGCACAATTCACTCAGCACACCGCTGCACCACTGCTGTTCTCTTTCTTTCGGTTGTGCCAATTTTCTGTCGATTTCTTCGTCTCCTTTTCAACTCCCACCTCCTCTACACAATGAGTGGCCTCCAGGACCCGGCCGTCGAGGCCGCCTACGACGCCGTCCGCTCCGACAAGGAAGCCATCAACTGGCTGCTCGTCGGCGACCTTCCCGACAAGAAGGGTGTTCTGGGTCTGCTGGCCACCGGCGAGGGTGGCCTCTCTGAGCTGGCCGACAAATTCGACGACTCCCAGGCCCAGTACGGCTACGCCCGCATCCAGTATGCCAACGACTCCGAGTCCACCCGCGTCAAGTTTATCCTGATCGTCTGGATCGGCCAGAACACAAAGATCATGCGCAAGGCCCGCGTCAGTATCGAGACCGGCGAGGTCAAGAAGGTCCTGCGCCACCACAGCATCCAGGTTGATGTCCACGATCCCAAGACCGACCTCGTCGAGGCCGACATTGTCACGCGGCTGCGCAAGGCCGGTGGCGCCGACTACAACGGCGGCCGGGGATAAACAGCACCCCGTTGTCTAGAACTCAGAAACTATACCATAAACAAACCACCCCAGCTCGCATCGGACGCTATTCCTTCTTCTGCAGCGTTCCCGTCCAAAATATATCTCGCGTCCTGTCCATTCTGCTTCTCCGTTCTCGGGCCGGCGTCGCGCTTCCTGTCTTCACTACTATTCCAATATACGAGTCTCGTGCGATCCAGCTTTGATTCTGACCGTTTTATTGCTATTTATTGCCATCTGTCTGCCATTGATCGTTGCGGTACTGCTCTTCTTCTTGGGCGGCTGGACATCTTGATATTTGAAGTCTAGATTGGCACACGAGCACTGTAGAGATGACTAAGCAGATGCCATATGGAGTAGTTGCCGTGTCTATTATTATCATCAACAGCAGACGACGAAAGGTAAACTAAATAGGAAAGAGCAGAACAGTAAGACATATAATCGACACCAGTCGCCACGTTGCTCATGCGCCAAAAAAAACAAGAAACCCCAAAGCCAAACATGCCAATAAGGCCACAGCTGCAGCCGCAGCCCTTATTGATACCAAAAAAAAAACATGCCTTACAAGCCTACTAGGCGTCCGGCTGGTCATCCATCTCGACATCTTCAATCTCGGTGGCCTCTTCGTCGACCTCAAGCTCTGTGGCTTCTTCGACCTCGGTCTCGGCTTCCTCGTCGTCCTCGGCTTCCTCGTCGTCCTCGGCTTCCTCGTCGTCCTCGGCTTCCTCGTCGTCCTCGTCGTCCTCGTCGTCCTCCTCACCCTCTTCTCCTTCTTCGGCCTCGGCCTCGCCCTCTTCCCCCTCCTCCTCCTCCTCCTCCTCCTCCTCTTCTTCATCTTCGTCTTCATTTTCTTCGTCTCCCTCAGCCTCCACGCCAGAGCCGACCTCCACGCCCTCCTCATCCTCATCCTCAGCTTCCTCCTCGTCCTGCTCCCCCTCCTCGTCCTCGTCATCATCCTCTTCCTCCTCATCGTCCTCGGTCTCCGCGTCGACTGCAACCGTTACTTTATCGCCATCAGCTGCATCGTCTTCGGTTTCGGCTTCTTCTTCAACCTCTTCGTCGGCATCGACCATCTCAACAGTATCGTCCTCTCCCTCTTCCTCCTCCTCTTCCTCCTCCTCGTCCTCGTCACCTCCATCCTGAGCCTCTGCGTCCTCAACCTCGGCCTGCTCGCTACCTTCTTCATCATCATTGTCCTCTTCTTCCTCCTCTTCATCGTCAGCTTCGTCGTCGCCGTCGCTCTCGCCAGACTTGTCCTGCACATCTTGGCTGCGACGCAAGTTCGGGAAAAGCATCGACAGAGGAGCGTTCTCCTCGTAGTCCGCCGGCACATCGCTCAGTTCGCTATCGTCATCGCCGAGATCGTCGATGCTAGCATGTGGTGACACCCGGGCCGCGCTTCTGGTATTGACTTCATCGCTCACATCGCCATTGCCGACATCGTGCATTTCCGTGTCGCCTTCGACATCAACTCCCGCATCTCCCTCGTCTCCGTCCTCATTCTCGTCTGCCTCTTCCTTCTCATCTTCATCGTTCGCCCGCCCATGGTCCACACTGACATGGCGGCTCTTGCTACGCGTGCGCCGTGTGAGATGGCCCCGACCGCTGCCACTTGCATTGCCGTCGCCGCCACTGCCCTCGCCATCCTTGCTATGGACACTGCCAGCACGGCCACCGAGCGCTTCCAGGTTGGAGTTGGTGATATCGTGGAGTGCGCTCGAAGACGAACCCAAACGGGTTGACCGTCGGCCCATGCCTGTGCCGTTGGCTGGCCCCTCGCCAATCCGACGGGATAGCATACCAGTTGCAGTGCCTGCGGAACCACCAGCGACAGACCCCTGGCCGTCGTTGGCATTGGTTCCCGCAGCACCGGGTTTGGCAAGGGGGTCAGCCAAAAGAGCTGTGACTTGTTCAGCCTTGCGTAGGATGTCCGGCCGCCGCACTGCGTTGTAAACACGCGGGCGCCGTGAAGGCTGGTCTCCGCCCATACCAGAGCCTGACCGTTCCATCTTCTCGGCAGACAGGAGGCCATTGCCTCCTGGAGTCTCGGAGCCAGCCCGACTGAAGCCGTTCGCGCTGGCCTTGTCGGCGGCACCGGTCCGGTCAGATAGTAGGTTGAACGATAGCATCATAGACGCTGTTGTCTCACTCTTCTTTTCCTTTTCTGCGCGCTCGGCCTGTTCGGCCTTTTCGGCCTTCTCGGCCTTCTCGGCCTCCTCTCTCTGCTGTTTGTGACGATCCTCCACAATCTTGGCAGGACTCTCGCCAGGCAGGTCACGCGCAATCTCGGCAAAGATAACACTGTAGCAGTTGCTGATCAGGTCGTCAACGGGGCCGGCCTTCATCAGGTTGCTGTTAAGTTTTTTTATCTCGACCGCCTCACGCATGGCATTCAGAGCCGGGTGGTCCACGTCAGTCTGGCCCACCCACTCATTGATACGCTCGGCATAGATCTCAAACTCTTCGGGCGACACGTTCTTGAACGCATCATCGGCGTAGAGCGGGATCTTGTAAAACTTGCGAACGAGGCGCACGTAGTTGACGATACACGTCTGCCACAGGTCGTTGAAATGATAAAAGTCAGCTCCCTTCTTGCGGATGCGACGAAGCAGTGCCTCGAGATTGACGCGGTCGTCCATCACCACAAGCAGACGTGTCATGAACCGTATGTACTGCTCAGTGAAAACGTGGTGCCGGCCAGGGCGCTCGGCATCGCACTTCCACACGTTCATCACCATAGTCTTGGTGAACATGGACTCGCGCAGCACATTGAAGGCAGTCTTGGCCTTTTCCACGCGAGCAACCTTGTCTGGATCCTCGGGATCAGTTTCGACAGTGGGCTCATCCCTTCCAGTCTGGTCCTTGCTGGCCTTGTCCTTCTCATCAAGCGCCATATCGGCGACGGCTTCTCCGCTGTCGATAGCCTTGGCTTCTGGCGTCTTGGGAGGATCGGGCTTTTTCGCTTCGGCGACCTTGTCTTTGTCGGCTACTGCATCCACATCCATCTTGTCACCTGCGCTGTCGCCGTTGGTTTCTTGGGGTTGCTTGACAGTTATGCTCCCCAGAGAGTCGTCATCCACGTCCATCTTTCCGTGCCCGCTGGTTTCTTTGGGCTCGCTGGCACTGTCGGCCTTGTCGTCCTTATCAGCCGTGGCAGAGTCGGCATCCTTGCCGGCATTGTTGTCTGTCTTGGAAGTGTCGGTGAGCTCGGGTGTCTTTGGGGCGGACTTTTCAGCCTCCTTGTCGCTACTGGCCTGAAGCTCGCGAGATGGGGGTGATTTTTTGACTGTGGAAGTTGTTTTAGAGGTGTCCCTCTCCTCATCGTCGAGTACCTCAACGGCGGCAGGCTTTTCCTCGACAAGATCACAATCATCAAAGTGAATGCGAGCTTGGCGAATGATCATGCGGTGCTGCCAGTTGGACTTGTCCTTGTCGCGTAGATGCTTCAGGGTCTTGACCATGAACTCGTCCCACTCAACTCGGTTAGTCACAGACACTACGGCACCCCTCTGAATGGCATACGGCTGCCGCTGTAGGATATCGGCGGCCGCTTGCTCGTGCAGATCGCCGCGGCGCACAATCTTGTTGACAATAGTGACGACCTTGTAGTGTGGCTCCAGAATCGGGTCGTTGCCGTGGCGGGGCTTGGGCAGTAGGGAGACCACCTGGATGCTCATTTCCAGAACGGTAATCACGTCATCCACAGTTGGCTTCGTCACACGCTCACGAGAGTTGAGCTTGTCGAGGGGTGTCTGGTACATTTTCCAGATGCATTTAGACAGCATGTAAGCGCTCTTCCAGTCCTTGGCGCGGCGGGCCAGTGCACGGCGGAAGAGACCGGCGGCGTACTTCCACACCATGTAATCGGACATTTCGCCATGCTGTAGCTTTTTATAAGTCGCATGCGTATCGGGGTACACAAGCCAGCGCTCATAGTCTGAGTGGTGGAAGCACTCCGCAGCAAACGGCTCGCGACTGCTCGAGTACATGCGCAGCGCAAAGTTGTGGTAGAGATCGTGCACGGCATCAAAGTCCGTCTCGGCGACATCGCTGGGGTCTGCATGGTAGTATGATAACGAAAGCGTGTAGCAATGAATGGCTGTGCGCTGCAGTTTCACCAGATCGGCACGGTCCTTATTCATTTTTTCGGCTGACCAGAGGACTGTCTCATCGAGATCGTAGTCGGAACACTCGGCAAGACGGAACCACGCATCCCACCGTGACGGTGTCAGCTGCAGCTGGAGACGGAGGTACTGCGCGCCAACGCGGAGATCGTCAGTAGCGCCGGGCGTTTGGCGGCGGTTGAGGTCAACACCCTTGAACTTTGTCAAGGCGACCATGCCGAGCAGGAAGAACCAGCCGTTGCGCGCAAGGACGGTGTCGGGAGTCGTTGCAGGAACAGTGTCCAGCTCGACGGTGCCCTTCCACGCCTGGTACAGGCGCATCGGGTTGATAGGCCTCTTGAGGTAGTCTGTAAAGTACCGTAGGTTGTGGATCATCTGCGTTGTCGACTTTGTCTGGCCGATAGCCTGCTGCATCTGCTCTATAGTGTTCTTGAGGTCCGACTTGAGAAGATCCTTCATCTGCATGCCGCTGGCAAGGGACATAACCTTGTCCACCAAAGCAAGAGCCGTCTTACGTTCGAGCTTTTCAAGAGGACAGTTGTGCTCGTCAAGTTCCGTGATGCCCACGCCCAGCTTGATGCCATGCAGGTCGTAGAGCACCTGGCCAAGATAGTCTTCCAGGTTGTCAATAGATTTCATCCGCAGCAGCTCGGAACGGGCCAGGCGTAGGAAGATCTTGTTCGAGACTTTGCAGTACTTGCGAGAGCCAATGACGTTGTGGATGGATCCAATGAGCTCGGCCAGCTCGTGCTGGAGAGTCGTCTGCGGAGAGGGCACATCCAGCTTGGCAACGGCATCGAGTGAGCCCGCCTTTGTAGGTGTGGCAGGCCCGGGAGAAGACTTGGGCGATGAGACGGGGGTTATCAGAGCATCAGGGATTTCTGGAGAGTCGGCAAGGACTTCATCGGCAGGACCTGTGGCAATGGCAAGCTTAAGTCCGGTCTTGACGACGGTGTAGAGCAAGCTCCACGTGCGGACCTGCATATCCCGAAGCTTGGCCTGCAGGGAGTTGAAAGTGGCGCTGTTGGACGCCGTAGACGACATGCCGATGCGCACCTCATCTTCGTGAAGGGCTGCAATATGAAGCATGCAGCTTATACGCACAAGCGCTCCCGCTGACGACCGAACATGTG
This sequence comes from Ophiostoma australiae, assembly GCA_022392945.1. Classification (NCBI taxonomy): domain Eukaryota; kingdom Fungi; phylum Ascomycota; class Sordariomycetes; order Ophiostomatales; family Ophiostomataceae; genus Ophiostoma; species Ophiostoma australiae. The sequence continues at coordinate 1,202,245 of JAKRGJ010000002.1, read as the reverse complement.
CCTCATCAATAATCTCAAACACGTGCGGATCATTGACGGCAATATGCAGTGCTTGAATGGTCATCTCGTCGACGGTCTTGAGGAGTGACATGAAGGTTTGCAGCCGCGTCGTTTCCTGTGGTATGGATAGGAAGGTCTCGCCCTCGAGGTCACCGACAATCATCTCAATGCTCCGGAGGTAGCATGACAGCACCTTTGTCGAGTAGTCGATGCCTTTGTATGCATCGGCTAGGCGCGTCCAGAGGAACATCCGCAGCTCCGTGCTACTGCCACGCAAGAACTTCCACATGTCCCGGAGCTCGGGTGTTGCACACTCGGAGATTGGCTTCTGCTCGCCGGCGGACGCATCGCCAATGGGAACGTATACAGAGTCCGGGTTCAGCACCGGCTCCAGCTTGTCAATCACAACCACGGGATCCTTGAGCTCCTCTTGGAAGAGGGACAGGAAAAAGTCCATTGTCGTGAGCTTGCTGATTTCTCTATCGGCGGCCTTGTACGAAACGTCGGGCATGACATTGCTGTTGGGTAAAACGATATTAACAGCATTTCCGTTTGCATCCTCGTCGTGCAGCGACTGACGCAGGCTTTCCCAACAGGCCAGGATGTGGTCCCTGGGGACGCCTTGTGTGAGTGTTGTCGACCACATCGATGCCCACAGGAAGCGGTACGAAAGACCTGTCGTATCGTCCTGGAAGGGCACGCTGGACATATCAGAGACCAAGCTGATCCATCTATCAAGACGCGCGCGTGTCTTGATTCGCACTTCGACGCCTGCCTCGCTGGTGATCGCGTTCATCCGCTCCTGTATATCAATGTAGAGCTCAACGACCATCTGGGCAAGAGAGCGTGTCTGTGCATTGCGGGTGGCATCCGCCTCCAGGGTGAGGCTCTTGGGGCCATCGCGTATGTCGGGCCACAGCTCGTCACGGACCTGGCGGTAGATCAGAGAGTCAAACGTGTCCAGCACTTGGATAACACCGCGCTTCATACCTTCTGACCACTTGAGCGAACCATAGCTGCGGGACATGGACACCATAAACTTGTAGACGACGTCGTGAATGGCGTACCAGCCACGGTTGATTGCCACTACAAACGACCGCAGGCCGCCCATCTCGTCAAAAGCAGGAATCTCAGAAGAGTGCTGCTGGCCAGACTTTGTGCGTTCCAAGAACGCCTCGAGGCCAAGAACCGGGGTGTCCTTCTTACTGAGCAATATCTTGGCCCGGTCGTCCTTGTACGTTGTGATGAGAGTTGAGCGCAGGTCCTTGGCCAGCTGGTTTTGCAGCTTTGCAATGCGGTCCTCGGTCTGGCCGCATGCCTCAATGGTCTCGTCGAGCGCCGGGATGTTGCCGACACCGAGCTTCTCCAAAAGAGTCCTGGCGTGCTTGAACAGGTACTGGTCTGTTTCTTGGTTGATCTGCAGCTGTTCAGCAAAGGCGACATTGGGGTCTGCGGCCTCTTCGACCTGTGTTTCGCGCCGGCGGATGCGCTTGCTGCGTTTTGTGTCGGCATGGTCTTTGTCGTCGTCCGTAGGTTCTGGGATGCCTGCAGCAGACTGCGAGCGCTTGCGCGACAGCGAGCCACTGCGGTCTTTGTCTTTTGGTGCCTGATCATCCTTGTCCTTTTCCTTGTCCTTGTCAATGGACCCTGTCTTTGATGCATCATCTGCTGCTGTGGAAATGCTCTCCTCAGATTTATTCTTGCACTCAAGGAGCGGCTTATCCTCTGTTGCGTCGGTGCTGACGGCTTCGTTCTGGAGCCCGGAAAGTTGCTGGTCGATCTCAATCTGCATGATCTGGTGCTCGTCTGGCATTTCGGGTGCGTGAAGCTGGATGGCCCGTCCAGAAATGCCGTGATTTTCTACCGAGTCCACGAGGGCAAATGCAACATCGGCCCACGACGGGTCTGTGAAGCTGATGGATATCGGGGAAAGGCTAAGATCCTTTAACGACTCTTGAGTGCTGGGCTTTGGGAGTACAACGTCTTTGGCAGGATTCGGAAGCCATGGCAAGGGATCAAGGAAGCGCTTCAGCGACGCGGCCATCTCCTGCTTCAAGTAGGGAGCCATGGACGGGTGGGACAACGACATATCGTCTGCAAGCTTCTGCAGCACATTCCGCAGCTGCTCCCCTGCAAACCCTTCAGCGAGCGACGGAGGCTCTGCCTCAACAACGGCCGGGTCATCGTCCAGCTCAATGGCTGCCTCGAGACAGTACCGTCCGATGCGTGCGCTCTTTAGAAAGGCTGCCACGCGCGCAGTCCGCCTCCATAGCTCAGCATCTGAGGGGTCGCGGTCCAGCGCCGCACTGAACTCGTCGAGCGCATGGCGCGTGTCGCCCTGGACAGCTGTCTCGCCAAAAACCTTGCCGCTCATATCGCCCTCGGCCCGCCGTGTCCGTGCCTGGTGGCGCACCTTGTCAAGCAGAAACTGGCCATGGTTCTTGTGTGCGATATAGTAAGCCTGTGGCAAGCTGCTGCCTGTTGAGTTGTCGTCGAGAACAACCGGATCAAGGGACACACCGGCCGTAGGACCAGGGGTGAGGAGGGGGTCGACTGGGCGTTCGGAACGCTCGTAGTCCGTCGCGGCCTCGGGGTAGCTGAAGATGTCGGACTCGAAGAGGACCTTGTATGCATCCTCGGCCTCGGGAAAGGATTTTGGCCCTTGGGCGTGGTATTTGAGGGCGGTCTGGTAGTTTTTCAAGGCATCGTCGATCTACATGGCTCTCGTCAGTACCTCATTGTCCGGCTATTACCTCGCCGTCGCCTCAACACGGGGATCTTACCTGGATGCGCCGGGTGACATCGGCCTCATCTTCGACATTGTCCTCGGGCTCGACGTTGATGGCCGCAAAGGCGGGCTATGGCAGTAAATTGTCAGCAAAATGGGAAGAAATGCGTCGATAGCATCGTGTGTTTGCCATCGCGATGCTCGTCGTCGAGGGGCGTACCATCTTGAGAAGCGTAGAGAGCGCCGCATGCACTCAAATGCCTTTGGAGATAATTCGTAGCAGTTCGTACAGTTGTTTAACGCCTAACTCGGCAATCATAGAGGTGGAGGTTCGTGCCTGGGCGTGCTGTGGTGCTTCGTTGTTGAATGTGGTGGTATCAAAAACACATCGTGAGCCTGAGCCCTGGAGATCTTAGCTAAGCATCGCGTGTAGGTGCCAGGAGACGCGATGCTGCCCATTTAGCAAAACTGCACTGCCACAGGCCGATTGGCTCCAGCTGTAGCAGTGTGGCTAGTGTAAGTGCCCCCCTTGGCTTGTAGGCAGGGAAGGTGCCATCCCAGGCCGGACCCTCCAGTAGTTCAGCCATTATTACATAATCCTGTCAGGAGTAATAGAGACCACTTTTTCCTCCACCAACAGTATGTATTACTGTCTGTATGCACGTACTAATTCCAGAGGCCACCGCCGAGAGCGTCCACCACCATCGTTTCTCACAGGCCGCGCACTAGAGCTGCGCCATTGACATCTCGACACCGCAATAATCTGCAAAGGAGCCACTCTGACAACCGCACGATTGCAGGCAGCAAACGACCCCGACGACCCTCCTTTTCACTCCAGCACCCTCCAGCGGTCTGTCTTTCATCCCCAACAGCTGCATCCAGCCCGGCCTCTCTGGAAGCATCGTGAGACTCTCAACCACGGCTCGTGCCCTCTTCGATATCGCGACATTGTCCGGCCCCAGCCCCTTGATTGCTATCCGGCTTCTACCTACTTCGACATCTTGAGCTTGCGCTCTGAACAGGAATCTCCACGATGGTGGCACCCGCAGTTCCCGAGTACGTTCTTGATTGTACTGCAGCTGAGCTTGATGCTCGCGATGCCGGCAATGCCCCTCCCTCCCCCTTTTGCATTCTGGGCTGGGCGTCAAAGCTGCAAGCTCCCAGGGCACGACACCAAAACTAACATCTGAAGGATTGTGGAGGATGAACTCCACGAGGCCGTCGATAGCCGTACGGAGCAGCTTATGGCTCTGCGCGAGCTAGGGCCTCCCGATCTTGTCCACCTCGTTAAGCAGCCCGTCCGTGGCAATGGCCGCCAGGTATGCTACCTCTATAGCTCTGCTGATAAGCAAAAGTACGGCCCAGCTAACCACCGCCCTGTTCTAGATCGGTGTATACCACCACGTTACCGGTGTCGACGCTTCCTCCTCGGCCAGCTTGGCCGCCTACATCAACACCCTGACCTACCGCGAACCCGGCGCAACCGCTACCACTAAGATCACCGAGGGTCTCTACTGCTGTTACAATGCGCTGTCGCGTCTAGACATGCGCGTCCACGTCAGCATTCCCGGCACTGTCAAGAGCTACTTTGTTGACGAGCGTGGCGAGCAGAAGAAGGCCACCGAGGAGATGTGGCTGGAGACCTACCTCTGCAGTGTCTTGCGCGCATACTCATACGCCGACGACGGCAGCGGCGAGACGATCCGCAAGATTATGGGCGTGCGGCGATTCAACCCCGTCACCAACACCGAGACTGAGCACCGTTTCCTGAGCGCTGCCGAACAGCTCTTTTTCAGAGGTAAGCTCTTTGTTCTTCTTGGAGTGTTTTGCATAATTGCGTATTTGCATATCTGAATTCGACTCTAACCAACTGTCTAGGCTGGCAACTCGGCTCCGACTCTACCGTGCAAGTTCCTACCGTCGTCTCCAACCATCTTGTCAGCGGCCTCCTCAAGTACTTTGAGACCACCGGCCGCTACGCCTCTGGCATCAACTTGTTCCAGAAGCTACAATCACAAAACCCAGAGGTTGCCTCGTTGCTTTCCAAAGTCCTGTTCATGGGCAATGAAGAGGTCGAGGGTGTGCGCGTGCTCTTTGAGGGACTCAAGCAGGAGCCAATGGATTACGTCATGCTCGATACCCAGGCCGACTTCTTGCTCCGCAAAGCACGGGCCGCAGCCACGCCTGAGCAAAAGGAGGAGCGTCTGCGCCTGGCCCTGGGCTGTGCCGACCGCAGTACAATCGCCGCACCTAGTGAATTCGGAACATGGGCCCGGCTGGCCGAGGTCTACGTTGCGCAGGAAGACTGGGAGAATGCTCTGACAATCCTCAACTCGTGCCCTATGTTCACTTACCAGGACAAGGACGCGCCTATGATGCCTGAGCCCAAGGAGGTCACTCTCCCCATACTGCCAGAGACCCGCCTTGACGAGATTGACAGCGAGATGGAGCAGCGGTTCAACGAGCAGGTCGACCCTAGCCTTCTTAACCTTCGTGCCTCGGCCTACCGTGGCACATTCAAGCACGCCTACACCATTCTGACGGAGATGACGGCGAAGATCGGCTGGGACCAGCTCCTGAAAATCAGAAGCAATGTTTTCGTTATGGAGGACGAGTATCGTATCGGCGGCAAAGAAACCGCCTCTGCACCCGAGTCCCCAACAAAGGAGACATTATCGACACCCGAAACCAACGGCAACAACAATGCTAGCACAGATGCGATCCGCAAAGCTTCTTTCGAGCCAAATGGCGAGTCCAAGGATGCTGGCGACGACGAGGAGGGCTCCGATGTTGGCTCAGACGACGAGTCCAAGATTCTTGACGCCGACGATGCCGCATCTCCTATCAAGGGTGACGGCGGCGTTGAGAAGCCAACAACGGCAGCTGATGCCGGCGAGAAGAGCACTGCTGAAGACGGCGCTGCTCCTACATCTGAGGAGCAGCTGTCGCGGCTCAACAACAAGCGGCTTTGTGAGCGCTGGCTTGACAGCCTTTTCATGGTGCTGTACGAAGACCTGCGCGTCTACACAATCTGGCGCACACAGATGGCCCAGTACCGTGCACAGTCGATGCAGTACAAGAAATCGGCCGAGGAGTGGGAGATTCTAGGCAGCCTGGCCGAGCGCCTGCAGCACGAGGACGAGGCCATCGAGGCATACCGCGCATGCCTGGGACAGCGCTTCAGCCCGCGTGCGCTGGCAGGAATTCTGCGCGCCCTCAAGCGCATGCCCGGCGTGACTCAGGAGAAGGTGTCGGCCGTCATCCGTCTCGTGACTTGGCAGTACCGGTGGTACAGCGGCTTCTCGCCGGAGCTGCTGTACGCCGTACGGTCGCTGATCGAGGACGAGGGCGGAGTCAAGGTTGGCAGTCTGATCCAGGCAACGAACCTGCCTCAGCACGTGCTGGACTTGACGCATCACTATGCAGCCCTGTGCGCGACCTTCCACAGCTCTGGCACCGAGGTCTAGCTCAACAGTGCTGCAGAGCCGATCTAACAAAGGCGGTGGTTGCCAACTACGGCATAAGCACGGCTATCGACTGTATGTATACGTGACGGACAACTCGCATAAAGCCACTTATGTCCTCCGACGTCTTCTTATCTTTTCTTCTGCCTTTAAACCTGTTTTGGGGGATAGCAGCGCGTCAGATGTCTCTTCTGTCTTATCTTTGATTGCCATACTCAAGTCTTTCTCCTACATTGATACGTTTCTGTCCGCATGCTCTGCTGCTTCTTATCAAATTCAATGTATGCCTTTCCCGCCAGCTTAGTGTACAAAAAGTAAATGTTATACTGTTTATAACTGTTATTTTATCGCCGCGTAATGAGATGCAGTTTACAAAGTCTTCATTGCTTTTTCTATTCCGAAACTCCTAGTTGCTATGATGATGAAAGATGCAAAAATTATACAGTCAAAAGCCGCGCTATTTAACAAGCCACCGGGTCCTCAACTACAACAGCCAAGACCATCCGATGCGGCGTGGAGCTGGCTGTGTCAGTGTGTCACCTTGAGGTGAAACGGCCGTGTCTTGCCAAGTAACAAAGACAAGGAAAGAGGTTTGAAGGAAAAGAAAGGATAAAGAGTAGAAAATAAAGACAAAAAGAAGCAATAACAAAAGAAATTCCGCGGAGTGATTGAACGTCATAGCCGTGCTGACCATGTATATAAATAGTAGATACAGCCCTCCAGCCCTGGCTATGGCCATCTCCTATGCTAATAAAACATTATAATAGACTAATTGAACGGTTTTCGTCATCGGTCGTCGATTGGTATGTCGGGTGTCTGGTATTGGTACGATATGGTAGGGTATGGTGATGTAGAACTTGCAAAAACAAGATGCAGGAACGCTTCGTTATACGCCATGTCCAACTTTGAACTGGCCAAGATAATAGCAGAAGGCAAAGAAAAAGAGAAAAAGAAAAAGAGAAAAAGAAAAAAGGAAAAGGCAGAAATCATGTCTCAAGAAGAGAGGTATAAATCGGTCTGTGACGAGGGCACAGGCGCAGGCAGTTGCAACACTAGGCTACCTCCGTTGGGCGGCGTTCTCGACGACGGCCAAACAGCGTGCCCTTCCTACGGACCGCAGCATTGGCAGCGTCTCCGTGATGCGGACTGTCCATAACCTCGCGGCCAGGCGTGGATTCCACGACGGGCGAGTTTGAAACTGATGCGACCGGGTTCGACACCTCCTTGAAAGCGTCACGATGCTCCCGCCGCTTGTCCTCGATGTTCTCCTGGCTGAGGTGGCCAAAGCCATTGCGGCGGCGAAAGGTGGCCTCCATGAGCATATTGGCATCCAAAAGGCGACGAGGGAAAGCCTGCACAACACCAAACATCTCCATAGGATCGGTGACTGCGCGGATCTCAGGCTCGCCAAGTTTGAAGATGGCCAATGCGACACGGAACAGGGTCTTGCTGCCTTCATAGAAGAAAATGTCCCAAACACGCAGGGTGGTCTCGATAGGCAGCGTGCCGATAAAACACGACATGAACCATGCAGTCATGCACAGGGTGATTGGAGGGAGTCGCTCGGCAGATGACGCCGTCAAGGGATCTGGTGCACGGCCACCCATTTTGGGCAGCTTCATCTTGCGACTAATGGTGCCCTGCTTCGGTGGCTCCTGAACTGGAGGTGCCCCATCCTCAAGCTCGCCACCAATCTTAGCCCAGACGCCAGGCAGAGAGTCCTGTAGGGCAGCCATGAGCACGCCGAGATCGACCTTGGAACCCTCCAGGGACATCTCGTGTGTGCCGGGGAGGAAAATACGGGTTATGACGTTCAGCAGCCAGAAGCAGTATTCTTCCGTTTCGACAAACAAAAGAAGCAGACCCGCTAAGAAGTTAAGACTCTGGCAGTAGCCGATACGGGGGTTGTAGATGGAGAATGCTAGAAGAACGCGTCGGAGTTTTGACACAATCTTTGGCTCCTCGGCTCGGTCGCCAGTAATGTCAACCTTGCCTTTGGATGTGCCGTCCGAGGGCTTGTCGTCACCATGGCCAGGTTGGCTACTGCCCGTGAACTGGAACTTGACATTGTCTGGGAATGTCCGGTGCAAGTCACGCTCAATGGACTCAACATCGACATCTTTAGCCTCGCCGCGACCAGCACGGGAGATGAGCTTGTCGTAGATTCCGGGATGCTTGGCCACAATACTGGGGCCGCCTGCGTAGTAGAACCAGGCGGCACCACGCCACTCGGGCGGGATACCCTTGCGAATAAAACGCTTGGTCTTGACGCTGGGGGCAGGGAAGCGTGTAGGCTTGTCGGTGATCATGCCAGAGTCACGCAGATACTGCACCCACTTTCTCCGCCGCCGGCCAATGTATTCCGTGTACGGGCCGTTCCAGGTGTCGTATTGCTCGCGGGAGATGTACTGGTTGTGTTTGCGGAAACCATAGCGGTCGCGCATGGCCGGGTCGTCGGGCTCAGTATGAGCTCGAGCGAACAGGGATGGGGCTTTTGATGAGCCAGGGCGGCTATCTTGGGGCGTCAGGAGTTGTGGCGATGGTAGTGGCGACAGTGTTGCTGCCTTGTCGTCTGAGTCGAGCATCTTGGCCGAGTCGCGCTTTTCCTTGGTGTCATCAAGATCGTCGCCACTGGAGGTCAGAAGCTTTTTGTTTTTGTTATTCATGTGTTGTGTAGCGAGGGCCAGTCCGCTGTCTTTTGGTACAGAGGACGACAGGCCGGAATAACGGACAGGTCGTGGTGTGTTGAGAGCTGCATCGTCTGCTGCGCCCTGCTGCTGTGTTCCGCGAGAGGGAATGGGCAGTGCCTCGCTCATAGCCTCAAGCATTTGTGAACCGATCGTATCCGAAGCATGGGAGCCATGAGCATCATAGGTGTCTTGCCGGGATGTGGATCCGCTATGACCCTCGCCCTCGCTCAAGTCATCATCGCCCGAGTCTTTTGCATCATGGCCACCGCCATATGGCCCATCATTGTCCTCTGCGCCGGTAGAGTCACCAAAGCCCCTTTCATACATGCCCATAACATCATCAACGCTGAGACCTTCATCGGCCCCAGCTGCGGCATTGGTGAACCATGCTAGAGACGCGCGAGAACTGGCGCCAGTCATAAAGCTGCTGCGTGCAGTGCTGGCGTCTGTAGATACTGTCTTTTGAGCAGTCGATACAGACAGCCCAGAGCGAAAGCCCGGGTGCCCATCCTCGTCTACTTTAAGACCAGGATGTTCCCTCAGGTGTGGCAGGCTCTGGGACGGGGTTAGAGTAGAGGCCGTGCTGCTGGCAGTCGGAGGCACTGATGCACCTGCATTGCTGGTTCTCTCGATGCTATCGGTGCGGCGATAAGCCAGAGGCGGACGAGGAAGGCCTGGGGAGGTGATGGTGACATTAGGTGCGGTAGATGACGATGCCAGGCGCGCTGTTCCAAGATGGTCATTGGAAGGCTTTTGTGCGATGGAGGAGGAGTATGTGGAGGACGATTGGTTGGAGGATATTGAGAGACCGCGTGGCCGTCCGCCGGCCCAAGACTGCTGTGAGGAGACGGCCGAGGCCGTTGACGCTGGGGTCTCTAGCTGGAGGGGTTCTGGCTGGCGAAGACGAACGGCCGAAGTGGTTGACGAGGGGGCGCCATCGCGAATGGGTTGCTTAATACTCATCTGTCGTGGACGAGAAAAGTTGCCGATTATCATGGCTGTGGGTGCTCCGGATAGCGGCGGTGTGGGCGTCCGCAGAGCAGATCGTGGGGGAGGAGGAGGTGGTGGCGGCGGCGGCGAGAAGGCAGAAGCAATAAAGGGAATCTGGGGATGCAGAGCGTCTGCGCGGCTCTCAACGGCCAGGGTAGCAGACTCTTCCGTCGAGCTGGAGGTGCGCTGTGTAGTAGGGTCACAAGGAATAAAGGGATGAGAAGACAGGCCAGCAAAGCGAGGAGCAGACGAAGACGATGTAGAGGGAGACCGGCGAATGGGCTTAGCACTGAAGATACTGTGATTGGGCGAGATAGGGCTTGTCGGGGCGGTTGAGAATCCAGTCGAGGCAAAAGATGTGTGCAGAGAAGAAATAGGGACGGAGACAGTAGAGGTAGTGATTGCAGTTGCAGTTGTAGCGGTCGGCGAGCTCGAGTAGCTGTAGCTGTTGTTGCTGCCGGTGTTGACGAGCGTGGCCCAACGGGGAGAGATGGGCGAGACGGGGGAGGCAAACGACTGCGTGGTGGGCGAGCTCTCGGGCGAGACCTGGTGGTCGACAATGTCGTTGTCGGAGGCGTTGGACGATTGCTTTGAGTGCTTTGAGTGCTTTGAGTGATTTGGGTGCTTCGAGTACTTTGAGTTCTGCAGGTGCTGTGAAGTTTTGTGAGAGGAGGAGGTGTGAGCCTTGTGAGCCTCGTCGAAGCTGTCGTCGAAATCAAACTTGTTCTTGGGAGATTGGGTGTGAGTGATGGACCTTGGCGAGCATAATAAAGCACGGCCGGTAGTGGTAGTTCTGCTGCTGGTACTGTGGTCACTGCGGGAGTGCCCCTGTTGGCCATGGCGGGTTTGTATATGATGTGGGCTGCCATGGGCACTAGATTGGGCCTCGTCGATGAAATCCAGGGGCTCGACGTCTGAGGCAGTATCGTCGTGTTTCGTCGTGGGGTAGTGGTGTCGCATACGGTTGGCGTAGAGGCTAAAGTCGCGGTTCCTGGAGCTGCGTTGGCGCCGGAAGGACGCGGTGGTAGGCGAGGAGGGTGCTGAGCGAGCCGGGCCGTCTATGTCAGCAGCATAGGCTGTGTCGTCGTGCTCCTGGTAGGCCATTGTCGTCGATGAGGCCGAGAGGCAAGCACCATGGTGGTGGGCGGCGGCAGTGGTGTGTAGTGTGTGGCAGCTGGTGGTAGTAGCAAGCTGGCGATAAGATATCCTAGTTGGCAGATAGAGAGGCGGATGTTCACACACGACCACGAAGGGGATATCAGGCCATTAAAGAATATCACGAGTTGAGCATTACACCAAAAAACAAAACATCGGAATCGAAAAGGAGAAAGAAGCTTAAAGATCTAGTGGCTGGGGAGATTGGATATACATAGTATCTGTATGATGTGGGCAGGAACGACTGACCTTTCTGCAGACTTTCCCGATGAGGTGAATGTTTTCTTTTTCTTTTCTCATTTTTAATTGCGATTTTTTACTTTTTCTTCGTCTTATTCTTTTCCCGTTCTTTCCTGATCCATGCATTCTTTGCGTTTATCTAATGTAATTTTCCATTTCGCAACTCCTTAGTAGACTCTCAGGGGTGGGAAGGAGCGGATGTGCCCAGAGCGCGGGCGTTGCGCTACTCAGTATTACTATGTATTCAGCCAGTCGCTCCTTCGTCTTCTTCCCCTGGACGCGTGGAGTGGGCGCGATTAGTGCCGCAAATTAGCGTTGTTAGTGTGCATACTCCGTACAGAGTAAGCTACTATGTACGCCATTTTGATGGCAGCACGCAGAGACCGAGCAAACAGAGAAATCGTCTGGAACGGGAGCCTGGGAACGCAATCTACTGCAGGGAAATTGTGCTTTGAGATACCATGACTGTTTGATTGTTGTATTGTACATCGTATTACAGAGCAGGCCACAGGGAGCCTTATGATATCATATCGGGGAAGTTTACATAGCACAGTATGTAGCAAAAATAAATTGCCAGCGGGTCTTTACAGGCATGGAAGGAACCACCGGGTTGACCATGGCTAATTGGCGAAGCTGTACAAAGCAAGAAGGAACGGCAGGCAAGTACCGGCAGGTACAGCGGGGAAGAAGGAAAGAGCAGGCATAGCACACGATGCGTGTTGGCAAGCACGATGCAGGGCAAAAATGATGATAGGCAGGAGAGGCAGCAGCTGGCAGCCGACGACAAGGCCAGTCCCAACAGCCGTACGGATCAGTTGGGACAGACAAGAACAAGCGAAGGACTGTAAACACAGACATTGTATGTAGTGCAGCTGCAAGTGCTCAGGGGCGGGCGCTGTTTCACGTCACAGATTTCAAGTCTTATGTACAAGGAAGACGGCTTATCTGCTGTTGGCTGCTGTGCATGCTTTCTAGCGTGATCCAAACGCCAGTATCAGATATCAGATGCAGAAATGTACAGAGTAAAATAGAATAGGTAGGAATAAAGTCTAAGAAAATACAATCTAAGCAAGTAAGAGGCGTTGCAGCCGAGATGTAAAGCCTGCAATTGGTGGAGAGTTGGCCGTGTCCGCATGAGTAAATAAACATATAAAAAAGCACGAAATAAATAATAGTAAATACTGGCGTTGCACATGTGTGACGGGTGCGCCTTGTTCGAGTGATTGTCTGGAAAGATGCAGAATGGTTTTGGGAAGCCACGTCCGATGCAGCACAGCAACACATGGCCTGGCGAGCGTCACACGATGAGCAAAAACAGCACGAGTTAGCGAGAGGGCGAGGAACAGGGAAGGTGCAGAGCAAACTCGACAGGGAAGGCGCCAATTGCCGACTTCAAGTTCGCAAAAGGCAGGAATGAAAAGCCGTGAAAACTCAACCATGTGCAGGCCAACATGGGCCAAAAGAGCTCATTTCCCAGCTGCCATTTGCAAACACCAACGACCCGCCGCTGCGGCCTAGGAACGCATTCCGGTGCGCTAGAGCCCGCTTGCGACCATATACTGTACATACTACATAGTATGTACTATTAGTCTATTATGTATCTTATGTATCCCACTGTGGCCGTCACTGCGATCGACACGCATCTCCTCTCATAATTCGTCTTATTGCGCAGGCCTCTTTTCATCTCCGACGCATGTCCACTTGTTCTATTCTTCCATGGAAGTTTCAGCAGCTATAGAGATAGCTATTTTGGCAGTAATACAGAGCACAGAACTGCTACCCCGGAAGTCGTCCTCGTGCCCGCCGTCAGCAAGGGTGTCAAATTACGCCCACAGCCTCCTTTTGATTCTGCCCAACAGGGATGGATGCCACCAGGGTTTGCTTCTCGCTCAGAAGCTCAGAGGAGAAGTAACAGCGCAAAACTAATATTATTCACTCGTCTCATCTCGGTCGAGTCTCGCATCTCGCATCTCGTTTGTTGTCGTTCTTATCTTCCTAATATGTACAGTTTTATGTGCAGACTCCCATTTGCCTCGTGGCAGTGCTGCCGACCACCTCCGGCTGTTGTTGTATCGGCTTTGACGTTGCACATACCGTTCATTGTGGTACTATAAGGAAGTCAGGTAATATCTCACTCTCCCGCCTTCTCCTATCTTCTGATATGTTATGTGTTTCCTGGTATCGCCGATCCTCGATACAGCTGTCTCCTGATACCAGCACTATACATTCCGCTGCAGTTCCTCCATTTGCATGATCCAGTTCTATGGCTCATCTCATCTCATTCCTCCGTCGGAGCGCGCTCTCAACAATTACATGGTACTGCATTCTGTAGAGTTGAACCAATATTGGCCAGCGCATATCATTGGTCTCATACCATTTGGTACTTGTGAACGGCCGCTATATGTTGTGTTGTGGAAATCAAAAGATGAAGACAGAAGAAAATATGAAGACAAAAGATAAAGGGGAAAATAAGAAAGGTAACAAGAAAGAAGAAAGTCAACAACCCAATTTAGAATAAATCCACTCGGCATAAACCACCCGTACTCACCACGACGACCATGGGGTGCTAAAGCAGAGTAACCATCGCCACAGTTCCTCCGTTTCTCCACGGGCTGGCATCGAGAGCACATTGGCATTGTTTGTTGACTTAGTAGAGCTTCCCGTCATCCCGTGAGTCCCGTCTCATACTGGTACGAACTTTCCAAGTCTTCGCGCCATCATGTTCGCGTCATTCATCGCGTTGAGGATGCAAAGTCGTGCTGCCCAGCCGCCCGTCTCGCTAGCCATCTCTACTTGGATGCTAGAAACAATAATCCTCAGCAGAACGCGACTTGTGCAGTCTGGCATGGGTTCGCTGACAAAATATCGTTACTGATTCTCTGCATGACTGCCCCATTGACGTCACAGGAGATTAGACATCCAGACTTTGAGGGAAAACACCCAGGTGCAGGTGACGCAATGAAAGTCGAAATCCGAAAGGAAAAAACCACAAATATAAATATTCAAATCTCAAACTTGACAATGCAACGCGCCGAAACGCGTCTTTCCCCTCATCCTCGGACCTCAGCGTTGGGTCCAGCGTGACATGGCTTACACCTCCTACTCGGATGGGGTTTATTTCCATTTGCAAGGCACTCGGCAGTGCTGCTCTAAATTTTTGGTCCATCAATGACAATATAGTTATAGAGATCCTCCAAGGATTTTGACGGAGGTCATCTCGATCGTGGAACCGCTTGAGATCGGGCCAGCGCGAATTGGTCTCTCTGGAGAATGCTGCGACTCAACGGTATCGTCTTTTCCGGGTGCTGCCTTGGCTATCTACAACAGCACAATTTTGCTATGGTGCTGACTTGGCAAACCAATTCTCGATCAATCGCATGCCAGAGAAAGGTTGTCTGGAGAGAAACATCGTCCCGAAACCACAGCCAGATGCAATCACGTGACCATACGCAGTCACCAACTTGCTCAGCCAGTCAATCGCAAAAGACCGCTCCGCTTATCTTCAATCGGGCTCAGCTTATCGAAGCTGTTTGAGCTCCTTGCCGTTGTCGGCCAATCACAGAGCTAAATGCCACCCAGCAGCCAGCAGCCAGCAGCCAGCTCCCAGTTCTCGGTCGCAGTGAGAAAGCAAGGCGCTCGGACCAGCCTGCGGCCCCGGGACATGCATGGGGTGAGGTGACGGAACGTGTGCTGGTGTGCTGTGTGCTGGTGTGTCTCGAGCTTGCTCTTCCTCTTGCAAGCTGCAAGACATGCAGAAGACGAGTACATACATACATAGTAGTAGTAGCAGAGTATTGCTCACAGTAATGCGCCACATGTAATAACAGGCAAAGCTCTCCTAACGTCGTGTACCTGCCCTCTCTTCCAGAGTAGTGAGGTACACCTTGCAAGACACACGCCCCCTCCATTTCTTTGTCTGTCGCACCGTCGCTCCTTCCTCCCTTGCGCCAAAGTAGAGCTGGATGATATCTTTGCTCCGACCACGAGACACCTGCTGTTGATTAGCTAGAGCGACCGTACCTTCGCCGAGAGCTTCCCAGGCTCTTTCCAGTTCCCTCTTGCTTTCTCCTCGTTTTCCACGGCACCTTCCATTCCCGCTCCCAGCACCTGCCCTCTGTCTTGCTCCCGCCAAGTCGCATTTTCCATCTTGCCGTCTCTGTCCCTCTCTCTTTCCTTCACTCGCTCTCTCTCTCCCACCTCTCTGTCTCTCTCTCTCTCTCCCTCTCCCTCTTCTTCTATCTCCGTAAGTCCTTGCCGGCCCCTTGTGCCTTTCTCTCGCTACTCTTTGTCCTCTGATTTCTTGTACTATTTCGACGCCAAAACGGCTTACCGACTGCCGCTTCTCTACTCCAAAGATGGCGCCTTTTTCGTTTGCCCGTGCCAACAATGGACTGTTATTACGGGCGCCGTCTCTCCTAGTGTAGCTCTTGTAGTAGTCACCCATAGTCTCAGTAGAAGGACCTGCCCGGTTCCCCTTCCCGTTGTGTGCTTCTTTGCTCTGGCTCTTTTGCTCTTTGTCCCTGGGGTCTGGTCTTTCCTGCCTTTCCTGCCTTTCCGTTTCTCCTGCACAATCGCTCTTTCCCTATCTGGCCTGCTCTTTCTTCGTTCCCTTTGCTTCCGTCTCCGCCTCCTTCTTGCTTCCTCTTTCCCGCTCTCTTCTTTTCTTCTCTCTTCTGGTTCTCCCTTTCTACTTCTCTTCTTCTTCTTTTTTTCCTCTTCTTCTTCTTCTTTTCCTTTCTTCCTCGCCTTTACCTCTCGAATTTGCGACTATCCCACATTGCACACCTACAGTCTCTCGCCAACCCCCCCCCCCCCAAACCCACCACTTTAACAGCGAAAGCACCGCTCTCTTACACATCTCAAAATGTCTGCAAGCACTCGCAAGCGGAAGAACGAGGAGGAGGAGTTCCTCTCGCTTCCCAGCGGCTCTGAAGAGGAGGAAGAGTAAGTTAATTGTCGACTCCATTCAAACTGCAATGCGCATGTTTGATATTAAGGCATCACTGGCTGCTGCAAGCATATGCAGTGCTTGCAAGTGTGGCATCGGCGTTCGCTTGCCTGCAGAGGCCTTTTATTGTTTAGTGCTGTTTCTGCGTGCGATTATGTTGCGATGCGACAGGTTGCGACGAAATGCGCCTAGATGCGACAAGCTGCGACGAGTTGCGACAAGAATGCACTTACGTACCACAAGATTAGACCCGTTTGCAGGCCAACTAGTGACAAGCAGCAAGCAGCAGGCAACAACTAACACTAACACAATTAATGTTCGTCGCTAACATTTACGAGGTTCGAGGACGAGGAGGACTACAGCGGCGAGTCTGGCGGTGACGACGACGACGACGACGAGGATGAGGAGGCCGAAGAGGAAGAGGGCGAGGGCGCTGAAGACGCTGTCCCCAAGCCCGGTAAGCAAAAACACTTTACAGCAGCTGTATTGTTCTCTTGTTTCCTGTGCAAAGGCTAATATCGAATTCATGCAGTTGCTCCTCCCAAGAAGAAGCAGAAGGTTGTCTCTGCCGACGATGGCGAAGAGGCTGACGCCGCCAAGGACGACGACGAACCCGCCGAAGCCGACGATGACGCCGAGGAAGCTGAGGAGCCCGAGGAGCCTGCGGAGCTCGAGAGCGAGCCCGATGCTGGTGCTGCTGTAGACGGCGATGAGCTTCTTGCGAAGCCTGCAGTCAAGGCTACCGAGGCCCATGTCGTTGCCGACGGCGAGGGCGAGGACCAGGTCGCTGTTGGCGGCGATGATGAAGAGTAATATGCAGTCCCACAGTCTGCACTCAGTAAGCCATGTCTCTCGTCTAGGCATCGCTTACTTCATCATCCCGCCCGACCATATCATCTTGTCCTATCGATCTACGTGGCAGTGTGTTAATCTTGTGCCACACTGACGACGAAATATCCATATCTCAAAATCCTATGCCATCTACTATTTACGCTTCAACTTCTGGTTTTGCTCGTCTCTGCGTGTGCTTATGAATTTGCTTGTTTCGTTGTTTTCCCGCCATCAGAGAATTTCGTGTAAGTCCGTCCCCGCCCCGATCACCAACTCGTCGTTGGTTGGCTGGTCGGCTGGTTGGCCAGCGTTACTTGCCAAGTTGACAGCTCCGGCTCTTTCTCTCCTTTGACTACGTTTCGATACCCTTCACATATTTTGAAATGTGCATGGCAGGAGCTATGCTCGTTTTCATACTGGCTCACATCCAAACACCGCATCTCTACTATCTGCTCTCTTCTCGCCCACTTTGCTTTGTTACCTCGTTATGTCACAAAGCATCGGAGTGTCGCCGTCTATAACCATATTTTACCCGTGTTTCTCTTTTTAGTTATTTTCATCTTCGTCAGTATCCATCTTTCCCACACCTCGCCTCCGCCGTCCATTGGATGCGAACTCCATTCCGCCTCTTTTATCGATATTGACCCGACCATGGTGCAGCAGACACATACGCCCCAGGCCGGGCTCAATTCTCTTCCTGGCGAGGTGCTTGACCTCATCGTTGGGCCGATTATCACGCATGATCGACCCTCTGCAAGAAATCTCGCATGTGTCAATAAAAGACTTCAATCCATGGTCTACCGATCTCTTTACTCTGTGCTTAGAGTCAAGAGCACAGAACTAGGCCTGCTACGCCGCCTCGACAGCCCAAGATATCGGTTCTTGGAGGAGATAGTTTTCGAGCACGAGTTACCAAGCTATGACTGTAACGAATGCAACACTCTTATGTCAGACTCTGAAGTCAAAACCTCTTCAAAAATATTCAGACCAACGCTGAAGCAGTTTCTCGCCATCATCGCCAGACAGAATCCTCGCTTCGGGACCAACGTCAGATTAAGCCTAGACTTGTTTTGTCCCAGTGACCACGAGCACTGGAAATTGCACCACACCAAGATTGCAAGCTCGGTCGCGCACACACAGTTAGAGGAGCTTTACTCAGAGCTACACATTTTTAAGACAAAAGTCGATCTTGGTCATCGATTCTCGCGATTTTTCGGGGAACTAACAATAGAGCCCAGTGGCGTTCTACGGCCCTTCACCATGACTTCCATACCACATCCTTCTGAGACGCGTCCTTCCGAAACGCTTCCTTCTGAAGAACAACTGCCTAGCAACCCACGCGTTGCCTTTGAGGAACTCTATATAAGTCGGCAGATGTGTCGACAACTCGACCCAATGACCATGATCATGATACTCGAGTGCATGCCCAAGCTCAAGCGGCTGCATTACGAGAAGTGGAAACCTTCCGGAAACGGGCCAGACTTGTCACTTGAAAGTGAGACCTAACTAACCACGTCTTTCCTAACGCACTGCAACTGACCACAGTACAGTACTCAACACTGCATTACTATCTTGCCTCCAGTCCCTCACTATATACGAAGAGCAGTGTTCTCGGTTGATTCGGGCGCTGAAAATGCAGAGATCACGCAAGAGTGCCGGAACGCCAGCAGATCGGTCGAGGGTCTTGCCTGTCTTCCCAGTGTCGCCTTCTATACTCGAGATGGATATTTCGACTTCGCATTCACTGCTAGAGCTGTCACTGTCAAATTTCGTTGACGGCTGCACGTTTTTCAAGCATTTGGAGACTACGCAAGACTACTGGCCAGCTCTTCGCATACTGGCCTTGACGATGATGGACTTTACCAGCGATCCGAGCAAGCGACGATTAACATCACATCATATTACCAAGGCAGCCCTGCTCTTACCAAAGCTGCCACGCCTAGATACCATGCAGCTCTACAACGACAATCTGGATGATGCGTGCATCTTCACGTGCAGAAACTATGGTACTGGTCAAGATCAAAGACCAGCTACTGTTTCATGGCGGTCGGCGTGGGAGTTTACATTTTCCGGCGTGGAAAAGAACATATGGAATAACGCGATAGCCACCCGGTATGGTGAGGGAGTAGTAGTAGTATTTTTTGAGCGTCCTGTGGATGTATAGCCAAATACGACTTATATGCAGGTGTTAAGGAGCCTTGGGGTGACTTCGTCGGTCTTGAGCTATCGGTCGTGTGTGGTGAAGGAAGTCGAGGATGGTCTGAGAAAATGGCCTTATTCGCTACCAAAGTCTGGCTAGCCGAAAGGACTAACTGCCTTCTCTGTGCAACAAGTCTGCATGGGACACTGGCAGAGTATTTTTCTTTGAAGCCTATCATTTTTGGGGGGTGGAGCAGTATGCGCAGTATTCAAGCATGAGAATTTATATTGTTAGCTATGAAATGTTGTAATTGTGTTATATCCTAATTATTGTAGTATTTAGCAAATTTTGAAAGAACATGGTAATTGAGTGTCGTTGCAGACTCCCAGTTGTTTAATTATTTAAAGTAAACTCGTGATGGCATTGACGAAGGGACAGAAAAAAAATGTGGTCTGAAAAATTAATAAACTGTAGACAACAATAATAAAAAAAGTGAATTAAAATAATAAGTTACAAGAAACGCCAAAAAGTAGAGACAAAACCTAATAACAAAAACACGAGAAATGGTATTTAAATGTACACGTGCACAGAAACTCTAACTAAAAACAGAGAAACCCCCCCGAAAAGCCTTGTTTACCGCTGGCCTAAACATACATCAAATAGCTCGTCGACAAATGTTACACTCTCGCCCTCGGCATCTGCTTCGGCCTTAGCCACGACGACATTGACGCCCATGTTCTGCTGTGTCGAACGGTCGCCGCGGACGCTGCGGATGATACGGATGGGCGCTACGACCGACCTTGCAGGGGGAAATCTTGGCTCCGACTCCGTGGCAGGGGCCTCCTCAGTCAGGGTCTTCGTCATGCTCGAGTTGCTGCCCTCGCTGTGTGACTGTCCGCGCTGGTGGCCCTGGCCCTGCTGCTTCTGCTGCTCAGAGTCCAAGTCTTCGGGCTTTCCATCGACAGTTGCGTGAACATCAACAGTAATCTCTTGCGAGACCATGATGCCGCCAAAGGACGAGCTCTGAATATGAGGAAGGGGTGCAAGAGCGATCTGATCTTCACCCATGCCCATAGAGTGCAGGTCTGTCGCTGATTGTTGAGTGCCAAGGTCTGGGCTGGCGCGGCCGCCGCTCCAGAGCTCGTTGGTGGACCCGGCCTTTGTTGAGCCGATTGGAGACGAGCTGCGCTTCAGGGCCGCTGAGCCACGAGAGCCAACAGTGCGGCCATTAGCATCAACAATCTCGCCGTATGTGCGGTTGGTGTCCCGACGGCCGAGACGCGCAGAGAAGCCCTGCAGGCGGCTGGTGGGACGGCCCTGAGTACTTGTCTTGGTGTCGATGGGTACGGCGTTGATAAGAGGGAAGATCTCACGATGCATGCTGCGGAGGAAGTTGAGGTGGTGGGGAGAGTCGCGGTCGACGAGCTGGTGCACCTTGAAGAAGCTGAGAGGCACCAGTTCGCAGGAGTCGCTGCTAATGTTCTGGTGGATGTTGACAACGACACAGAGAGCAATCATGGCGGCCATGCTGGCACCGCTGCCATCGGCGTTGCGGCGGCAGGGTACTTCGACGACCTTGGCCGAGATGACGGCTTCGTCAAAAACGGCCGGGTCATCAAGGCCGTGGCGCAAGCGGTTGATGGCCTCGACAAGCTGCGACGCAAAGTATGTCTCCTTGGGCGACAGGTTCTTGTTGCTGTTCAAGTAGCGCGTGGCGCGGTCGGGAGTCATAAGATCAACCTGGCGCAAAAAGGCAATCTGCCAGGGCTCAAGGACGTCAAAGGGCATCTGGACCGAGGGAAGCATGTTGCGGGCCTCGCGGTCGACGAGAACATCAAAACCGACTCCGCCAACACGGGCGCGGACACCAAAGAAGCCAACGTGGACGCCGGGATCGAGCATGGGGCTGTCGCGGGCGTACATTTGCATAGCGCGCAGCTTGCTCTCGATGCTCCAGGACTTGATCTGCATGCTCGAGGCGATAATTCCGGAAACATGGCGCAGCTCGGCAAAACGGTAACCAGCAGCCTCGAGATCACCAAGTTCACGGGGCGAATCGACGTAGCGGACTAGAAACAGGAGCGAGCCGCGGCCGTAGTCGCCGTTGTCGTTTCCGCTGGGAGCAGATCGACTAAGACCACGCTCGGCCATCTCGCTGCCATCGTAGTCGGCAATAGCCATGGCTTCCTTGATGTTAACTAGGCTGTTTCTGCGAAGGTCGGAGTCGGGAGCGGCAGGGGCGGGCTTGGACTTGTTGAAGTTGCGGCGGCTGCCGGCCTTGTCGGCGGCCTTGGTCGACGAGCGTGGGACGTTGCCAGTGGCAAGGATCTCGTCCCAGAGGACACCGACGTTGCTGAGAGGAGCCTTGAGTTTGAGTGCAAGAGCCTGGGCAGCCGTGCAGAAGAGCTCGCACATGACAGGATCGTAGTGCTCAATGGGCTCGCCATGGTCGCTGATGAGCTGGATGCCGCCGCGCTCAGACTCGGCGCCCTTCTTATGGGGCATGTGGGCGAGGTGGTTGTGCATGCGGTCGAGGACAGGGCTGATGCTGGACCAGTTGCGGGAGGCACGGAACATCCACTGGAAGAGGGGATGCTGGACGTTAAAGATCTCGCTGGCAGAGCGGCCGACAAAGGCGTCTGTGATTTTTTCCGATGGCAAAAGACCGTCAGGGCTGACGAGCAGACGGCCGAGTTTGTCAAAGACGGCGACGGCAAGGACAACCTGCTGCGCCTTTTGAGCAGAGCGCTTCATGATCTGGTTGGTGGTGAAAGCGATACCGGCAATAATGACACAGGCACCGACGGACAGGCAAACGACGACAACGACGGTGGCGATGCGCGAGAGATCGGTGTTTGAGGAGTTGAGCTTGAGAAGGCGGTAATGGGTGCCGGTAGAAGCACACCAATGCATACCAGAGACGGCACCGGCAAGCACAATGGCACAGATGCCACGCTTCCACCAACTGGTAGTCCATGCGGCGCGGAAGACGAAGAAGAGCGACAGGGCGATGATACTGGCGGCGACTGAGATGATGGCAGAGCCAACGACGTTGGCGACATTGTACTCGCAGGCGTAGTTGCTGATGGAGGCGTTGCCGAGGTAGTGCATGCCGCAGATGGCAGCTCCGGCGAGGGTACCGCCAATGACAACACGCCACCACTGGACCTTGTTGTTGGCACCGGTAGTGACGAAAGCAGCGAGCAGCACGAGAATGGGGACGAAGAAGGAGAGGGCAGTAAAGCCGGCCGAGTAGGCAATCTGGAGCTCGGACCGGCCATCGGCTATATCTATGGCACGGTTACCAATGTAGTGCATGCACCAAATGGAGATGCCGCCCATGGTCACAGCCGCAGAGACCAGGAGAAGGCTGTCGTGTTAGAAGCAGTTGTTTGAAGACCCTAATGAATTTGCAAAGAGAAGTGAAAGACATACTGGTTGAAGAAACCCTTGATGGCCGTTCTTCTGTTGATGAGTTCCAGGGTGGAAGCGGCGCCGATGAGGGAGAC
The DNA here is from genome assembly GCA_022392945.1 of Ophiostoma australiae. NCBI lineage: Eukaryota > Fungi > Ascomycota > Sordariomycetes > Ophiostomatales > Ophiostomataceae > Ophiostoma > Ophiostoma australiae. Next base: position 1,179,550 of record JAKRGJ010000002.1, on the reverse strand, counting down.
GACGTAGCTGAGGGTCACGAAGCCGCCGTTGAAGGACTGGGGCACGATCTTGCCGTGCCACGCCTCGAGCAGCTGCTCTGGGGTCGACATGATGCCGTCGGGCCGTATATTTTGAGGTAGGTTGTTGTGCAGTTGGGTTATATAGCAAGACGGTGGCAGTACGGTAACGTTGTGATCGTGATATGACAGACGAATATGAATATAAAGAAAGTTGAGATGCAGCGATGCTGATATGCCGGTACAAGGAGTGTCGATGAGTTTTGGAGACGAAGCTGGGTGTATAAGATACAATAAAAACCGGAACTGAAATAGAAACGAAAACAAATACCAAATAGAAGTAGGAGTAGATGGGGAAGTAGAAAGTAGAAAGGATAAATTAGAAAGTAAAGAGTAACACAAAAAGTTAAACAACGGACGACAACGGCGACAAGTGACAGGCCGATGCCACGATCAAGACTGAGACTGAGACAGAACGGGATCAGATGTAGAATCAGACTCGATTTCAGAGTACAAAGTCAGGTCAGGACGAGGTTAGAACCAGAAAGCCAAGTCAAGAGATCTAAGAAGAGGGAACCAAGTCAGACAATCCCGAATGCCAAAACAAAACAGCAGGGTGGCCCATACAAGTACAAACCACGCGAACCACACAGACACAAACCACACCCCTCCGGAGCATGCAGCACGCGGACCACAAACTGCACAAACAGGCCCAAGTCGACGCACTACTGTATGTAGACCCAGACTCCAGACTCCAGACTGCAGAGACTCCAGACCAACCAGACCCGACCCAGAAGACCCAGGCTCTAGGCAGACCCAGGTCGAGTTCAGCTCGCGCGGTATCTTGTTAGTTTATTGATTTTTAGCCGTTCATGCAAGCCGTATTACAGAGTTTCCTTTTTTCCTCTCATTTTTATATGTTTTCCATTCCAGTTTTTCTTTTTCTTTTCTGCCATCTTCTCTACTATTGTTCAATCTACGATGTACACTGCCCAACGGCCAAAGCGGCCACTATCGCATTCTAATTGTCTTTAGCGAAAGCAAAGCGAAGTAGTTAGATATATGTTACTACTTGTCAACGTGCACAAGCCATGAGAATGTCTTATAAAATCCCCTCCCCATAAACTGGCTTCTACGGGTCTTCAGCCATGCTCGCTGTCTCACCCATCGTGGTGTTCTGTTGTTCTAGTCCCGTTAATACATTTGCTTGTCTCTCGTCCTCTGACGCTCCCCAGCCTGTGTCTCGACTGCTGCATTTTCCCCTTGATGCCCACCCCCTTGCTTTCCATATTGTCCCCCCAAGGCCGGCCTCTTGGGCTCTACACAGTAATACATCATCTTTTGCCAGACCTCTGTCCTTTCGTTCCCGGGACCACTCACACTTTGATTATGCAGCTAGTAGTTCTGTGGCTGTCCTTCTCCTCTCTCTCCTCAGATTCAAGATAATTCATGATGCATCTAGCTCCGATTAATGCAAACGTACCGGGCGCAGCTAAGATCTTTGTACCTGTCAGTATGTATCTACTCCGTAGTGCATTGGCGCCTTCCAAGAAATAGACCAATATCATAATTTCTTTTCTTTTCTCTTCCTTCTGTGACTGCCGTATCCTTTTATTTCTTTGCCATGCTGCTTATTGCTCTTGGTTGTTTGAAATTTTCAGTGTTGTACTTTTTATGTATTATTGATATCAAAGCCGGTTATGTTTTCTTTTTGCTCCTGCTGCTGGCTTTTCATCTTATTCGCTGATCCAGCGCTCATGCATTCTTTGCCTTTTCTCTCCCGCTTTTTTGAGTTTTTCTGGAACCTCCACCGTAAAACGGTTTCTTCAATCTACTATGTACGCACATTCTTCCCACACACTTCTTCCTCATGTCTCTCTTCTACTCCGTAGAAAGCGTGTTCCTCGCATGGCTTTGACCTCCAGGCCTCGCCGTCTCTGGCTTTTAGTTCAACGTCAAAGAGGCGGATGGATACCAGAAGAGGAGTATGCAGAGCTGATCTTTGTTTGACATTGTGTGCATCTATTGTCAAACAAATACTAAGTACTAACAAAGCTCCGTACTAGAACTCAAAGACCACTAAACCGAAAAAAATACATTAATAAAAACAAACTATCGGCCAAAAATGGATCTTTGTCCACGAGGTCGCGAGGACAATTAATCCATATTGATTTGATATGGATACATCGCATAGTCCGAGCACAGAGCTATCGTAGGCCGGACTGGTGCATTGACACCGCGGACGCCTGGAGAAATTGTAGCATTGGCCAGGCTAAGGCTGGGAATTACAGGAGGATTCGGAGAGGACTCGACATGGTCTTTCGGCAGGGACAGGGGGCGGCAGATCGACGGTAGTATTAGAGTAGAGAGAAGAGGCAAACAGTGAGGATACCTCGAGTCGTTCTGAGATGTAAACGAGACAAAAAAAAGTGACAGATAGAACCTGTATATTTATGGAGGCAACCCGGAGGATGCATATTTGTTTGAAGTGCCCATGAGCCGAGACACGATGCTTAGTCATTCTATAAAGGTCGCGGCTACACATGCATCGCAAAAAGAATAATGCAAAAGAAACCAACCATACAGAGTAGAAATTGAAGAAAGCCCATCAAGCAACGAGGGAACGACGGCGCAATGCTCAATGCACATAAAAAATAAAGGTCAGCGACCATCTCCGGTGTTATAAATATGCGAGGGATTTTGATCACACTTGTGATATTGTATTATGAGATTATTGGAAATTATGGGATAGACTGCTGGCTTGTAATTTGCTGGTGTGATATCTGGCCTGTGCTAGAGGCTGAGTGCTGTGCTGTACCAGTGCTGGAATATTTCTCGTCTGCCACCACAACTCGCCGACCTTGACGTATGGGAATAACCGCTCTGAGACTCTCTGTACGACGAGAAGCAGTCCGTCCACATGCAAATACCCGTGCTCCGTATACGATGTAAGCATACTCAGTACAACTGCATATATAATACATAGTACATAGTAGTCATACAGAGTATGCTTTGACCACCGTGTAAATATTGCGCTGCATTGTTTTTCCACTCTTTGATCTTTTGATCTTTTGATCTCGCCAAAACCCAGCTAGCAGACCCCTGCTCCAGCTCTGATGCCATCAATGCAGCCATTTGGAATTTATGTTGTATTTTGCGAGCAGCTGCTTGAAAGCCCGACTGACAAAACACAGTACATTATATTGGTACATACATATGTACCGATATATGGGAGAACAGAGTACTACTGTAATACTAGTTTATATTGACTATGCGCTACCTGTAGACCCGGACCGTGGCCGTTGGAACAAAGCACGAGAGGCGAAAACAGTCGGAAGGATGGACAGTAGAAGACGCAAAGATACAGTACAAAGGTACAAAGCTACAGTGCAGGTAATATGTCTTACAGCTGCAGCATCGACCTTCCCCTATTCCTGGGTCTTTGTTTCTGAAATACTCATGGTAAAATCAAGGCCTGTGACCAGAATCCCATCAAACCCGAGCCTGCAGAAACATATTAAAAATAAGAAAAAACTGGAAAAGGAAATGAACAGCACCAACGCATGGCGATAGTACTACTAATAGTACCAGTAAGCGAGGCCCCAAACCAAATATACACAGATCTAGTAGCGATAGGCGTCTAGTATTGTCACTAATATCTAACCCTGACCGGGATACACCTGCTCTGCACACTCAATATCACCGCTCTGTCTCTCCGTACATCGTCCTCTCTGCTCCTCCTCCTGTCGATGCCCGTGCAACCGCCACTTGGCAATATTCAGTAAGCGATGAACCAAAACTGATCAAACCAGCCATCTACCATGTGTGCACTCCGTAAGTGACGGCTGTGGAGATGGAATGGGTCGTGAACTACTCTGTACATAGTATGTAATGGTATGGAGGGAGCGAGCTGAGGATCCATAGAGAGCCCCAGAGAATCGATGGATTTTCGATGAGACCCGTCGAGTTGACTTGGCCTTGCTGGAGTAGGAGCACTAGCATCGCTGGCATCAGATATGGATGCCCCGAGTATTACATAGTACTGTTTATTACTGAGTATTACCGTGAAGGAGCTGAAACGCTTCAAGCAATTTTTTATTTTCTACTTGGTAATACGATGTATTCGTACTATGCAAGTCCATTCGCAAAAAAGAGTGACTTAAACATAGCAATATGTGGAAATAGCGAGTAAAAACGTGTAAACGGAGTCTTCCGGACGGGCACGAGGAGATGCTTCGCCTTTGCCGGTTGGAAACACAAAAACAAATCAAAGAATAACAGCAAAGAACGGCAGCCCGGTCTGGACCCTTTGCAGCCAGCCCCTCCTTGTCTCAACCTCTGTATGTACTTGCCTGCTTGCTGCATGTCTGACCTACAGTATCTATTGCATCTCGCCTGTACATCGTATTTATTATCGTTCTGTGCCTTGTACACGCAGGCCACGAGTATCGCTTCGGTGGCCGGCCTCTTTCCAGACTCGACTTGATGTCTTACCCTCCCTTCCAACGGTTGGCTCCATACCGTATAGTTATACACATGCAGTAGTCTCTGGGCTAACACCTTCGTACTCTTTGTGTGATGTGAATAGGTGAAGCAAGGTGCAAAAAGCAACGAGCTAGGAATGCAAGTCTTGCCGGACTCGCTACCCATCGAGCCGTTGGCTTCATTCGTACACAGTTCTAATAGATAGGCGGTGCATACTCTGTTGCACAATCTCATCCCCTTTTGCATCCCTTTTGCATCCCATTTGTATCAATCCTTTCTTTGCATATCTCATTTCCCATCTCTCCTTCTTGTAGCCCGTTGCCTGCCCCAGATCACTGGCCAGCTGAGCATTCGCACTTTCTTCACAGCAACGGCGATCGGCGCAGATTTGGTAATGAGTATCCAGTCACACGATGTTGTTTAGAGTTCAATGCTGTCTACTTGCCTCAATATTAGATACGCCCTATTTTTAACAGTGCCGCATGTTGTCACAGATTATTGCCACATCGCCTCCATCGACATCTTATTCATCCTTCATCCTTTATCCTTCATCTTCCATCCTTCAATCTTCCAGCTTTGATTTCTATCGCGAGCGCCCGAGCGAATGTACATAATATTGCCCGGGAGCAAGCCCAAAGGCAGCCGACCAGAGCTAGAGTCAGAGCCAGACACAGCATATGCTTTACTTCCGCGCTCATGGCTGAGATGTGACGACGTGCATGAAGCTACCCTCGAGTGGTCATCCCCGATTCATACCGAGTAAAACCGATACTGAAAGACGACGCACACATCTGGCGAGATACCTCGATACTTTCATACCACCCTGGCCACCAAGCCAAGACACCCCTGGCTAAACCAAATAAAAGAGAGCAAAAGTACTGCACTATCGCGAATAGAGAGGTCCAAACGATGGGTGGACACAAGGGCTAGTCTCTGTCAGGTCAAGTCCAGTGCCAATATCTCGGGGCTGATGCACAGATCACAGCTCTCCTTACGTCGAATGTACGCAAGTACAGTACTACTACATAGTATGTATGAATTAGGGCCAGTGCCCAAGTCACAACGCAGGCTCTTACATAGTATTCCTCTTTCACCCATCGACTATCACCTCCGACACAAAGAGCATACAATGGAAATTCTGATGAATACAGTACATGAAATGCAAATACCATCCCGGTACACAGTAGATAGTCGTCTTTTCAGATGGACTTTGCTTTCTCGACCCTCTTCCCAAAATACATACATGGTACTATCGGGTTGTATTGATTTATTTGCTTCTTTAGGCACTTCTCCTGTCCATCTGTTCTCTGCTTGCTGTCTTTCTCCGTCACAGGCTCTGGTATCCAACCTCCCAAGCCAAAAACTACTCCTTACTAAAGCCAACAGACAGCAAGACAACGCCTGCCACCTCAACCCCATGCTCCTCTATGGATACTTACTCTGTCATGTTTCAATCACAGCAATAAGAAATCGCCGAATGCATGTGGGCAACGCCACAGACTCCATTTGCATCCATACCGACCCATCCGTCTCCTTTAGGCTCCATCGTTTGGCAGTGCTCGCTCCTTCTGAGTTTATTTTGTGGCTGGGCTTGGCTCGAGATGCCACCGGAACAATCCCCTACTATGTACTACTATGTATGTACTTTGTATGTCCGACTCGTCCCCACAGATAAAATCGTACACCACCCCTCTGTTCCTTACATAGTACAAGTTTATTTGTTGTCATGCATTTGGTTCATAGGTCATACCCTCCCTGCTCCAACACCCTTACTTGCTGTAGCTTCTGCTGTTGCTGTTTCGTGTTCTGTCTTGTTGGATGTCGTGTTCGTGTGTCCTCGTCACTGCAATCTGAGATAAATTACACTTACAGGACAGCTGAGTACATACGCACAAGCCAATGCGACATTACGCATAGCCCAGACTATGTAGTTCAGCTTGCTACCCTGCTGCGTCGTAGCCTATAGTAGTTCACTGCTACTGTCCGTAGCCGCCCTTTCACCACTACGGTAGCATTCCTTTCATCTCCCGCTCACCCATCCCCCACATATCCTTCATCTCTATTCCTATCTATCATTTATTCTGCACAGAGTATTACTCTCTATCCAACCATCGGCTCTATTCCGATCGAGTAACAAAGCCGAAGCCTCATCGTCGCCCTCGCGTCGAGTCTCCGGCAGTCACTCAATAAGTTAATCGATCAATATCAGGTCGCTTTGCAATACTACATAGTAGATAAACCAGCCGTTTGTCGCCCAAGACACGGCGCGGCTCTGCTGTGCTACTCCTCTTTCCTGATTGCCCCGTCCTGTCATGTCAACCTCTGCGTAACTGTTTAACCCGCAACCATGTCATTGTCTCCGTGTCAATGTCTGTCAACAGTGTCACAAACTGAGACAAATTGCAAGTCTCGATATGTCTTACTGCGGATAAGCGGGCAGCTGCTTCTACAGACAGGCTTCTAGAGCTGTCCATACTGGACCGCTTTTGTATGTACATACTGTAAAGTGAGCAAATGTCTGACTGTAAGTAGCTCTCTGGCGCCCAGGCTAGGACACCCCCCTTGCCGTGATACGCGGATACTCCATATGCAGCCCTTGCTTCGATGCCTGTAAAGTGTGCATTGGCGATGATATGTTATTTTTTCTAGAGCATCATCGATTTTTTTTCTGCTATTATCGAGTGTCGTCGAGGGTATTTTATCACATCGACCATGCTATTTTGCCCAATGCGTGAGATAGTATTGTAACAGACAGAGACAGTAAATCGAAAAACAACAATCAGACAATGAACATTGCAATAATTAGCAAACAATCTAAACGACAAGCGACAAATGATGCACCGGTACAATGATCCCCAAGAAATATAGTTAACATCATGTCTCGCTTTAAAACAAGCCGCTTCGCAAGCATATCCCTCACCGGCCGTGAGATCTACCGGGCCACTCCCCCCGTCCAGACTCCGCCTGGACACCTCGCTACCTCCATGATACATAGTACGTGTTTTTTCCCCCGGTACCGCCATATCCTGTCAGAGTATTGATTACATACAGAGTAGTCAATGTGCAGCTCGCTTAGCAGTTCTATGGCTCACAGGCTAAGCCGCACGCTGGCCACTGGTCACGGCCGACGCAAATGATATGATCGATCTAGAGTATTGCCATCTAGACCTGGCATCATGCAGGCCCCTATCCTGGACAGCAGGATGGCTGCCAATGCAGCCACAACGGTGGCAATGCCCGATGGCAAGCTGTTGTCTAGACTACTGCCCAGTTTTCTTGTCCCATCTGACATGTTAGTCAAAAGTCAAGCTTACAATTGCACCGCGTTGTCAGACTGCGTAGCGAGTACAGCCGAAAGTACAAACTTACAGATCGAGAAAGAGCTTCCAGAGGATGGAGAAGAGCAGGCCCTGCAGACCGTTTGACAGAATGCGTGTCTTGAGGCCGCGGCCAAAGAGACCGATCAGGCCATCCGCCTGGACGACCAGTGTTGCCGCCTCGGTGTAAGACACCTTGGTGTCGTTTACTTGGCGGTAAGTCTTGACGACGCGCAGTGAGTTGGATACGGTATCCGACACAACCGATGCCACAAAGCCGATAAATGCCAGCCGCAGCAGCCAAATAAACAGAGGATGCCGTGCCGGCTCCGGGATCGCCTCTGTCAGCAGGTTGTACGTCGCAAACCACGGATAGTTGCCCGCAAACGTCGCTGCCGCCGTTGCGAGGGCTCCCCACCACATGCTTCCGATGCCATTAGTCTTGATCCGCTGGCGCAGTAGGGCCGTACCGCGCGCGCCCTGGGCCTGCAGGGTCGTCTTGACCGTGTCGATTGGTGTCAGGATCAGCCGGAATGACGCTGCACACAGGGACACAAATACCGTCTTGATAGGCGATGGCAGGTCTTTGAGGTACGAGTTGGATGCCAGCAGGGCAAGGATGCCGGCATTGGCGGCCGTATCGCCAAACCGCGACACCGGGCCCTGGATGAGCGCGGCGCCAAGGCCGTCATAGTACCGACCGAAGCCACCCTCGCCGTATAGGATCGTAGTGGCATCCATAAACGAGTGGCCAAAGCGGTACTGATAGTTCATGATTGTGCGAAGGGGCTGTTTGTTAGTACATATGGCCTCCGACCCAAGTTGTGACCCGTCTGCATCGTGGATATGAACCTACCATCAAGAGAAGCACCTGCAGGATCATGGCTGCTGCACCGCTCACACCGCTGCCTAGTGCACGCTTCAGAGCATCTTTGAAGTTGAACTATACCCAGTTAGATTCCTACTGAAGCAGTAGCTAGGCCATGAGCTCACATCAACATCGCCGCCAGCATCAACCCAGCCCTTGATAAAGATGAAGAGGATGCCTGCTGGCAGCAGTGTCCAGAATACCCGCCATGCATACCAGCTCCTAGTCTTGGGCTGTGGCACGGCGTCCTGCTTCGGGGTCTCGTTATTGGTGTTATTGTCGTCGTCGCCACCGGTCGCATCTCCTACTGCGTCGATGCTCGTGCCCAGCAGAGGCGTGTGCTCTGTCGCGGCAGTCCTTCTCTCTTCGTCTATGGCCATGGTGATGATGTCGACGACGGCCGACGATAAGCTATTTGACGATTAGTTTTTTGAGTTGCAGAGATCAACTATCTTTTCGGTTGATGCCAAAGGCCAAGGGAACAGGTAGAGGACGGAGGCGGGACTTGCCGCATACGAGCCGATTTCAAATCCGCGGCTGCTATCTGCCCTGTGCTAGGCCCCCGCGCCCTGCCTCATCGCAGTGGAGGATGGCGTGCTGACGCGTGTGCCAGCTCACTGTGACACGGCATATCTATATTACGACGTTGTATTAAGCTTCAGTCTGATCTTTAGTTTTATTCTCTTGTTTTCTTATTCTCGACATTCTATTATACTGCTGTGCATGAAGCTGAACTGTGCTTGCATTCAAAGGCTCTGGCAATTGTTCTTTCAGCGCTCTCTTATCATTACAGTGCCTACTAAGGCCTGGCCCTTCTGTCATAGCTACCCCGAGATACTGTAGCTGTCGTCATAGGACGATTACAGCTATCGAGCAAACCGATACCGGATGCTTAGCCATGTAGAAAAACTACCTTGCTTATCAATCGGCTTGTTCCGTGTACAGACTGGACTTTGTTACTCTGTTCCGACGTCACACATCGAATAGGTCACGGTTTGGTCCTCTCTTTGGATATCCCCAGGTTTTATTATTTTATTATTTCTCATCAAATGAATCTAGAAGTGCATGTCCAACTCACACCTTAGAAGCCTTGCTTGGCAACCTGAGCTTGAGCAGCCGCAATCGTGGCCTGCGTATCTTGTTAGCAGTGCTTCCAATTACCGACAACAACTATCATTAATTAAGGAGAGAAATGCATCAGAACTTACAGCAGCATTGGGGTCGTCAAAGCCGCAGCCAAGCTTGCCGTTCTGCAGCTGCGCACCGACGGCAGAGCAGATACCAAGACCGCTACCCGAGATCTCGGCACAGCATGTGCTGCGGCAGTCGGCATCAGCGACACAGCCGCCCGTGGTAAACTGCTGAGCATCGCCGTTGCCGACATCCTTGGCGCCCGAGACATTGGGGGTCAGAGCCAGAGCAGAGACGGCGACTGTAATAGTTAGAAAATGCCATTCGCACCTCTGTGGAAAATAGGACTGCATTGCACATCACTTACAAGCCAGAGCAGCAGCAAAAGTAATGCGGACCATTTTGACAGCGGTGAAGGGGTGGAAAAGAGGTGGTAAAGAAAATATAATTAATAATAAAAAAGCAGTAATATAAACGACGCCAGGTCGAGCTGTCACAGACAGAAGAAGTGAAAATGGTATAAGAAGCGACTGAAGAGTAAAGAGCGGGTGATGAAAAGAGAGGAGTGAACAGGGTCCGGTAGAGCAGCGAGATCTTGGCATTTATATACATGTGCACAGAAGCGAACACATCGCCAACCCAGCAGGTCCCATAAATGAGATAAGACGAGACAAGTTTGTGAATCTTTAGACGTTCGATCGTCGCATAAGTCGACCCTTCGTCTGGTCTTTGCCGCCTTTCCGTCTGTAGTCCGACATTACTCGAGCACGGCAAGCTTTTGTCTGGCACAATGGTCGAAAGAATGGGCGGTTTGGTGGGTGGCACAGACAGGCAATACGGACCGAACAGACGCGGTCAATGCCAAGCTCAAACATCTTATGCGCCGCAAAACATCAACCGCATCTTTCTTTTGATGTCACTGACAACATCTCCAGCTGTCAGGGGCGGAGTCGTATCTGCCGATCAGCCAGCCTGACCTCTACGTTTCATGTTCCTTCAACGCCCGGTTGCATGGTGACCAATCGCGTCGTGCGGCTACTTAAAACAACTCTATAATTATTTTATTGTCCTGAGCATACCTTATAGGGAAACTACCAATCATCTATCTGGCATTGCCCGGATGCATCGTTCCATAATGTCCAAGTCTCTGTAACACTCCTGTGCAAAGTCCGGGCTGTCTGATCGAAACTGGGCCAGCTCAAAGTCAACCAAGACAGCAGCTCCGTCTGGCCGCGGAAGGCAATTTCCAGCATGCGCGTCACCGTGTGAGATACCCAGGTGGTGCAGTGCCCGGAGTGTCTGTAGACATGCTCGGTAGTTTGCCTGCGTTGCCAGTTGTGGGCTTATATACTTCATCAGGAAACCAAGAGGGCCCCCGTCATCGCCGATAACGTGTCCGTAAAAGTCGGGTGTGACACCAGTGCCATGTGCTGCCTGGTAAACCGAAACTTCGTGGTCCAGATCGCACCGTTCGTCATCGTTAAAAGCAGCCTTGACGATGACAGGTCTTGTAAAGTCGGGGTGCGCTGCAATAAATAGACGACCTTGCTGTAGTGATTCGACCAGGCACAGCTCGCGGCGTGAGACTTTGCGAGGATGCCATCCATATAATGCATTGGGGTGTTTGTGCTTCGTGACGCCAGGCCATGCTCGGCGTAGATGAGCGCTGCAGTCGTCCACCTGCTCAGGCTCTACCAGACAGGCCATCAACCCTAAAGGCAGCATAAGCAAGGCAGTCATTCGAAGCATCCTCAATCGGAACTGTGGCACTGGTTATGTTTGAATTCAAGATAGGAGTCTATGATTTAAAGGATGGACATTATGTTGACTCCGTGGACATGTCAGGTGTCTCGTGCTTCTCCACCGTTGGGTTTTATTCAATGTTGCAGAGTTGAGAGATCGACAAACGGAGAATCACTTCTTACACACGAAACACTTAGAATGCATATTCTCTACTATGTTCAGATAATAGAGCAACAGACTCACAAAATTAAGCCACCTGGTTGCCAGATTTATGCCTACAGTGTCTGAAGAATAATAAGGCGCTAAAGGACTAATCTTCCGGCTCGTTAAAGGCTTTGCTGACTGGTGTTAACCAACAAGAGACATTTGATATCGGTACTCGCCTGCCGTGTTCCTGCATGCGTTACGCACTACGTATGAACTGTCATGGGATCTTCCGGACTCTTCCGGGGTTGGCCAGCTTCCCATTGCTCGTGTATTCAAAAGACACAGCACATACGATCGTGAACCCTCGACACTCCGGGGCTCCGATACAGCCAATTGTTTTGATTAATTAGTAACTACGAGCAGCTTGGGCCACTCGGGGCCGTTGGTTTACAAAGTGATGTATTTCTATTTCTCCAGATATTGTACAAAGCGGTAATTGAAGCTGGCATGGGTGACGTTATCCCGGGCTTCGAACCCTGCTCCCGAGAAGGGGAATCCGTTGCTTGAAGAAAAGCATAGGCTTGAACATATACAATAGCATGAGATCTTTAACATATAAAGGTTATAGAGGCACTCAAGGGAATTGTTGACTGTGCTAAGTATGTTATGGTCTAGAAAGAAAAACCCTGCACTTCACACCTGGCTGGACAGATGTTGGCCAAGGAATCTATGACCAGCGTACGGAGGAGACGCGACCATAGACTGAATCTCGCATCCAGAATGAGGAGGGGAGGCCAATGCCACGCCAAGGGTGATGTAGCATCTGGTTTTGTAGATTGAAAACCCAGGAGTGCGTGTCTGCTAGCAGTTGAGAACCTATCTAAGGATGCCTCTGATCCTAAATAGTACTTAAAGTAGAGACTACATCTCAAAGTTCTCTGGAACTAAGTGTTCTGATGTAACTTATTTTTTTATCATAGAGAGCATGCCACAAGAAAAGAATTCCGAGGCACGAGCTCGCCATGTTGACGATTGCAATACGGTATCGGCCACAGATGCAGACTCGGACATAACGGCTACACATGAATGTGGACATAGACATCACGATGGTGTCAAGCACGAGGCTCCCGTGGTGTACTGGAAGTCATTCCGCTTTGTCGGGCCCATACTTGCTATCATGCTCATGGTCAACTCCCTCCTCATCGGCTACTTTATGCCGCAAACGTCCTATCCGTTATTGACGCCGACATTGGTAAGCCATTGTGATGAAATGACTGGCTACTTTGCTATAAAGCTCTCTAACAAAAGGAAGGTCCATCGGCAAACATATACCTCGTGTCCATGAAATTTACTCTCGTTAGCGGTGTTATGCTGCTTCTCGTCGGCCGCCTCTCCGACATCATTCGCCGCCGTTACTTTATGATTGCCGCCCAGGTCCTCTCACTCGTGGGCTCTATAATATCTGCTCGGGCTAGCACTGTCAACAATGTGTTCGGTGGCACTCTCTTGCCCGCGCTCTTGACCGTCCTTACGGCCCTCATTGCGCTTGTGGACCAAAACGGCAAGTCGCTGTCTATCGCGCTTACGTTCTTAGCCGACCTGTGCGTCGGCGTTGTCGAGTGCATCACCATTGTAATATCTGGTCTTGTCGTGCCGTCCGAGGATATTGGTGCATTCCGAGGATATTGGTGCATCCCAAGGCTTCTACATCTCGATGCGTGCCGTCACAGGCACCCATCGATTTATCCATCTACGTGTCTGTCTACTCAGCCCGTCTACCCATATCTATGACCATCCAAGTGACAAGATATTCAGAAGATGCCGGTCTTCCACAAGCAGCCTTACCCCCCTAATTTTAGTGCACTTGCCAATGGCACATCGGCTGCCCTTGAGGCGGTCCCTGGCATGAACGACACCATTCTCGAGGCTCTTACTGAGGGTAACCTCAGGGGGTATCATCTTGCTTTCAAGGTGGTCTTCTTCTCCTCCATCTCATTTTGCGATGTTGCCATTGTAGCCTCGTTCTTGGTTCAAGACGTCGGCGAATATCTCAACCACTTCGTCAACAAGACTATTCGCCGCCCGGGAAACGATGTGCGGGGGCATTCCTGCGAGAAGAACGAAGCCGTATAGACAGCACCTGCAGAGGCGGCTTAATGCTGATGCCGTGTGGCTACAATAGTTGACCCGTTCTTTCCTGATATATGAGTTTCCTTTTATATGACTGCATTGCCACGTGGTAGGTACACGTGGGACCGTCTGGCTTGCGCCTTCCCCAAGTAGTTCCAGCATGTGACCAAGACTCGATGTAAACAAAGACCCGTCCGCCGCCCTGCTTCTCTCCAACTTTACCTCTCGCTCTTCTTATTTTGACCAGAAGGTGTCTCTATATTTGGCATGCCGGCTCTATTTACATGTTATTATACACCTTGTAGCTTAACAACTTACCAGGCTTCACTTGGACTGTTTGGAGCACTCCACGCCTTTGATTCTCAACAATGATCCTCAACAGTCCCGCCATCCTCTGTCTACTCTCATACCCGAGAACAACACTCTATTTTCCTACAAAGACACCTGAAGCATATCTCACCATTATACGATCTCCTACATATCTGGCTAAGTAAGCCTGGGACAGTATCGATTCGGGCAGTGTCCACATGACTAACACTCACCATAGACAGCGATCCTACAAGTATGGCGAGCACTACAGGCGACAGCCCTCCGGAGGCCAGCCCCATTGGCATGTTCCGCCTCCCACCCTTGGCCGGTGATGCAGAGAACTAGGATGAGATCTACATCGGCGACTTGGGAAGCACCTACAACTGTGATGGCACCCCGCATACACACACCCCAAACAGTCAGAATGGCAATGAATCAATCCCGGCCAAACAAGCCAAAACTACTGCTGCTCTCCCAGCGAGAACACTGAGCAACGCTTCTTCTTCAAGCTGGATTACGGTGACTCACTCCTCGTTCAGTGGCCACTCTTCTCCCAGTAGGATTTCAACAGTCGCAGGGGAAGCCGCAGAGGCTCTCCACCTCCAACGCACGATTGCCCAAGAAAGTAGCATGGCCAGCAGAGACGAGAAGAGTCGGTTCAAGCCACAGCTTACTTACACCCGCCTGCGTACGCTGCCGCAACGCTTTGGTACTATGCGTCTATACTATAAATCTGCCCTCTGGTCTCTCCTTATGACACTTCCTGTCGTTCTGGTCGGATTTTCACAGAACCTCGTCGTGTCACTGCTGGCCCAGCCTCAGTTCCAGCGCCGCTATTCTGCGGACGAGGAAGATTTTAGTGCTGCGTGGATGCTTGCAGTTCAGATGTGCTCGGTCGGAAGCTCCATGATCGGCGGCATGATAGTCGGCTAGCTGTCCTCCGGATTCTCAGTTCGCATACTCATGTCTGCATCTCTTCTCGCGTTTTTGGCTTCCAGCTTCATCAACTTCTGGGCCCCGTCAATGCACTGGATTGTCGTTGGCACTCTTTTTCAGGGTATCTCTTGCGGTGGCTTTGGTACCCTTGCAAGCACCTACATTTCTGATGTGTGTCCCCCTAGCATCGGCAATGTTCTCACTGGCTTCATCAGCTGTTGCTGGATCATCGGCCAGCTTTTCTCTTACTCTATTCTATGGTTGATGACTGGAATTGAGGGTGACAGGGCCTACCATATACCCATGGCCATGCAGTGGATCATTCCATTGCCAGTTGCCATCGGATGTTGGCTGGCACCGGAGTCGCCATGGTCGTTGGTCCGCCAAGGAAAGACGGCAGCCGCATACTGCGCCCTTCAGAAGTTGGTGTCCTCGCCCACGCCAGCCTATTCTGAAATGGCAGACAAGAGACTCGACACGGCTGACACGGCGGCCCTGCGCCTTCTGGAAATCCAGCAAGCAGTCATTGCAGAAGCAGAAAAGAGCATGTCCGTCGCTTCGTTCCGAGAGTGCTTCCGCGGATCCAATATCCGCCGTACAGAGATCTCCCTCATGACAAACGTTAGTCAAATTATTGTTGGCTTTGCGATTGCAAGTCAAATTGTCAACTTTATCCGCCTTGCTGGCCTTCAGAGTGCAGATTCCATCAAGATGGCATTTTGTGAGTCCATGCTACATATTCATACATCATTGCAAGCCGATCAACTAATGCTTTAATATGAATAGACAACGCTCTTATTCTGCTGCTGGGAAGCATTTGCTACTTTGGCATCCAATCGCGCCTTTCCACTCGCAGGATATATGTCGTAGGCCTAGGCTTAATTTTGCCTATCCTGGCCCTCATCGGTACACTCGAAGCCCTGAAGCGGTCGGCCGTGATCAACCACCAAAACGGATCATGGGCACAGGCTATTATTCTCTTTGGATGGGCATTTATCTACGGTGCCACAATTGGACCATCCACCAACACCATCGTCTGTAATGTCAGCTCGCCAGCCCTTCGCACCAAGACTCTTTCGCTCGCGCGGTTGGCCAACGACTTGTTCAATTTGATCCAAGCTGCGGCTGGGCCTTACATGCTAGGCCAAGACAAAGGCAATCTTCAAGGCTTCACAGCATTCCCAGCGGCTGGCCTCGTAGCAGTCTGGATTGTCTGGTCCATATTCCGTCTACCTGAGACAAACGGCATCGATCAAATCACAATGGACACGCTCTTCAACAACCGTACCCCGACAGGCAAGTTCCAAAGCGAGGCCAAGCTGGTGCAGGCAGTGGGCGGACACGGCAACACACTTGACAGCTCCCTACAGTCTGGTGGCACGGAAGACATGGTGTAGGCTTCCACTGATGCGATAACTTTACACGTCGATTGTCAACAGTATACTTAAGCTTTATATTATGGAATCTGCAAAAGGCGTTTTGCTCTCATTAAAAGTTATAGTACAATATCATTATTCCTTAAATGTTAACAATGACAAAATAAACTCGTGCATAGTGTCATATTTGTTACACCTCCCAGTCATAAGTCATTAATCCTTAGCCCACGATATTGGAACCGGGTATTTTGCGGTCAAGTTGCGCTACCCTGATCTGCTGCCGTCTTTGAAGCCTGTGCAGTCTTTGCCGCCTTCGAGTCTGGCTTGGAAGCGGACTCCTCCGTTCTCTTTCGCACTTGCTTTGGCCGTGCAACGCGAGTCGTCAGTGCTGGCCTGCCTCTCTTGCTTGATAGTGCTGCCAGGGCCTTGGTAACAGACATTGGCTCATCATCGTCTTCGGCATCCGGCAAACCCATGTCTGCACTTTTGCCAACCTTGGCCTCTTCCGCAGCTGCGGCCTTCTTCTTTTCTTCCTGACGTGCAATCTTTGCAGTTGTCTTCGATGTTGTCTTGGGTGGAAAGCCAGCAGCCGCCGTAAAAATGCGGTCGTCCGACGGCCTCCAATTGAGCGTCCGAACGGGCTTCAGTGATGGTGAACCAGAGCTATCTAGTTTCGACTTGCTCGTGCCCAAGGCAGGCGCTTCCTTGAACCTAGAAGTAACCGAAGATGGCGCAACAGGCGAGGCTTGGTGCTGTAGAAACACATTGGAGGCACTGTGGTCAAAATCGACCTCGCGTGACATCGAGCCGTAGCCGGACTCCGGGGGTGGTGGGTACACAACTGTCGACCACTTGCGGACCTTGATTGGCGCATTGCCGGCCGGTCTGAACTTGACTGGTTTGATAGGTGTGCCAGATTCGTGGTGTTCCTCGGGGAAGAATGAGTGGGATGACATCAAAATCCCAGCCGCATCCATGTGAATAAATTGCATTTTCTGCTTTCCGGTGCTTGGTTTTAAAAATTGTGGCTGTGTCTCGCTTGGTGGCTGGCTTATCGAGTCTGGCAACCGTGGCGACGACGGCGTTGGTATTGCTGCTGGTGCCGGAACGGGTGTTTCCTTGGCCTTTACCGGGACCTCTGTCATATTGACTGTACCGATTGACGACATATCCCCCTTATCGGCCCCAAGCTGACTGTTCTCGGGCACGGTTGCAAGTGGCTTCGGTGTGGCTTGTGTAGCTGTTGTGATCTTTGCAGTTTCAGTCCAATCGTCGCTGCACTCCACTGATACTGCTGCTGACAGGCTTCGTCTCCGAAAGGGGCTGATACAAATCGCATCGACATCTTCGCCGGTCTCGCTCTCTTCAACGAGAGAAACTGCGTCAGACATGTGGATCTCTGTGGAGGCTACTCGCAGAGGCGGTGGTTCATGCTTTGGCGTTTCTGGTATTTTCGGGAGCGGAGATCCTGGAGTGTCGTACAACCGAGTCAAATGCTCCATTTTCTGGAAACCGCTCGTGTCCTGGCTCGGAGCGAAGTATTCGAGTCTGGCCTCCGGATGGGCTTGTGTATTCCAGCCCTGTAGGTGGGCGGGTGTCGTGCTGCTATCCGTCGTCGCCGCAAGGTGGGGAGCATGGCTGAACCCGTGCACCTTGACAGAGCTGCTTCTGCTCGCAAACGCGTCGCTGGCGCCGCTATCTGTGCGAACAAACTTT
The DNA here is from genome assembly GCA_022392945.1 of Ophiostoma australiae. Classification (NCBI taxonomy): domain Eukaryota; kingdom Fungi; phylum Ascomycota; class Sordariomycetes; order Ophiostomatales; family Ophiostomataceae; genus Ophiostoma; species Ophiostoma australiae. The sequence continues at coordinate 1,161,395 of JAKRGJ010000002.1, read as the reverse complement.
CGCCGCTCTTCATTCAGGGTTTCATCTTCCATGGGGCGAGTGAAAGAGGCGACTGGGTTTAAATAAGAAGGCGGTAGTGGTGTGAGCTGTTGCTGCTGCTGTGGCTGCTGCATCAACGAATGCCCTATATCTGCGATACCGTTGGGGGTCGGCCTGCCGGAAATGTACGCAGGAGGTAGCTGCACAGATCCCGAAAATGTGCCATTCGCACTGGCTGGCATTGCCTGCATGTAGCCCATTGACGGGCCACGAACATTGCCATAGCCAAACTGCGAGTAGTATATTGGCTGGTTGTGTGTTGCTAGCCAGGCTGGAACTGGGCCTGTACCTGGAGGGTGCGCCGATGGCTGATTATCGGCAATGTTTTCCATTGCTTGATGTGATATCATGGCCTGCATCTGTTGCTCTTGCGCATTGATAGCCGCCACCATAGACATCATTTGATGGTTGGAGTTCGCCATGAAGCCGTAGTCGTTCTGCATGGCGACACCGTTGCTGTTTCCGAGATGCAGTGGCTGGTCTTGTGCAAGTTGCATTTCTTGCTGTGTGTTGGACTGGAACGGCTGCTCTTGCACAAAGGCGTGTTCGGTGCCTGATGTGCCTGCTAGCGACGGCGAACCCGCATTATACCCGGGCGACAATACATAGGACGTGCCGCTGGTGGTGCTGGGTGTAGACGGGCCTGTTGGGATCTGGCATGCGAAGTGTGATAGCCAATTGAGGGCGAGCCCGGCGGGCCTCTTCACTTGATGCTGCTGGTGGTGTTGGTGTTGCTGTATGTCAATGCTACCCATTGGAGCGGGCTTTTCCGTCTGCATGCTTTGCTGTGCGGGCGGCCAGGCAGCACCGCTCTCTTGTATCGCATAGCCAGCCATGGGCGAGTATACCGGCTGATGTGCCATATGGGAGGCAGGTTGTGGCGTCACGAAGCCGGCAAACATGGAGCCAGCAATGCTGGTGTGTCCGTAGCCGGCGGCATCCGAGGCGGCATCAGCAGGGCCGGTAGGTGGGTTATTAGAGTTTGTTACATCGCGACGGCCTACAGGTGTGCCCTGGTCGGGCAAGGTCATGATGGCAGCCGCTCGCGCGTCATAACAATGACAGTGGGACGTATGACGAGAGGAGTCGATTCGCGCGAGTGAGCAAGTACCCCTTATTGGCTATTGGATTGGGGTAGATTGGAACGGCCGCAGCCTGGTGCTGCTGCGAGGCGCCGGTGGACGATTGAGATTGGGGCGGAGGGTAGCCAGCGCTGCAATATAATGAAGCCGTCGAAGTATTGAAATTGGAGAGTAAGAAGCAGAATGTAGAAAGAGAGGCACGAGGGGGGGGTTCCGACATTGAAGTAGATGTCGATATCTCCTCTATGTTTGGACGGCGTCGCCTTCACTCTCCACGTGGAGGTGGACCAACTAGGAGTGACCGAACAAAAATACAATGCCAAGCTATTTCTCTTTATTTCGGCGTTACTGAGGAAATGGTCCGGTGAATCTGTCCGTATCGCAAGCTGATTTGCACAAAAAATCTGGGCGGGCGGGCGATGCTTTGCCGGGGGCGGAGAATAGATCGAGGGATTAGGAGACGCCAGAACGCACAGAAAAAGGCACAAAAGCGGAAAAGGCAGTGAAGAAAGCTTAGAAAAGCAAGGCGTCTGGGGAATCTAGCGAACCTAGCGAGTCTAAAGAGCTTTAGTTGGAGAGTCTAGAGAGACCAGGCGAGATCCAGGCGGGGCGACACGGTGGAAGAAATATAGAATATGGAAATATAGCAGAGTATTGGAGAGGGTGAGACCAGGGAAAGAAAGATCGCGACGTGCGAAAGAACTAGTCGTTAGTGAGCCCCACGGCTCTAGCGAAAAGGACGAGGGACTGGTTGGCATACTCTGTACCCCGTACTCTGTAGGCGTGCGCAAGATTAGCTCGTCTGGGTGTATCACAGCATCTGCATTGAATCTCTGTTAAATTTAGTCGGCGCAGTATGTGAGAGGTCCGTGAAAGACGCAAGACGGAGGATCGAAGAGGGCGTCGTACTCTACTATGTATATCGAGGATATGTCGGACCGGAGTTACAATACCACGAGCACACACTGTTAATATCAGTGGGTTAGAGCTCACTTGTATGGAAAGGCCAGGCCATCCAGGCGGCCAGCCAGGGTCAAGGATGTGTCGAGGCCAGGCCACACCAAAGAAGAAACAAAACTATAGGGGGCCCGGATGGAACAAGGAGTGTGACCTTGCTACAAGGCGGTATCCGCAGTACTATGGAGCACGGAGTACAGCTGAGCACAGTGGCTTGCCTCGGCGAGTGAGGGCCCAAATGCCATCTTTATAAGGGCGGCTGTACGTCGTATGGACAGACGTCTTACTGGAAATTAACGTAAGATACTATGTACTGTAACAGTAAACATGAGAGACTCTTTTGTTTTTGGCGTCCTGCGCTCGGTAATCTCTTTGATAGCGACCGTCTGGTACTATACTATATCTTTTTAATAATAAGCGGGGGGTTGCTGGATGCCGTGAAATAGTCGGATCGCCTCCTGATTAGTTCCCTCGTTACAGTGCCGGTTGACACCATTTCAACGGCGTTTTTAGTGCGTCCATGCGAACGGGCTCACATACGGTAGTAAGATTGCGATGGGTGAGGTGAGACAAGATTTGGGCAAAATACATCCGACTGTAATCGTGATTACTTATCAGACTATAAACAAATATACGACATAGTATGTACACTTACGTCGAGATCTACACGCTCGCTGGATAGTACATTGAATTACTGTTCACCCAAGCCCATCTGCCACTTCTATCGTCTTTCCTCACGAGACGGCCTCATGCAAGTCGTGGCGGTGCAATAGCGAAACAGGTAAAGATAGTCTGGTTACGAGATGTTACAGCAGAACGTAAACTAAAGTACAATGTATGCTCACCTGCGTCGCATCGAAATGCTTGCCTTGCTGGCCCGAGTTGGCTGTGAGCAGTACAGAGTAGTGTTGCCGTCGGGGATGTGGCGGTCAGTTCCGCAGAGTCTGTGTGTCCCGAGTTGATTGACGCGCCCATCACTGCGGAGCACGATCAGTGCACACTCCTCGCCAGTGTTCCTCCTATTAAGTACTGTGCATATGCATAGTATGTAGCTTGGTGCTCTCTCTGTCGACCCTTGTCCGATTGCGGGCCTGCACAGGCGAGGGTGATCTGTAAAAAGCGAACGCGATAGTGGAAATGGCCCGAGTACGCAAAAACAAACAATCGGGATGCTTTGCTTGTGGCCTGGCCTTACTTTTCACCGTCACTACCAGAACACATGCAGAATATGACAGTGACTACATAGGAACTGTACACATATATACAAGGATGGACTAGACCGCATGCAGATAGCCAGCCGGATGCACGCCGCAGTACCCTAATGCCAGCCGCAGGCAATCTTGTCTCTCTCAGGGTTGGTGTGGGTGGCATTCGCTTTCAGCGTCGTAATCTTGCTGCTTACTTTTGCACCTACTATGTACGTCCATAGTAAGCGTCTTGTTGCTGCCCAGGGCAGCTCGTACGAGTATTGCATTTTGTTCAGCCGCGGGTCATCTACAGAGTACAGCCCTCATCAACAACGGTAGATCTTGTCACTATCATTCATTCTTAAAGACAAAAAGATGTACAAACAACACTGTACTCGGTCTCTCGGCATCATAGTCGCTACGTGCCACTTCATATCCCGGCGCCTGGCCTAGTGCATCTCTATATGTCGCATTGGTCTATTCCTTGCATCCTAGCATAGCTTGGACCCTGGCTTATGGGCTTTGGGTCGCTCCGGCTCTGTGGTCTGACCTTGTCTAAGGTCGGTGAATTGTGGCATGCCGAGGCTTGTACGATATACTCTGTAGACCCGTCAACGTCATTAAGTGGACGCCGGATTTAAACAGAGACATCACTGTGCTGCTTGGCTGCAGTAGTCGGAGTATTTACATACTATGTACATAGTAATAACCGACATCACAGTATGGCAGCCAAATATGATGTGGTTGATTGGCCGTGCTCGAGCAACGAAGCATGCATCGAGGCGTGCATGGATGATGCAAAGCGGCAGGCTTTGTCCATTGTAGATACAGGCCTTGCTATCGGATTTTGAGGTGTCAAGATGATCGTGCACTCTATCACTAAATCAGCACAAATCCCTCACAAGGGTAAAAGGCAAAGCGGCCGCATTCTCTACCTCAGTTGTCAAACCTAGCAATATAAGGTACCAGCAGCTATCATTATACATAAGCTACATACTACATGAGAATAATGATAGTGGTAGCATGCCGAGTTCTTCATGCATGTCTTAGTGTGAAGCCTTTTAAGCTTCAGCCGTTGATAAATACCGGTCTGTTTACTTACCCCTTGACGTTTTGTCATAAGATATGTGTATCTAGCTCGCCTCTCATGCGCGCCGTCTGGCCGGGACAGGAGGGTCAGGCATCATCGGCGATGTATCTTTCTCAGCTCAAGTGATAACAATGACAACGGCTGTAGTTTGCACGCAAGACAGGCATACTAGAGTTGCAGCTGGTGATGTGATCATCAGCTAGACGGGCTGTCTATTGTGGCGTGCAGTTGCAACAAATCTGGCGCAGATGTTTCCCGCTTCCGCATCGTGTTCTCAAACAACAGACACCCACCAGTGGTGACCGTGTCCCGACCGTCGTATTTTTTATTCATTTTCCTTTCTTTCTTCCTGTCCGGCTTTTGCTGTGGTTTGATAAGAACCGTTTCCAGTAGTTTGCTTTTGGAAAACGTATCCATAAAGCCGTTGAAACTGCTTTGTTCCACAGAGTACTTCTATACTATATTTTGTACTTTTCTTTTGCTTTTCTACTATTTTCGGATCTAAAAAACAGGCAGTATAGTTGTCGCCATAAATTAGATTAAATCCCAAAATATGTCAAGTTGAGAAGAGATAAACATACAATATAAAGGACGATTACTAGAAACATAAAATAATATATTTTTGAGTCAACTCATATACTTATCGACAGCACGGCGCCATGATGTGTCAACAGCTATGAATAATGTGCTCTGCGAATTTTACTTGGCGTATTGGTGAGACAACTATTCACACTATGTATTTCTTTGTGCATATGTGTAAATTTGAATAAATACCACTGTGCGTAGCACTAGCGTCGCCGTTTAAAATGCAAACCCCTTTTATATTGATAAAGAATAAACAACTCCTTAAAATGATGGAAAAAAATGAAGTAGCTCACGCTGCAAGACCGCACCCCGTATGTAAACGTAGACATCGAGAGAAACGATGTATAACAATGAAACCGAAAAGTAGCCAAGGCAAGAACGTACTATGGAAGTGAAGTACAAAAGAAAACAAAGAAAACAAAGAAAAATATTTGCAAACTAGAAGCTGAACAGAGCACTCCTTCTCTTGCCCAGCGGGTATACCATAAGTGCACTAAAGAACAGGCCCACGGTAATACCGATAGCAACTTGAATGACACTCAGGAGGACAGTAAAGGCGACACTGTTCACGCTGCTGCCGCTGCTGCCGCCACTGCTGCTCGTGGAGTTGCCAGTCAGCTCGTCCGCTGCGTTGATGCCCGAGAGCAGAGATCCGTTCACAGCCAAACCAGACGGCACCTGGACAAAGATTGCCGGAAGCATAGCCGCTGCGGCCAGACCGTAGCCCATAACCTCGCTGCTGCCAGGGGCCTTTTTCTCGGCCGCTGCAGCGGCTTCGTCCTGCTGTTTCTGTGTCAAATTGTTTCCCTCTTCGGCGCGGACCTCGGGATCATTCTGGTAGGCCGGCAAGTCAAAGTAGTCGTTTCCTTCCTTGTTGGCACCAGGTGACCCTCGTGCACTCGACGGTGGCATGCTCTTTATAGAGCTCCACTGCTTTCGGTTGCGCTTGCGGACGAGGAAGCCTAGGCGGTGCTCCAGATATGTCGACCAGATGTGACGGAAGTGGCGGTCGAAGAAAGGGAGAGTCCGAGCATACAGATTGGCCAAGATGCCGATGGTGAGGGCACCCAGCGTGTTGGGAATCTGTGCATTGCTGCTAAAGTAACTCGATGCGTATGTGTTGACGGCAAAGCCGCCGACAGAAATCACCAGCATGATAGGCATTTGCCTAAACTTTGCCTGGTTGATTATGCAAAGGCAGAGCGTGAAAAGCGGTACAAACAAAAAGTACCACGGTCGACTCAACGAGTTGGTGCAGGTCGTAGTGCTTACTGCGCTGTTATCAATGGCACCATAGACAGCCGTACCAATAGTGATACCATAACCCAAGAACAGCGTGTAGATCATGGCATACACCATTCGCACCGAGCCCGCAACAATGTTCTGGCTCTGCAACTCGAGACTTGCACACAATACCATATATCCCGGTAGAATCAAAGCGATAGATGATTGAGCCAGGGCCGAGAAGCAAAAGACGTCACCACCACGGATAGAGCCCATAGCACGAGCAAGGAACGACGTGATAACAGCGGCGGATATCTCAAACACGTTGGAGTACATAGCGTTGGAGGGTGCAGCCACAAGGGCCATTGTGCCCACAATGCACCCAAGAATGAATGCAACGGGGAGGTCGATGAAGCGGCCTCCAAACGCAAACGGCGCCACAGAGACTGACGCAAGGCCGTAGACGGGGATGCGAAGCAGGTTCTTAAACCTGGGCTTCTTTTTCATGATGTCATTAAGACGTTGAATGGCTTCGTCCACGCCGATCGAATCGTGTATGACCTCTTTATAAATCACATGCACGTCGCTGAGCTTGCCTAGATCGACTCCCTGTGGTGAACGAACCAGCTTGACTTCGGCTGTGTGTGTACTGCTGTCGTCGAAACTGACAAGCATGCAGCCGGGAATGAAGAGGAACTGGGCCTCAATCTCGAGCACGCGGGCCGACATCTTCAGGTAGTCTTCCAGCCGATGAGTTGGCGCGCCGTACGTCATGAGGGCACGGCAGAGGGTGGTAATGTAACGATGACGACTCAAAACCTGGGCGATATGCTTGGTGATGCGCATCTGTTCCTCCTCCCGCCGTTTTCGCTTCCCCCCTGCAGAGCTCGGCTTCTTGTCCTTGTCCTTGTATTTGGGAGAGCCAACACCGAATATGCTGCCAGCCGAGTTCTGGTTGCGCTTCAGAGGTGGCCGCTCACGCTTTACGCGTTCCGTAACCGCGTGACCGATATCTGCCGAGCCAGCAGATGCAAGCATGGACGAAGTTCCAAGGAGGCCGGCAGAAAGACTGGTGGTTGAGCTACTGTGCTTATGATTGGGGTGGAAAACATTCCAGGGTTGTCCCTTGCCCTTTGGAGTGTGTGTTCCGTCATTGTCTTTCTTCTTGCCAAAGAAACCACTCCGCCTCTTTGGCGTTTCTGCCCCGTCTCCAGGGCCGGGCGATGGTGGGCGAGAGTGGCCTGGGGTTCCGGTGGGTGTGCTCTGTTCTGAGTTGGCGACGCTGGTACTGACACTGTTACTGCCGGATGCTGTCGGGTTGTTGTATAGGCGCAGGAGCGATGACAAAACTCCGCCATTGTATCGACTGGGGGGCGGAACGTACTCCCGCACTTCGTGGTCATAGGGGTTGGTAGGTGTCGAGTAGCCTGACTGGCCAGCTGCGAGAGATGCATCGTACTGGAATGGGTTGTGTTGTTCTCTTGCCATATCTTCTGACAAGAAGGAAGGCCGAGGCAAGCCCCCTCTAGCGTGTGACTGAACTAGTTGAAGCGCGGTGGTATGGGGATCTGCCTGCGGGTGATCCTCCTCCTCGTCGATGGTTTCATGTGCATTTGTGTCATCCCTATTTGCAGAACTGGTAGCCCGCCGACGGCGCCTGAAAGCAGACATGATACCGTCGTTACCCATAGTATCGTCGGAATCGCCGTCGCCGTCAATAGAATGTGCTCTAGAAGCTGGGTTGGAGTGGTCCCGCTCGACGCTCTGGGCCAAGCGGTCGGCTCTGTCCCTAGCTGCCCTTTCCGACTTTTCCTGCTGCTGCTGGCGAGCAGGCGGGAAATAAAGAGGCTCGGGCTCGGTGACTATCGTTGCAGGAATCGGCATGTGCGATGACGAGCCGGCCTGTGCTTGCAACTGGGCCATGTTTGGGGGCTCTCCTGGCGAAGGGAGTGGGGTTTGCCTGTCATCCTCCAGAATCTTTGACAAAGCGCGCGTCAACTCGTCATGATCAACGCCATCGTGCGAGGACCTATCGTCGATGGCAGGCGAGTCATTGCGAAGAGCCGAACCTGAGCCGCCGGACGAGCCAACGCCGCCAGAGCTAGCACCGCCAGAGCCAGCACCGCCGGACGAACCGGGGCGGGACAAGCCCTGATCACGAAGCGGCGTGCCACTGCCTTCATGAAAACCAACTCGCTTTTTCTCTTTTCCTTTAGGCGGCGGTTGCTGCACAGGCGCGCTGTCAAAGGGATTGACGTTGGATTCATTGGGAGTTGCCATGGCGAGTAGAAATCGTGCGTCCCCGAAGGGCGCTTTTGCGAATGGCCAAAGTGTTGGGAGGGGCGGGCAGTTATTGGGCGAATGAAGATTGCTGAAGAGATCCGAAGAGGGTGTGTTCGTTGATGAGATTGCTGACGTGCAGAATTGGAGAAGAGATGTAATTTGGAGTCGTCCGTATAGAGGGCGTATGAAGTAGATAGATGGCCGGCAAGAATCGACAGGCACTGGTGACGAAAAGTAAAAAAAAAAACAGACGTGCACAAGGGACAAGGATGGAACTGAAGAAGATAAGAGCTTTAAAATGAATGCCGACAAGGTAAGGGCACAATAGCAAAAGATGAGGCGTAAAGTGTAAATAAACGAGGATGTGGTGGATGAAACAGTCGAGAGAGAGATGAGGTTGGGAGTCGAAGAAGGATGGGAGATTGAAAGAAACGAGAGATGGGAAGCCGAGATGTAATGGAAAAATAGCTTCAATGCATGCTTGTGCCAAAGAACCCCGGTTTGGGCACCAATGCTCCTTCCTGATCTCCTTATTGTTTGTCCGCACCTTCCTCGAGACGGCGGACGGGGGATTTCTCGCTAGTTATCTTAGCTAGCAGCAATACTGAGTAAGGAAGGACCGATTTTTCTTGCCGCAAAGGGGCGAACACCCTGACGCAGTATGCTAGTCAAAGAAAGAACCAAAGAAATAGAAGGGAGCTCGGGAAAAACAGAGCTAGTTTGCGGGAAGGAGGCGAGAAGGGAGTTGTGTGGTGAACGTGTGTTGGATCTTTTTCTCTGTCTTTCTAAATATAAATCGACAAACAGCAACGATAAGGGGGTTTTATGATCCAGGATGCAGGAGCGATCACAGAGCTGTGTAGATCTAGACCGACGGGTGAATCGAGGGCGAATGGCAGGGGATGTAGAAGAAATGGGAAGGAGCGACCACGGGAAAGGCAAGGAAAGAAAAGGTAGAGAAGAAGGGTACGACGGGTTTGCACAGAGGAAGAGGCAACAGCCCCCTTTTCTAATACTTACTACACATATACTAAGCATATCGATGCCAGGAATTTACATGCTGTGGAAGGAGCTGTTGTGCGAACATGAGAAACATGGCAATAATTTCGGGAGGAACACTGCACATTGGGAAGGAGAGGTCCGCGAGGTTTCCCGTTGTTTCCATGTGAAGAAAAATTCAGTGTCATGCCGATTGATGTCTTGGCCAGTCACAGAAGTCATTCGTGCAAGTTGACCGCGCTTTCCCGTTTGGTCTGTATTACAGCTCGGGATTCCTAAATGGGCCATGTCGTGGGCAGGTGGCCCTGGGGGGGGGGGGGGGGGCAGAACGAGCAAAAGTATGTTTTACTCTCGACGTACTATGTACAGTATCAATGTCTCTGGCCGTCTGAATTGATCCCATATTTTAATCTCTTTTGATTTGCTGAACGTTTCAATGCGCAATGTTAGGTCTAGTATCACAATCTCCCATTCCTTGTGTTCTGGATCATTCGATGGCAGCAACGTCGCTCTGCGGCGCGCGGGAAGGGAAGGCGCAATGGAGCAATACGGGGTACGGGTTTGAGCGATGGGGCAGGCACTGATTCTGTGCTTGGGATAGGAAAGTGCGATGGACAGGCCAGTATAGCGACTTGGTGCTCAGCCTCGAGGACAAAACACTCCTGCTACATTGGTAGTTCCATAGCATTGATACACTCTACGATGTCTGATTACACGCGACAGTACAGTGCTACAGTGCTCATATATGCTTTCGCACTGCTAGCTCCGCCAAACATCACGATGCGAAATCGTGAAGTGGTGAAATTAAAATAAACACAAAGTTGGCAGCTCGACCTTGATGTGCACAGACTGTGAAACAGCCGTCGTTCGCCAGCCGCTCACCATAAACCATCGCTCCGATAAACAATGCCCTGCATGTGCAGTGACAGCTCCCGTACATACATGTAAAGGGATCGTCGTCCTTGCTGCGTCTTTCGTTCCCTCTGTGTGGCCTACATAGTACTGTACGTACATACATGCTACAGTACATAAATACATAGCAGGGTGGCACGCACTCTGGCACTGTGGACACTGTGGACGCTTGCGAATGGGGGTGAGTGGATGCTGTGGGGGTCATTAACTGCTGTGTGCCAGTACGTTCCTGGTTGGTCTGGCTGTTGATGTGCTCTTGCCTTGGCAGGAGAGCGACCAAAGTGCGCCAGGCGGAGTAGCGATTGCTCAATTGCGGATTTTCATTGGCCGGCTAAGTGAGTGCATAACGCTGCATTGCAGCAGAGTGGTGGAGAAGGCTGCTCGGAGAGAGGAGTCTCTTTACCCGCAGGTAGGAAAGGCCAGCCTTGGCGCTGAGAAACAATGACGTCGTACATACACGGTAGTGCTCAAGACCCACTCGTGCCTTTGCTGTGTAGGTTGACACGAAAAATGAAGACGCAATCGAAGCCTCCAACGTGACTATCTCCATCAATGCAAAAATGCGCGGCTTGTTATCGCTCAACACGCAACCATCACATACCATAGTAGCCGCACCATCCGCACGTCTCGGCATGCAGGGACGAATTGGCAGCGATGGTGATGGCGACTTTCGAGGTGACGACGGGATGATTCGCCCAGCCATCACCGTCACTGAATCATGCTCCTTATGTTGGGCTCAAATCAGGCTCAGCTCCCCTGTCTGCTCAGAGGACCGAGCTCCGATATCTGCTCTCTCAACATGCACTAGTCTGTACGTAAAACAAACACTCGATTATGTGACTGCTTGTTCTTGCGTTCTAGACGCCGGCCCCTGGGCCAGAGAAGGTGGCCAGGCCACACGCGTCGACGGACTTTGCATTACTCCGATCGCATGGCTAGTGGCTACTATGTGGTTGAGCTTAGAAGAGGGACATACACCGGGGAGTGAACCCGGCGCGTAATACATAGCAAACATAGAATGCAGTCAAGCAGCGACTTCATACCAATACTCCGTTATTATCCCGGCTCGTGTCTAAAGCATGCAGGGATGCAAGATAAGAGGGCACAGCGGCGAATCAGCATCATCCCACACCCATCGTGTTGATTGTACAGATAATACAAGCAGAGAGCCACATACTCTCGCAACTGCTAGATGGTGATTGTGTTCACGCACTTGCGTTGCTGCATTTCTGCATTTCTGTATCTGCATCTCTGCATCTCATCCCTGCCCAACTGCTCGTCATTCCTTTCCCCAGTCGTCATTCTCCTTCGCTTCACATCAACATCATCTCTAGCATACCAAGAAACAGGCTCGCCAGACATGACCCCAATCCAAGCATACTCCGTAGACAAATGCTTCCAACGAAACGGCTCGGTCGACGTGTCTTATCCCCCAATTCCTAACCGCGGACATTCCCTTCCGAATACGTACTCGAAACCCGCCCACTCTCCCTGCCCTCGGGCTCGAAAAAGTGAACCGTTTCACCATGTCAACTTTGACTACTCTCCCAGAGACAAAACATCTGTCTGTGAATACCCAATTACCAAAAAGAATGCCACATAGCCTTTGTAGCGGAAAGTACCAGCACTCTCCCGGTCCTTCCGTGCTGTTCCTATCTACATGCCTTCGACATCCGGCCTTTTGACTGGCACGGTTCTTTGGTGCTTCGGGCATCCAGTAGGTGCCAGCGAGCTCCCAGCCCGTTGGCGAATGTTCTACATCCCCGCAAGAGCTCCATCGTCTGTCTTCCGGCAATCATTCGTACTCCTTTCTTTCTCACAGGTGTCAATGTTGCAGTGGAATAAAGTAAAATAAAAAAATCGACTTGATATATACGGCCATACGCATATTTTCATAGACAAGTCCAGACTCCCACTCCCGTACATGCTTAGTCATAACTTTCTACCTGTTACTCGACGTCTGCCAGCACATCACAACATACCCATAAACACAAAGAAAGCCACATATTAACGAACCCAAACAGAGAACATACCCGCCGGCCGTTCACACCCTTTGCCAGAAGTCGTCAACCGTTGTTGCCCACGCCAAAGAACCGGTGGACCTAGCCTAGCCCAAAATACACAAATATCCCCGTCCCGCAAAAGCATATTCCTTCTTCCACCCCGAACCGCATTGTAGTTATTGGCGTCTTCCGACTATAAACGGAAAAGAGACAGCCGCCCTATATTATGATATCCGTCCCGAAAACAAAATTCACACACACATACATACATCATAACGGCCTCCCTAGCCATGGCTGCAGCCGCTGTTTGAAATCCCATCGTTTTTTATGATCCGACGATGTCGCTCATGCTGCCCGTGCTTCTCCTACCAAGCGCAACCCGGTCACGAGTGCTGGATGGCATTCAACAGCCCTGCAACCTGTTCCTTGAGTAGTCGGTTCTCGTCTGAGCTTTTCGCGATCTCGTCGCCAAGAGTTCGGATCCTTTGCCGCGCGAGCTCCAGCACTTCGGCTTTGCTCAAGTCCTTTTCGCGGCGGCCGTCCATCTGCGGTGCTGATTCGTCCAACGTGTCGATGAGCATCCTGTATTGCAGGTTCAATCGGTTACGGTACTCGCGCTCCACATCGTTGTGTTTCGCGCGAGCAATCTTTTCTTGCTGCTGGGGCGTCTCCGGGCGCCGCTCGGTGACCGGCGGTGACACGCCAGGAGATAGTTCTTCGTTGGAGTCGTCTTTCTTGCGATTTGCTGTGCGAAGTGTTCGCCGGCTTGCGCTCGAGCTCGGAATAGGAAAGGAGGTAATGATTTCCCCTTCTGATTGGCTTCGGCTCTTGGCCAGTGCTTTGGCCTTCCCCTTGCCCTTTGCTTTTGACACCTTGGAGCTGCCGTGCTTCGGTGGTCGCGCTTGGTCTGGTATGATTTGCTGGAACTCCATCATGGTGTGATCGGACATGCTGGTGCTCGCATCTGGAGTTGTCATCGCGGGGGCCATGTTGTACAGGTTTTGGGAAATCGTCGTGGCAACTGGTGGTAGCTGGGAGCTGCTAAGGGGAGGTGTCGGTATGCCGTTTCGAGGTGCACTATTGCGTTCGCTTGTTGCTATGCCCTCATCATGTCCATTCCATGACATTGCATTGTTCGTCCCGTATGGGAAGAAGCATTCGTTGTTCTGTGGATAGGTACTGAAAGGAAGTTCAATGCTCGAGAGACTGGCGCTCTGCGGCCATGTCGTGCTGTCGAAATAGCCTGCCGATATCGTTGGTGGTGTTTGAATTCGTCCCTATACACATGGGGGGAGCCTTTGTTAGCAAAGAAGGACAATAAACGACGATGCGCAACAACAGCTCCTGCTTGTATCGAGAACCAGCATGAAGAACTGCACCAACCCGGCGAGGTATTCGAGCGGTCGGGCCCAGAGCCAAGAGGCAGGCCTGGCCCGCCGTCTATATATGCCATGGCATCTTGAGGGGAAGCATTGACAAAAGGAGAACTGGGAAGAAATGAGATAAATACATGCATCAGACCATGTTGAATGATAAACCATCAAGTCATCCTATGGTGGTGTGCAGGTGGCCGCTTGGACAAAATCGGACGAAAAAGAGGGGGTAGGGGGTTGTAAATGATCAGACCACCCTTCGCAATCAAACTTGACTGCACCAGAATTGCCCTTTTTCAGAAGGGAAACAGAGGGAAACATGTCTGAAAAAGAAATGCCAGCCATCTATGCTTATGCATAATCAACGTGCAATTTTCTTTGCCCAGTGGCCTCGATGTGCATTTTTTTCTCTTAAGCTGTAAAGTCGGCTGCGCTTCATCGCCAAAACCATCAAAACCCGCGAATCGTAACGTGGAGACAACATCAACGCCACATTATTTATTATCGCTGTTTTCATCGGCGATATTGACACATGCCACTGGCATGACTTTCGATACCACTGGGAAGGCTGGGCTGACTTGAGTGTTTCGAGGACACTCCTGCATCCCCAGACCTCGAAGCGCGATTTTACAGCAACGCATCTTGCCACACCATGAATCCACCGCCTTCAGCAACAACGCCTCAAAGAGTAGAGCGAAAGAGACCAGCTGAGTTGGACGCGTACATGCTTGGCCGTGGGTGAATAGACGAACACAGTGTAAGCGCTGGCAATAATGTGAATAGCTGGATGCCGCACTTGCAGGGCGTACCGTATTCGAAGAAGAAGAAGAAGAAGAAGAAGAAGAAGAAGAAGAAGAAGAAGAAGAAGAAGAAGCAGAAGAAAAAGAAGCCGGGCCCATACACAAGTGCCGTTCAAAAGGCACCACGATGGAGTTCCAGTCACTCCCAATTAACAGATCGGGTGCCCTTGACCCCCCAAAACCCCAACAAACACGCAAAATCGGGAACATCGAGAAAGATAGATTGCCTTACATTTGATACTGCAAAACTGCCGTCGTATGATAGATTGGTGGAGTCCATGTTGATTATCGTGCCTTGACAAGGGACGGACTTGGTGTCATGGGGTGGTTGTGCCGCGACTCTGGGTGAGGCGTGCAAGGGTATCGATCGTGGGTTAGAAGTTTAAATTGTTGAACAGGAGCTGCCATCAGGGTTATGTAGAGAGATGCATCGCCAGTTAAGACATCCAGCAGCTGTAGGAGCGAGGAGGATGCAGGATCTTTAAGGCTGCGAACCGTAAGATACTGAGTTGGGATGCGTATAAAGCCGACGGTTGGTATTCCTTCTATTTGCTCCCTTTTTGTTTTTCTTTTTGTTGATGTGCCTAGTATTTGCAGCGGGCTTCTTCGGCAGTCCGTCCAACCTGTCTTTTCGGCCAGTTTGTATTAAGGGCTTTCGGTGACAGCCTATAGATCGAGGACTTGTTGGGGTGATGGGGTGATTATATGATATAACAAGACGTGAAGTGAAGTAAGGGGAGTCGCAACAATGGGGAGAGCTAATTCTTTGTCGACGTTGTTGTTATTCCCTTTTGTACTCCAAAAAGAAAGAAATAATACACCCGTCAGTCTTGTGTGCTCTGCGGGATCTTATCTGGACCCCGACTGGTCTTTATATCTTCAAGACTACAGACATGCAGGACCGGGGGGGTGGAACTCGAGAGGACAAAAAAATGCAGCTCGTCCGCCTCCAGAGACAAATCCGTGCCCAAGCAGAGTGCAGAGTGCAGACTAGATACATACTACCCAATGCAAACCGCCCGCCGCACTGGCAAGCCGCAAGCCGCAAGCCGTGGCCTCCCCGGTACTTCATCCGAAAGCAAATACTGGCCAATGCAGCAAAGGAGTGAACGATGATTCTGGTGTGATCTCAGTCATCTTTGTTTGGCCCACACTATTGTGAGCTATCTACTACAGTATGTATTTCCATTTCTGATGCCAAGGGCGTCCTTGATGCCTGTCCGGCTGGGTTAGGCAAGACCATGATCTGTATGCCAGCTACAGACGTCTTCCACTTGTTCTCGCCCTTCATCCCTCGCCTTTCATTCTTCATTCTTCGTTCTTATTTGCTTCGGCGCTCTTGTTCGCCCTCGCCCTCTACAATGCACAGACGCCGGGCCATACTAAGCATACAAGGATGCAAATGTGTAAGCATGCGGGTGCCTCACCCCACTGCTCGAATCCTGTACGAGCCCACATCTCTCGTCAAATGCGGCGGGAGGAGATAGGACACAGACGGAACTTTGAAGCCTGTGTGTCCCTGTTCAGTATAGTAACTCTACTACATCGTACTCTGTACAATCACAAGCACTCGCATGGACTTGCACTCCCTTACGGGGCGTTTTAGTTGGTGAAGTGGATGCAAGTCGGTATTCCTGCGGGCCATGCTTGAACAGTAGGACAAAAGCTACCCTGTATGGGATGTTCCCCGGCCTCGGGTCGAGTACGGAGAGAAAAAGGAAGCAGCCAGCGCATTCCAGACAGGTGTGCGACCACAACGCCATCTTCGTTGCATACCACACGCCCAGGGAGTGCGGCCGTTGAGCAGCGTGATGATAACTGGAGACTGCCGGTTAAGGCGCAAGTGGATTTTCCAGTCTTTAGTTTCCTAGTCTAGCGAGTCTAGGTCTAGGCATAGCAAGGCTGGTCTCACTCTGGTATCTAGACGGGCTAGTTACACCTTCCTTGCTTAGCTGCCTATTAGTCCTGTCTGTTTAGGTATGTACTGTACGTACATCGCTCTTTGCCAGCCCGTTTGCGCATGCGTCGTACGAGACACTCCTCCCATGCTGTGCTGATCTGTCCGTTGACTACATACTTATTTCCCCAGTGGCCGGCCGTTGATGTGCAATGATTAGCAATGACATTGAAATGACATATGAATGATATACAACATGGCGCTGTAGAGTCAAGGCTAAACGGAAAACGACGACGATCATATTTACATAATCACATACTTGCGCATTTGTACATAAGACTATTTACACATAGTATACGAGGGCTAAAGGCTCTCATTGGCCAATGTGTAGAACAAAATAAGAGGCCAACGACGGCGGCGAGAAACTATCACTGTGTCTAAACCGCCTACGTTCGGGGCCGCCGTGAAGCACAGGCGAGGAAAAGCAAGAAAAAGGGAGCGAGAGCGAGAGACAGAGAGGGGAGGATCGAAAGTTACAGGGCGATGGGGTTCAGAGACAAAAGCTGTTGCCGCCGGCCATATTTCACACGCATACACCGTGCATGTACATACGTGGATGTATAAGTGAGACTCTGCAAATCTCTTCAAGCGCATGCAGCTAGGGAAACAAAGGAGGAGCAATCAACCCGAAAGGGCTGAGCTACGAGGAAAGATGAGGCGAGCTCGCGAGGCAACAATGCCAGAGGCGGTGACCAAGCCCGACTAGGAGATATATTACTAGAGAGGAAACACAACCCACGATTCCATGACTCTGTGAAAATCATTGTTGAAATGCGAAAGCGTGCACAGGGATAAAAGAAAGGCTACTGCTATGGACTGACGATCATCGATGCCACACGGACAGTGAGATGCCACACGAGCAAGAGGTGGCATAATGACGCACCGACTTTGCCGAGTATGTCACTAAACCCTCCAGAGTTCAGCCCGCCATGGGTAGGCGGAGTGGCCGCACTGACGGCAACCAAGATGGGGTCCTGGCAGAGTTGAGTGCCACTTTGCAGCTGGAAGCTCACCCTTACATTGCAGCCCAGACAGACATATCCGGATCAGGGAGCCCGTAAGGGAGGGCACTGTTTGCCTCAGTCTGGCTTAGAGCAGTCTATCTGGGCCACATTGGACCTTTATTCTATCATATTGAGAGCCGATCATGGGTGTGTTTTTTTTTATTTGTTGTCACGGTTGTCTTGCGGAAGCTCTCCGCACGGGACCGGCCCTGCAAGATCCTGCACTCGACAATAGACTAACTCGTTATGTACTCGTGGGTGTGTGTTGGGCTCCGCTCGTACCGTTGAATACTGGGCTTGTGTTGGGAGCGGAGGCCTATCAGAGTTCTAATTTTATAGAAAGGATGATGGCTGTTGTCGTGGATCACAACTGTGATGTGCAAGTACTCTGCATTTTCTTCAAAGATGCCAATCTTTATCCATCTTTGTCCGCCACTGCCAATCTTTTACAACGCACTCTCCTCCCTGCGTGCATGCGGAGTAAAATTACGTACTAACAGGATAGGATGACAAGGCGCATTTGAGTCAGTATCAGTAGTATTGCATGGTGAGAATGTTCGCTCTGAAGGAAGATAGGGAGATAAGCTGGGGAAATTGGCACAAGCCACATGCTTGTGTGTAGGTCAGTTTGTGTATGTATCATAGGCTGTGGGACTATCAGCAAAACAAGCCGAGCGCATTCCAACGCTGAAGGGCGGATTGCTCATAGTTACGTCGTTTGCCGTTGTTTACATGTGTCTGCAGTAGTGTCAGTCAATCCTTACTCAGTGATCCTTCTCAGAGCGGAGAAGCGAATTGCAAAGGTCTCAGGCTCTGCTCTTTGTTCAACACAACTGTCACTTCTCACAATACTGGCGGATACTCTTAATATTTCGGTGAATGGAAGTAAAATTACAGCACTCGACGGGGTCAGACCAGACCCGACCAACTGCAGAACATGCTGTCTGTAACATATGCAGCTCGGGGTGGCATCCCTTCCTATTACAATCAAAACAATGTGTTGCTTGTTGAGACTTAATCATTGTAACACACACACATAGGCCAGAGGTTACGTGGCGGGAATAAACGCTGGTGTTTGGATGGTGTACTATGTACATCTTTTTTTTTTGCCAGGAGGCTTATAGGCTGAGCTAGGGGCGCTTAATCTCACCGGCTTATCACAATAATCATTGTAGTGTTCGCACTGGTAGACAAGTCTGTAACCGACCAGACTCTTATGTAAGTGAGAGCTAGATATGCAGTATTCGGTATTCAGTAACTAGTATTCGGCGTGCCTTGCAATGAGTCTGAGAATATTGGTGTCCCCAAGAGTTGATATAATTAAGCGAGGAATAGGGGCTCAATGCTGCGCTTCAGAGCCTGAACCAGGATGAAGAGGGGGCAGTGCTGGGGAACTGTATTCTTTGAGACATGCGATTTTATGACAGTTCCCATACTTGTGATAGTTAATTCGGTCAGGGGATCACAGGAAAGACTATGTGCAATCATGGCACTGTGAAGAGTATTGAATAAGCTATCCTGTATGTTACCAAGGAGCGGTGATCAACTTTGTTATATGTTTGTAGTATAATGTAAGAAATATAGGCTGATCCTAGATGTTGGCGAATATTTGTACATAGTAAAGTCGGAAAATATATGCCCATACAGTACTGAGCAGCACCACAAGGCATGGCCTTTGAAAAGCAATTTTAACATGCCAGTAATTTTGGCAGGTTAAAGTGTAAAAAAGGGAGCTCCCGAGGTGATGGATATAATATGAATAGGAGGACTCAGCTAGCCAGGTGCGTTCTACGACGACGGCATCAAAAATGAAAAGAGAAAAACAGGAAGTGAAATGGGATTCTCTTGTAAATGGCCACTCTCGAAAGTGCATATAATTGCAATTATCTCCTTTGGCGAGGTGGAGGTCTTAAAAGAGAGTGCAGATGAAGAAGAGAAGAAAAAAAACGCGGCACATAGAGCGTGACGTCGGTATATAATCGCAGCAATTATATAAGCACACGGGATGGAACCGGCCTTTGTGGGCCTTCTTCGGCCACGGCATCCCTAACTGGAGACAACGAATCTCGAAAACAACATGCAATCGAAAAGCAATGCGTCTGGCCTACACAATGCGCAGTTGTGGGACTTTCCACATGTGTGCGGGAATGAAAAGCGTAACAGTCTGCTGGGCTTGCTGTTGTGCAAGGCGAGTACGTAGTAGACCCTCTATGCAGAGCCAAGGGATGGTGCGTGGTGCGTGGTGCATGAGAGATGGGAGATGGGGGTTAGAGCGTGTCAGCACTGCGCACTGAATGGCCAAAGGCTATCTCGGCTGCTCTTGCTGCTCTTGGTGCTCTTGCTGCGCTCTGTCCGCTGTAGGGGCATCTCTGCCGTCTTTGATTAGCCACGATAGGTCTTTATATAATCATCCTGCGGGAAGCGGTCCAGGTTTAAACTTACATGTACTTCATTTACTCTGCAGTTCGTGTTTAGGTGGCCGCATGTACTTCGTACATGTCGTACTCTTCACTGCCTGGCGCAATGGAATCAGAAGCAGGATATGGCGGGTGTACAAGGGTACAGTGCATGCGTCGAATTGATAAGGCCGAGGAAACGTGCATTGCCATACCCGGGATGTCCTCCGGGCCCCAGTTCCTGTTGGCTCCCACGTCGGCGTCGACTACCACTTGTAGATCACTGCATTATCGTGGACACGGGTTTGATTATATCTTGGGGGGAAGGCAGACAGGCATAAATGTTGTGCAACCCTTTGTATATTTATGGCTTGTGAACCGGGGCCTTCTGGCCCGCGTCTGAGCAATCATATTAAACATAATAAAACTCTAGACACTTGCGGGCGAGAGGACACACGCCTGGGCTCGCTGACTGGCTATCCGGGAATCTCATCTTGCCGGCGACTGCAGATAATGCAGTACAATTAAAGGGCAACCCTTGCCGGTGTAACTACCGCTGAAGAGTTGTGCGCGCAACTGCGCACAACGAAAAGCAAGTAACCACTAACCAGTGACTAATGTCGAAAGTGAGGCGGCAGACAAGTAAATACTGAACAAAGTGCAATATACGATCGCCACAACGCTCGGTCACCCGCCGCCTCGCACGAAATACAGCACAGCACGCTGTGCAAGCCAAAAGACTGCTGAACTTTTTCCAAGTCCAGTATTTGAGCACACGCGTAGAAAATATGAGCCAGGCGATGTCTATAAGCAGCTCGATTCTCAGAGTTGCAGGACTCAAAACTCTGGGTACTACGTAACACAGACTAATGGGCGGCAGAGACATTTGTAGCATACATGTCCTATCGGGTAGATGCCGGACACTTGTCACTGTGGCCCAATGGCAAAATCAAGGAATATGGAAGAGCAAGGCGACGAAGAAGATGCTTCTCGAGGTGCCATTGTCTCACTTATTCGTAAGTTGCTTTGAAAACGGTACTTCAGTTGGGCCTCAACTTCGTCTCGCCTGGCAGCACTTTCTCGGCAAAGAGTACCCAGGATAGGATGAGGGCAAGTCTTGCCATCCTGCGGGCATGCAGAGTCGCTGAAGAATCAACATAAGGTTCGCATTTCAGAAACTTTGGTCATGAGGACATGTCTCGTTAAATGCTTGGTCTCGATGGCATTGTATCTATACTGTCACGGCTTGCCATGACTTGACAATAGCCATAAATGAGACAAACATGTCCACTGCTATGGGGAGGGGGGCTTGGCTAGCTTGTGAAGGCCATCTTCCCTTCAATCTGAGGGTCGAACATTCGGAGGGGCGATGCCAATTTCGGCCCAGTTCTTCTTGATGGGGTGAGGGAAGATGCCGCCGATGCCGTGCAGTGCGGCCGCGGGGTTCTTGCAGACAATGGGACGGTTATAGGCGGTGTCCTGGCGTCCTCACACAGCTATGTTGAGGCGTTTCCTACAACTGGCAGAGACACGCCACTCTTACCGATCATTGCGCTCTATCTCTCGTCTTTATGCCATTCTGTTACTTCATCCGGCGGTGATCGACTATATCTCCGATGGGCTGCATGCTTTTTTGGCTATCGTCGTATCATACTTGCCCATATGTACATGTCAAGGGCGGGCAATGGTCAGCACAAGACAACAGAGTGTGTTGAGCGAGCACGCCATTTTATTTATGGTGGACTTCTGGTGAGCTGTATAGGGGAGATGCGAGGGAGCCCTTCGAGACAGCAAGTTTGTGATGTGCAACAAAGCTTGTAGCACTTCGGCTTGGGTCATCACAATTATCGCGAATATGTATGGTTATTATCATCCCATCGAGCACGACGAGTTCCGAGCCTTATGTGCTTGACATGACATCCGAGCCACCAGGGGCAAGCTGGCAGGATCAGCATCGATAAACACTAGATGGATCTAAAAAGTCCATGTCGTCGATCTGTTGTTATAAAGTTCATGACGAATATAGCGTGACAACGAGTAGCCGTGTGTCTTTGCGCAGGCATGCTGCCAAGTGGGGTAGAGCAGCGCCTAGATGCTTCGAACATGACCAACCGAAACCATCTTCCAATCCCTGTCAGTCGTGCTAGACCATCTACTGCAACAAAGCGAGTGCGAAGTACTGCTGCTAGGTGTTTGTGCATTCAATATGTCGTTTGATATAGTCTGAATGACGGGCACCCGGACCAACGATAGCTGGAGATGATGCGGCTAGGGAGATGCGTTCCGGTGGTAGTGTGTCTCGACTGGTGACTGTGTGGTTGTGCTGGCGCTTCGTCAGCCGTTGCGGCCTAAGCCAAGCCATCGAACGATATTGCAAAGTAGTATAGTCCAGCACCAGGTGCGAGAAAGACGCGAGCCGGTCAGATGAACATGATGAGTCTTGCATCTCAAACAGTATCATTTCGATATTTGATATCGACCATGCCCTTGGCTGCAAGCGAGTGAGTGCGGGGGAAGTGATCAGTAGTAACCCTGAGGCCGTTCGGGCTTAGGTCGACTATGAGGATGGGAGCACGGTTCCCCGAGCTAGATCCCTTGCATCCCAGAGATGTGGCCGGTGCTCTGATCACAATCTAAAGACAATGTGTATTTGTACAAGTGTTCTAACCTAAATGATTTTTCTATTGACATGACTGATCTTGGCGTCATAGGAAGCGTGCTCTGTCATGGCTGCTGGCCGTAGCGAAGCGAGGACGGCACGATGCGACGCTCATCGCTCCCCTTTGCTCTGCCTGTGCACGATGCAAGGTCGCTATTCCTTCTGCAAGACAACAACGAGGCCCATTATGCCCAGCATAACAGTCTTGAGCCATGGGTGCTCCGTCAGCATAATTGTGACGTAGCCGACAAAGGGGACGTAGCCGACAGCACTGCCCATGATGTCTTTCCGCTCGATAAAGTCCTGGCCGCGCGCGTAAAGATCAGTGTCGTCAGCGTTGTTGTTGTCGCCCTTTGTAAGTAGTTTTGCCGTTGGTCTGGGGGGTGAAGGGTGTTAGCAAGCTGTCTCACAAAAAAAGAAAGAAGAATAAACAGCTGCCGGGTCTTGACCGGAGCATCATGAACCTACCCTGAGCCAAACTTGCGAACAATTCGGTGGACGATAGGGATGTCCTTGCCATTGATATTGTAAACAACCACCTCACCGACGCCCGACTCCTGGAAAAGATTCCGGTTCCAGAGGAAGAGAAGGTCGCCGCGCTGGAACGCCGGCTCCATGGACCCCGACAAAACGACCACGATAGGGGACGACGAGTCCGTAACAACACACAGACCCTTCCAGATCTGCACAGAGTTAGCATGTGTATCTAGACAGTTCTCCTGGGGGCGCATACCATAAAGGCCGTAGACAATATCATGCCGAATGTCAGCACCTGGCTGGCAATCTTCCTCGGGCTTGAGAGGCTGGAGAACATCTTGGCGAGCTGGGATGGGGGATGGGGGAGGGGGGTATATATGATGCGGCGTGATCCTCTGGCAGCTTCTATGTTCGGGGATGCTTCTGTTGTCGTGACAGTCGTGAGGGTCGTGGCCGTTGTCGTCGTCACCGTGGCGTGAAGGAGGATGCAGTCTATTTGTTTGGCGACCCTTTGCGACAGTTGACGACCGGACACCTTGCAACGTATACCGCGTTCTGATTGGTCAACAGCTACACTTTGGAACTCACTGTGGATCCCCAACGCGCTCCACTCAACAAAGCTCCAACACGCAATCCGGAGGCTCTACTACTATGTAATACATAATAGTATGTAAAGTACAGGCGTCGCCAGGAACGGACGGAAGAGGAAAGAGCGAAGGGCATCTGTGAGCATCCTCACGCAGTTGAGCATAATTCTACATTATTTGAACATCACGGAATTTGGCATCGTCATATGAAATGGCTCGCCAGCAAGCTTCACAAGCCCAAATCCAACCCCACACACACCAGTCAATTGTGCTTCAAGACCGAGCCAGTGGTGGCCTCCACAGCGGCCCGATGTGAGGTATGCATGTCGCAAAGGCAAAATCCAAAGGCACGATAGAGGTCGCCGAGATGGCCAAGCTATGGCACGATGTGGAAAAAGGAACCGCTTTAGCACCGACTGTGTGCGTGAGTGCAACAAAGCCAGCACGATTGAGTCTCAGAAGTCGCTTGGTATCGATTCTGCTATGGTACGGCCATTGGAGTGTCAAATCAGACCCAAGCCTTGTTTGAGAAGTTCACGATAGTCGCGGCGTTCACGGTGCGGGGACGCACGCTAGTTGCCAGTGGCATTAAGTCGACTCAAACTTTAACCTTATGGAACTGCAGCTAACTCACACTGACAGGGGTCGCTACTTGCCAGCCCAGCAATCACAGGCCGTCGCTGCTGGCTATGCCACCGTATTGGTCGGCTTAATGTCGCGTGTGTATGTAGCTTGCAGTGATAGAGCCATGCTCCTGCAGTGAGGCAGTGCACTTGCACTTGTTTTCGAGCCAGGTTTCGAGCCCGAAAACAAGTCTCAATCACTGTTGTGCCCAACTGGCGAGCCAAGAGCAAGTGCACTTTTACGCCTGCCAGGTCTCAACCCCCAGGCTGTGAATAGCGGACGCGGCACCCAGCCAAAATCATAAGCAACAGCGGCGGCAAGTTCACAGAGGAGGGGTCGCTGGGCATCGAAGTCTGACGACATGCACATTGTACAGCTTGCCGGGACACAAAACAGGCATCGTCGTGACGGCGTGAGGACAGTGATATAAGTGTACGACCAAGCCCTGTCGTCTGTCGTCTGTTCTTCGTCTGTTCTTCGTCTACCTTGTGCCAAGGCAGACAGGCAGACACCCATGTTACAACGACTGGCAAGCTCACAAACTGGTCAACCCCAGAACGCATCATTATTCGTTCCCCTCGTCTGTATTTGCAGCAATCACAGTCCACCAAAATAACAGGGCTGTTCCGCGCCAAAAACAAGCTGCATGGCGGCATGGGGACCATAGTATAAATATGCCAGCAGCCCCCTCCGAAGATCTCTGATCTTTCTCTCTTCCCTTTTTTCTCCCTCCCCCCCTCACACACAGCAAAATCGGGCCGCAAAGGTATACAGGATTATCTCCAGCCATCGTTCAAGTTTCACCCTCTGAAGATTCTCCTCCCCGGGCCCTGTCTCTCGTTGACCTCTTCGTTGTGCGTCACTCACTTTCTTCTCTTTTTCTGACTTTTTGTGTCTCTCGTTTAATTCCGTCGCTCGTTATTTCTTTGGTTTTGTCGCTCGCTCTTTCTCGAATCCCCACGATCTCTATATCGATTTCATACAAGTTCACCCATTCGCCTTTTATAACTCTCGCTCTGCCCCCAACACAGCCGCCTCACGACTCTCACAATGTTCCGCCGCGCATTCCGTCCGCCTGCCAACTCGGCATCGGACCATCAACACCGGGTGGACAAGTCGGCGAGGTTGACGAAGCGGAGCGGTGGCAATGGAAGTGGAAATGGAGGAAGCTCCACTGGGACCTCTGCTCGCGAGGCCCAGAAGCTGTCGAGACTGCAGCGGTCGCTCTCCCAGGTTGATGGCGATATGCTTCGCGCCGAGGGTCCTTCGAACCCAATGACGCCGTCGCCTATTGTGACTCTTACTATCGGCCGGGAGGGCCGACTGTTTGCGGCGCACGAGGACGTTCTGTGCCAGAGTCCTTTCTTTGAGGCGCTCTGCCGTCGCAGTCCATACATCGGCGCATCACAAACGGGCTACAACACGAGCCCAGACCCGTCTGGTACCAACACCCGGCGGCTTCTTCTGCCCGACGAGGAGCCTGAAGTCTTTTCTGCCGTGCTCGAGTACCTCTACAAGGGTGACTACTACCCCCGCCTGCTTCAAGGCAAGCACCGCAACTCTTGGGAGCTCGAGGACTCTGCACCGCAGCACCACAATGTTCGCGGGACGACACCCACTGCGTCCCCCGACCTGGACCACATTGGCGGCCGCACGCCAGGCAGCTCGCCTTATGCGGGCTCGGTCCCGTCTGTCGAGGCCACTGTGTACCTGTCGAGTGAGGGCCAGCACCTGCTCCGGGACACTGTTATTTACTGTGCGGCTGATCGGTACGGCCTCGAGGAGCTCAAGCGCCTCGCTCTGCGCAAGCAGGGCCTCCAGACCGGTATCGATGTCGGTACCATTCTGCGGAGTGCGCAGTACTGCTATGCCAACACCCCCGACTCTGACAGCCGCCTTCGTGCCCATTACTTGGCGCTGATCATCCGCTGCCGCAAGACCTTTAAGCGCAGCGGCACTATGCAGGCCGAGATGGAGAAGGGCGGAGATGGCGGCAAGTTGTTCTTTGACTTGTTTGTCGCTCTGTGCAACCACCTGGACGACGTTATTGATGCCTCCAACGCCCGGACGCCCAAGACGATCTGAAGGGAGTCCATGGTCAGCGCAGCACATTTGCTTGCTTGATTCTCTGCCCACTGGCCAACACCTGGCCTACCCCTTTTACGACGATACGATGTTTTGACAATTTTCCAGCATTTTGATTCCCTCTCTACGGCGTTTTTTTCCTGATTCTTTTTTTTTCTTGAGCACGTACGACTATTCTTTTTGTTCTGATAATGGATTGCACACCTTCACCACAAGAACAACAACAACAACAACAACAACAACAAAAAAAAAGCTTGGCCCTGATACGGGCGGAAGTTTGTTACTTATTACAGTTTACCAGCTTCACAAATAGGCATGGCCTGGTAGCCGGGACTACCCAGGCGGTTTGTGGAGGACATAGACATTAACATTTGGCAAATTGTAGCGATATCACTTTTCAGTCTGGCTGGATTTACAGTCTTGCGTCTTGGTTTTGTTGTCTTTCTGCTTTTCTTTGTTGGCATTACACGGATCAGCCTCCATTGCTTTTCTTTCTGCTTACTCATCGTTTTACGACACGGCCTTTTGATTTACTTCTTTTCTTTCTCGCTTGCAGCTCCCGACAATATCCCGGAAACGAGTCCCTACCGAATGTACACGCATCATAGAATGCTGGTTCGAAGCTGGGGCAGTGAAACCGCACAAAAAACGGGCTTGTCATCAGACTGGACACCATATGGGAGCCAAGCTTGTTTTATTACTTGTTTTGCTTTACTCGTTTGGCCGACGGTCCGCTGGCGTTTGTTTGCTGTGACTTTTTGCTCCTCGGTTTTTTAACTTTGTGGTCTTTGCATGCGTGTGTTTTTATTCCTGGCGATTCTTGTTTCTTGTTTGGGTGTCTTGTCGGGTGTCAGAGGATGGATGGTTGTTGTTCGAAGCTGTGGCCACGACAGTATTATCTCTTCAAGATGCTGTGCCCAAGCAAACGCTTAAACCAGAAAAAAATAAGAAGCATGGTGGCAAGGGAACGACTGTCTGGCATTGTGCACTCTCTTGTTATTTGCTTCCATACCATTTGTCTGTCTTTTTCTTTCTTTTTCCCGCACGCCTCGTCTGTTATATTTTGCTCTGCAGGAACCGTCTTGACAATCTTCTCGACACGCCCTGCCCTTCACTGGGTTTCTCAACCGCCATCTTTCCTTTGTGTCATCCATTCATCAATCACCGGCCAAACGACAAAAAGAAACTAGAACTCCGAAAAAAAAAAGATGGTCATACCACAAAACAACAAGGAGCCACAAGAGGGTATGACGATAAGGATAGATCTCGTTCGTCTGTCTCATCTCCCGCCTCCCCCAACAGATACATACTTACCCCCTCCCATCCAACTTGGTTCTCTTTTTCATACACCCACTGGATCTGGGCCTCCTCGCTTTGCTTTTTCTTTCATGGTCTTGACGGCTATTCGTGTTCCTACAGGACTTATCCAGGGGTAGTCAATATGGAGGGGCAGGGGAGGCTTTTCTTTTCTTTTTTCTGGCAGGATGAGATTTGTTTCCCAATAGTTTTACTATAATATATCTCGTTTTTGCCGCACCACTGGAATCGCATATAGACTATGCAATGCATGCAGCTGCTCGAGCAGAAAATCGAAACTTGGTGCTCGTCTTAGGTAGCTACCTTTTAAGCTATAAGTCGAGGATATCGTGGATGTAGTGAGTTTACATCTCTAATTATTGGGTTGCTGTTTGTTTGCACTATAATTAGTAAGCTTTGCGTGCTTCTTTTTTTTTTTTTGCCGCCAAACTTGATCAGTCCTTTTTTTGAAAAGCATCATCATGGTGATTTATACTATATTAATTTGCTTTTGTTTTTTGTTCTATAAGAATCATTCAAAATATGGCATTGAAAATCGTTGCTCTAATGTTTTTATTTCCATTTATCTTCATTATCTTCTTAAAATACATTTTAGCGAGAATATCATTTAATTATAACACTGGAAAGTTACGTTATCTTTAAAGATAGAATAAGCAGGGATTCTTTCCAGCATTTCTATAGATTATTTGATCGTAACAGCGTCTGTTTACAGTCAACATATACCATACATAGCAAAACAAGCCCGGGCAAGAGTACAATCAATTTTTTTTTTTTTTGACTGCAAATGCATTGACCGGGAATCGAACAGGCAGCCTTGGAGAGTGCACGTGACACATCAATAAGGCTACTTGATGCCCCACATGTCCAGTCGTGTATCCTCGCCTCCTTCCCACTCGGCCATCTCGTCCTCCATCCCCCCACCCAGGAAATTCTGCAAATTTTTTTCGCACTCACCCAGCTCCGCTTTCACCATCCAATTCCCATTCCAGACTCCTCTCAATATCCACCAAAACCACTCAACCGCGTCGAGATATCGATATAATTTAATCAAAAATAGTCCAAATAACGAACTCAGACCGTGTCTTGCATGTTCTGAACTCGTTTGCGACCAAGACATACCACCCACAGCGGCTGCAGACAGGCTCAAAACGGCCTCTCATATCGCGGCATTCTGCCATTTTTTGCGCCTCTTCCATCATCACGACATCGTGCATTGGAGAACGTCGAGGCTGGAGAACGTCGAGGCACATTATTGATCGGCTGTGCTCGTTTACTTTTTCTTTTCTTTTTCAGTTGCCATCTCTATCTCACACGCCAAAATGACGACACCTCTTACTACATTACCAAAGAAGTTCTCTTCGAGCCACCAGATTCGGCCTCGCGGTGCACAGCGAGTCAACCCCATCAAGGCCATCCAGGACCGGGAATGGCGCCGCAAACAACTGGCGGCTGCCGCTGCCGCTTCCAACAACTCGCGTGCCGGCAGTGTTGCCAGTGATGCGGATGATGTCCCGAGCCTGCGTGCCCCCCCGGCCGGTGGCATCTCCAAGCCCCGTCAGCAGTGTCCCAACAAGAACTGTAAGAACCCCAACGTTGTCGACGGCACATGTCGGACATGTGGTCGTGTCGCCGACGACAGCAACATTGTGGCCGAAGTGTCCTTTGGCGAGAACGCACAGGGAGCGGCGATCGTACAGGGCAGTTTTCTCGGCCACGATCAGGGTGGTATTCGGCCCATGGCGGGCATTGGCCACCGGCGAGTGGCCGGCAACGGCTCGGCAGAAGCCCGTGAGCGTACTCTGCGTGAGGCACGGCTGCTGATGACGGGCTACGCCCACCAGCTCAATATCCCCGACCACACCGTCAACGTTGGCTTTCAGTACTACAAGTTGGCGTCTAGCGCCAACTTTGTGCAGGGCCGCAAGATCCAGAACGTCGTGGCCGTTTGCCTGTACGCTGCATGCCGTAAATCAACACATGCCAACCCCTGCAAAATCATGCTTATTGATCTGGCTGACCTGGTCAAGGAGGAAGTGTTCTTCCTCGGCCGCACATTCAAAAAGCTTTTGCAGACCATTGAAGTGGCAGCGCGCGATGTGCAGCCTATTTACGTCGAGGATCTCATCTTCCGCTTTGCATCGAAGCTCGAATTCGATACCATGACCAACAAGGTCGCCGAGACTGCGGTCCGTCTTGTCCAGCGCATGGACCGTGACTGGATGGTCATGGGCCGTCGCCCGGCTGGTATTTGTGGTGCATGCCTGATCATGGCTGCCCGCATGTTCAACTTTCGCCGCACAGTGCGCGAGGTTGTCTACATTGCCAAGGTCACCATGGCCACCCTTCAGCTGCGCCTTGACGAGTTCAAGGAGCTGCCATCCGCCAAGATGACCGTCGAGGAGTTCTTGGCGCAAGATTTCCTCTCAGAAGAATTCGACCCGCCTTCCATCTACAAAAAGACAGAAGAGTACAAGGCCAAGATGCGCGAGAAGCGCGGACCGAGCAAGCGCAAGCGCGGCGACGACAACGACACGAATTCAGAGCGCCAAGGGTCTGTTATGTCCGTTGCCAGCAGTACAGCAGCAAGCGATGCACCCAGAGTTATTGATGCCGACGGGTTCGTTGTCCCACCACTACCTCAACCTAAAACACCATCGCAAAACCCAACCGCCGTGCTGCCGTCTACAGAAGGCGACGAGATCGACCCCGAGCAACTTGACGCCCTTGCACAAGAGTTTGGCGATGGCGAGCATGCCTCGGGAGCTGCCACGCCGGTGACCGATGCAGGCACGCCATATACAGGTGAGGGCAGCATGCCCCCCTCGCGGCGGCGGCGCGGGCCACCAGACGGCTCGTCTTGCCGTACACTGCCGGCGACAGCGAATGCAGAGCCGGACTACGTTGACGACGAGTGGCGTGCCGACGAGGAGAATCTAGAAATGGAGATGACAGAGGCCATCAACTCGCCCGGCTGCATAGAGCACGCCCGTGCGTTTGCTAATGCCGAACAGCGCGCGCAGATGATCATGATGGGTATGGGCCGGCCGCTGTCTACACCCAACACTGCTGCCGGTACTCCAGTTCCCGGAAGCGAACCCGGCACGCCTGCGCCTGGCCAGCCCCCGGCTTTGGACAACCCTGAAGTTGTGGAGGATGAGTTCAAGGACGATCCCGAGGTGCAGTTCTGCCTGTTGTCGGAAGAAGAGGCGGCTGCCAAGGAAAAGATTTGGATGAACGAGAACCGCGCCTACCTGCGTATGCGTCAGGAAAAGGAGTTCCGCGCCAAGATTGCCGCTGCCAATGGCACTAAGAAGCAGACGCGCCGCCGTCTCAAGAAGCCCAAGATTGGCGAGGGCCAGACCACGCCTGCGTCCACACCCGGCGAGGCTGCTGTGGAGGCCATGGAGCGCCGTGGGTTCTCCAAGCGCATCAACTATGATGCTATGCGGAAGATGCTGGACCGGCCTGCATCGGGTCGCAGCCGTGCAGGTTCCGTGTCAGCACTCAGCAGCTACACGCAGAGTCGCGCGGGCAGCGCTGCTGGCAGTGTCATGGGCGATGCCGACGAGCAGGACGAGGACGAATACGAAGAGGAGGAGGAGGACATGGACGATGAGGAGATTGACCCTTTTGCAGAGGACGACAACGACAACGCCCAAGATGATGACGACCAGCAGGAGGAAGAGGAGTACGATGAAGAATAATTTTGCATTGGTTAGCATCGTGAAGACTGTACCCGGAACATTATGGCAGTTTTGTATTCGCATGCTGGCTTATGGCTATGTTCTTGTCGATTATCGATCATCTGTTAGAGGGAGTTTGTGTAAATGGTATACCCTGGCATCAAAGCCGAAGCGCGTCTGTCAATTTTTTTTGTTTTATTTTTGAATATATACATGTACATATATATGAGTATTTTTATAATCATTTTTTTTTTCACTTCTCATCAACAGGAGTGCTGTACTCGTAGCCCATATAGCGTTGTCCGAGCATATGCAGTCTATCAGATCGGCCATCATATGATGCATCTAGATCGACAGCCGTTGGCCGATTTGCGCGACACTCTCCGCCATACAGCGTGTAGCTGACCCACGTGGAGCCAGTGCGCGTCTGTCGTCGTAAGATGCCTCTTCAGCAGACTGAGTAGACCGTGGATAGCGTGCCAACTGTGTCAATTAGCCTCTGCATCTGATACGACCCTGTGGACGAGCTGGTCCTACTATGTACGACCCGTGTCTGCCAATAAATATGCACGGCATTCGGCCAGACTCGTTGTAGAAGGTCGTTTAATTAGAAAACTAGTTTATGAAGAGGCGCAATCAAGGCCTGGAGTTGGCGAGGTAAGACTACTTCCGATGGCTGCCCTGTGCTGCATGAGACCGACTACTCGCATCGCACAGACAGCAATGCATGAATGGGACTGCAAGTTCCGATAATCTGCCACTTTTGCGAGTGCTTCTCGGACTGCAATGCAAAGGTACAGTACTAGACACGCCGAATCAAAGAACAAGATCTCCATCGCAGAGGCAAGATTCAAAGATAAAGATAGAAACCCCGTACTAAAAGCTGTCAGGAACGATCGTGGTGGAGACGTGTCTCGTATTGCGTTTTTCCTAGGCCTTTTTTCTTTTTTCTTTTTACATCTTCTTCCTTTTACCATTTCGCTTTTGCGTGGCCTTGCCGTGGATTCGCTACAAGTATCAGACACTGAGCAGTGCTCTAAGAATCGGGCCGCTCAAGATCATCTGAAGTAAACTACAAAATTCAGGCTCGGAAATCAAAAGACTAAGAAAGAAGAAAAAAAGAAAAAAGACATAAAAGAAAAGACATGTCGGCAAGTCTTGGCATTGAGACGTCAGCTTCTCAGTCCCCGCCGCCCTGATCCTGTTTCGATTACCTGGCTCTCAGATCGGAGGTGGTGTGGATTGTTACTCGAGCTCGCTATGCTCGTTTACATAAGTACATATCTCCATTCCTCTGTGTCTCGCTCACTGGCTGACTGGCTTGTGCCTAACGTGCTTGGCCGCGAGCTTATCTGTTTTGCAAACGCTTGTTCTTTCTTGCGAATGAACTGTCTTTTGTCATAAAATTGTTTCTGTTGTCATTCCCATCGTCAGCCATTGTTTAAATACCGAATACCGACTGTACTCGCTCTCGCTCGCTGCCTTTTTGTTCTAATCACTGGCCCGCAGTCATCGTTTATGTATCGGATAAAGCCACGCAAACCGGATAGTGGTTGATACAGTACTTGCGCGCACGACATTGACACGCGGCTGTAAGCTGTTTCGACAATTCGGCGTGCATTGGAGAAAAGGGAAAGCAGGGGCGAAAACGAGACGACATCGCTTTTGTTTTGTTTTGTTTTATTTTTGATTTCCTTCTCACTATTTTGGTTCCCTCACCATCGCAATTGGCTTCGTTTTCTTATTCGGCGCATCGATCAATTCCTCTCGTTCAGCCCTGATCCGAAGCTTCCGACACATTCGTTTAGTTTGTCCATTTTGCCAACATCGTCAACGTTGTCAACACCAACGCCAATACCTACATCAACACTGTCTTTGACAATTGACAACGCGCTCGCCATTCGGCTTGCTAGCATATACAGTCGCTTTTCGCTTTTATCCAATGCTGCCAACTACACCGCACAACTGAGATGCCTCGTCCCAAGACAGACGTCATTGAAGAGGCCGTGGTCCTCGACCGGCTGGACCGCAGCAAAGACGACATCTCCAGACCCGACTCCGAGTCGGACAACAACCTCGGAAATATACACAACACACAGCAAGCCTCGACCCCTTGGTACCACGGCGCTGCCGAATTTGTGCGCAAGTGGTTCTGTTTCGTCATATTCGATCTCATCCTACGCCAGGCCATCCTGCACCCATCCAAAGATGGACGTCATATCCCGCTGCGACTTGCGCTCGACCCCACGCGACCACCGCATCTGATCGATGAGCGCCGTGGCCATGGCTTTATCTCCAATGCCATCCGCACGTCGCGCTACACCATCCTCAACTTTATTCCCAAGCAGCTCATATGGCAGTTTTCTCGCGTCGGCAACTTCTACTTTCTCTGTGTCGGTATCCCTCAGACCATTCCCGGCATCAGCACAACTGGCAACTACACGACCATTCTTCCCCTGCTCTTCTTTGTCCTCTTGACTATCGTAAAGGAGGGCTATGACGACTACAAGCGGCACAAGCTTGACAAGGTTGAAAATGCCGGCCTCGCGACAGTCTTGAGAAACGTCGGCGATGGCCACAGAATTGCCCAGCGCCAGCGCCGTCGCGACATGCTTGGAACCTGGGCGAACCGCATTTTCAATAGGAACGATAGTGGCAAGACCTCTCTTTCAGAAAAGCCTACGCGCGTCTTGGGCGGTGCGGATGGAGGTGCCATCATGGGGTTTCAATGGACGCACGTTCAATGGCGGGATGTGCGCGTGGGCGACGTTATAAAGCTGGCTCGCGACGAGGACGTGCCCGCCGATTTGCTCCTGCTGCACGCCGACGGAGAGGGCGGGTTCGCATACGTCGAGACAATGGCCCTGGACGGCGAGACAAACCTCAAAAGCAAGCAGGTTCCTGCCTCCCTGGCTGAAAGTCGGTGCTCGACGATCGAGAGGCTCTCCAACTGCCCGGCCGATTTTGTCATCGAGGACCCCAACCCGGACCTGTACCGCTTCCAAGGCCGCATCACGGTCGACGGCGAGACGCTTCCACTGACAATGTCCGAGGTCATTTATCGCGGAAGCACGCTGCGAAACACCCCGTGCGCTTTCGGTCTCGTTATCAACACCGGCGAAGAATGCAAGAGCCGCATGAATGCCAATCGCCACCCACAAGCCAAGAAGCCTGCCCTCGAGCATGTCACCAACACCATCGTCCTTCTTCTTGCCGGCTATGTGATTCTTTTGACGACTGGCTTATCGACTGGATACTATATCTGGCGCCGCAGCACCGAGAAAAAGTCCTGGTACATCTCCATGGTGGGTGTCGAGGCCGTGCAGATCATTCTTGGCTTTGCAATCCAGTTCAACAATATCATTCCCCTCGCCCTCTATGTCACTTTGGAAATCGTCAAGCTTGGTCAAATGGTTTTCCTCAATTCCGATATTCACATGTACGACGAATCGTCCGATACCCCGGCCCGCTGCAACACCAACACCATCCTGGAGAATCTCGGCCAGATTGGGTACATCTTCTCAGACAAGACCGGCACCCTGACCGAAAACGTAATGAAGTTTCGCAAAATGAGTGTCGCCGGCACATCGTGGCTCCACGAGTGCGATATCCCGAGAGACGATACCGAGGTTTCCTTGAACAACGATGACGGGGAATCGTCAAGCGCCTTGACACCCCGTGTATCATACCAGACCGACCGCCCGGCTTCAATTGTGCCCCCATCACGCATGCTTTCGCCGCCTCCAGAAGACCGCCAGATGCGCTTGTCTACCGACACTTATCGCGAAAATCGCCGCTCATCTTCCCAGTGGCGCTCTACTGGACGGCCAGACCATGTGCAGCCAGAACTTACGACCGTCGATCTTCTTGAATACGTTCGGCTGAGGCCGCACACGCTTTTTTCACGAAAAGTCGTCACGTACATTCTCGCCATGGCTTTGTGCCACACTTGTCTTCCGGAGATCAAGGACGGCAAGGTGGTCGACTTCCAGTCATCGTCGCCCGACGAGCTTGCCTTGGTCCGAGCTGCGGAAGAGCTTGGGTTTCTCGTGTTGCAAAAATCGGCAGCAGCAACGACTCTGCGATTGACATACAACGACGCAGAAAACCCTACTCAGGAAGTGTACGAAGTCGTGGACGTCATTGAGTTTAGCAGCCAGCGGAAACGAATGTCGGTTATTGTGCGCCGCCCGGACGGCCGTCTTTGGCTGATTTGTAAGGGTGCTGACTCCATGGTCCTTCCCCGTCTAAAGCAGGCCCCCCTAGCCCTGCAGAAGGCGCGCGAGGTCCGCAAGAGTGCCGAGATCGAGAGAGAGCTCATCCGCAAGAGCGAGCAGTTTGAGCCCCGAAGCAGCTTGGGAGGCCGCGCCAGCGTTACCATCCGCAGGAGCTTTGCAGGTAGTCATCGCGACAAGACAGTAGACAAGTCAGGCTCTGGGCTCAAGAGCCTGACAATCGTCACTACCGATCTTGGCCCAGAAACCGTTGAAGAGCGCCGCAAGTCTTTTGATATCCAAAAGACTGTCCGCCGGTCTATGGATGCGTTCCGCCTCAGGCCATCACTAGCCAACCGCTCGACTTCCTTTGACATACAGTCCTCGGTTGCAGAGGGTGAGGGCACTCGGCGCTCTAGCACATCCACACCACGCCCCTCAAGGCTTGCGGTACCTCGGTCACCCTTGTCACCCAGCCCGCTGCACCACCACCTCCAGAATGCCTTGCCGGAAAAGTTTGAGTTTCTAGAGACGGCCTCTTTTCTAGCAGAAGACGACAGCAGCATCTTTGATCAATGTTTCCGGCACATGGACGAATTTGCCGCCGAAGGTCTGCGTACGCTTTTGTTTGCCCAAAAGCATATATCGAACGCTGACTATGATGTCTGGAAGGCCCAGTACCTTGAAGCCGCCACGAGCTTGGACGATCGCCAAGAGCGTATCGAAGCTGCCGCGGAATCGATAGAGCAGAATCTTGATCTCATCGGTGCTACAGCCATTGAAGATAAGCTGCAGAAGGGGGTGCCAGAGACCATTGACAAGCTTCGTCGGGCCAATATCAAGATCTGGATGTTGACCGGAGACAAGCGTGAGACGGCTATCAACATTGCTCACTCAGCTCGCCTTTGCCGACCGGGATCAGAACTATATATTCTCGACGCCGCCAAGGGTGATCTTTCAGGCCAGATGCTGCATGTTGCAGAGAGTATGGGCCTGGACGAGCTAGCTTGGCCGACTGCCATCAACCGCTGGAGACGTGTTTTCAAGCGACTATCTCCCTTTTCGTTTGGCTATGCTAAACAGTCTGCCAAGCATATCAAGAATCACACTGTCGTAGTCATTGACGGCCATACCCTTGGCGTCATCGAGGCCGAGAAGCAAAAGCAAAAGGAGCAGATGAAGCTGGGCCCTGCCTCGACTCACTCGGCGGACACGAACCTCCGGACACTGTTCTACAGCATCATCCCTTTTGTCGACTCTGTCATTTGCTGCCGTGCGTCCCCGGCTCAAAAGGCACTGCTGGTACACAGTATACGACATGGTGTGAGTGGCGGTATTGGCAAGAGCCAGCACCCTGGTTTGACACTCGCTATCGGCGACGGTGCAAACGACCTGGCCATGCTGGCAGAGGCACATGTCGGCATTGGTGTTTCTGGCAAGGAGGGTCTCCAGGCTGCTCGTGTGGCCGATTACAGCATTGCCCAATTCCGATTCCTCGCCCGCCTTCTGCTTGTTCACGGGCGCTGGAGCTACATCCGCACTGCCCAGTTCATTCTTGCCACCTTCTACAAGGAGATGTTCTTCTACACCCCGGCGGCAGCCTATCAGTGGTATTGTGGCTACACCGGAACATCCATCTACGAGAGCTGGAGTTTGACGGTGCTGAACACGCTTTTCACCAGCCTCTGCACAATTGTTCCTGGAATCTGGGAACAAGATCTGGGCGCATCGGTCCTGATGGCGGTCCCAGAACTGTATGCCTATGGTCAGCGCGGCAAAGGACTGGACCCTCAGAAGTATGTCGGCTGGATGTTGACAGCAATGCTTCAGGGCACTTTCGTCTGGTTTGCCTGCTGGGCTGGCTATGGCGCGTTCCAAGACGGCCACGATGTCGGCCTCTTTGCTCTGGGCGACCTCGTCTTTTCTGTCGGTATCATGTGGACCAACGTCAAGCTTTTGTATGTTTAATCCCCCACCCCCCTTCTAGTTCTGGGCATGTATAACGCAGTACTAACAATCTCAGACTTCTGGACTCGCACTACAAGACTCTTATCGTCTTGGTGTCCTTCTCTGTCACGGTCGGCGGCTGGTGGCTGTGGAACATCTTCCTATCCCTGGTTTACGGACAAGCGCCGTCGCCATATGATGTGCGTGGCGGATTCCTCACCGTGTTTGGTACCCACGCGGCGTGGTGGGCAACGCTTGTCGTCACTGTTGCTGTTCTTACCGTGGCTGAGCTCGGCTATCGTGCCGTGGTCAGGAATCTCGCCATCTCGGATGTTTGGCGCGGCCGTTCCAACAGCGCGCAAGGCATACAGCGTAGAGGTATTCTCGGTGTGCTCCAGCGAAGCTTGTCTCTAAGTGCCTGGCGCCGCTTTCTCCTTTGCGGGCGCGGTGCCCCATCAATCGGTATTGACGAGGACGGATTTGATGACGACGACTATGAGGAGGATAGCGACGGCTATCGACCGAGGGCGGAGATGCCTGCCGACAAACTCAATCTAGGTCTGTGGCAGGAGATGGAAAAGGACCCGGAGGTGCAAGCGAGAATGCGCCTCATCAACCGTGAAGACGAAGGCCTGTTCTGATGTTTGCTGTGATTAGAAATGGCGTGTCTACGAATGGGGCAAACTGGAAGACACTTTGCACTGTGCTTGCCATTTTAGTCTTGTTACAATTTGTTTGTCTTCGATTCTTGTTTATATTTCGTTCTTTCTTTTTTTGATAAGATACCCTTTTTTCTGTTTCCCGAAATAGATGATAGATTAAAAATAGATTCTGCATCGCACCTTGCCTAATGAACATTGCAACCGACATAATAGTAAAGTACGTGGCCTGTCAACGATCGCCATCTCGAGAGGCAACAGCTATGACGAGCCGCCCGGGCTTGGCCGCGACTCATTTGCTATGCAATCCCCGTTTACGCCGCCGTTGCTTGTTCCGAATGATGATGGCGGTTCTTCTGGGTCATGCCGGCAGTTTCCATATGCGACTATGGCGTTCCAATGCTCGGTTGGGTGGAAGATCTGTGCGGACATGCCGTGGTGAGAATCGCAGCAGAGCATGGACAGCCGGTCAGCCATCCACCCGATGTCGTACCCCGGGATCGTGAGTGCTTCTGTCGAGTCATCGTTGCAGATATAGATGGCGCTGGTATCGTAGCAATACACGCGGAGGCAGGATCGGGGGGGAGTTGCATACGTGATATTGACAGCGCGGAGACTGTAGGAGCCAGACCGAATCTGTTGAGGCATTCCTGTGTTAAAGATGCCGCAGTAGTAAGCTAGAGGTCAGTTGAGTGTCAAAATATCATCTGGAGAAGATGTGAACGAACCGTATGGCCCATTAAACCATGGTCCTCCTGGCCCGCGGCGGAGGTCATCGACACCGACGGGCCCAGGGTCAGGCAAGTCTTCTGGGTTGGCATCGCCGCGGGGAAGAAGTATTGGAGACAATGCCTGACTCTCTCCGCTGGATACTATGGGTGTCGCCGCTACTGTCGCAATGGTGACTGCTGCCAAGATCAAGGTAATGAGGATGGCAAAGTGACGTTGACGTGATGGTGACATCTTTTCACGAGAACTCGGAGCCCGCGACCTACCCCTACACTGGTGATTGGGTACTGTGATGACCGAGGATTGTCCCAACAGAAGGGAAGATATGAGATATTGTGAAAACCCGCACTATGCGTAGATATATGTTTTTTGTGAGAGGGATGACAAGATGGGATAGGACAAATGATAGAGTGCAGGGACAGGCAGGTGAGTAGCCGACTGAGTGGGATGGGACAAAGCTTGTCACTGTAGTGCAAAGGGCCTTGAAGGTTGACAAGGTCAGTCAGACATGAGAGTATCAAGTAGACAAGCCGTCGGACAATATCGCCATGCGTAAAAGACGAGGTGACGCATGAGAAGCGAGATGGATGACAGTGATAATGGCATAAGTTTGGTTTGTGTTATTGTTTTGGATATACATAGTTAAGCAAGTATCAACAGACAATTTGTTTGGAATATGTCACTCGAGAATCCAGGATTCCTCCAGTTTTTCGATGCGGCCAACGAATCCTGAGCCAATAGTCTCACTCTACTGCGCCTTAGGCTCCGCGGCATTGTCGACACGAGTTGCTGCACCCGAGGGAACAGTGATCTTCATGTTGCCCGACTGGATTTCGCGCTCGAGGTCATCGAGGCGGCTGCTCTGCTTCTTATAGCTCCGCCATGCGGGAACGCCAGAATCAAAGACTTCGTCCATCTCCTCGAGTGTGTAGCCCTTGGTCTCGGGCGCAAGCAGCAGCATATGAATAAACGAAGCACCGTTGAAAGCGGCAAAGATGTAGTA
The DNA here is from genome assembly GCA_022392945.1 of Ophiostoma australiae. NCBI lineage: Eukaryota > Fungi > Ascomycota > Sordariomycetes > Ophiostomatales > Ophiostomataceae > Ophiostoma > Ophiostoma australiae. The sequence continues at coordinate 1,121,520 of JAKRGJ010000002.1, read as the reverse complement.
CATCTTGTACGAGATGTTCCAGAGCAGGGGCGGCACGGCAAACGCGAGGACCATGTTCCAAAACCAGTTGGAGGCAGTGGCCAGGGAAACGGCCTTGGCGCGGATGCGGGAGGGGTAAATCTCGGCCGGGTAGGTCCAGCTGGTCGGGCCCCAGGTAGTGGCAAAGGTAGCCACGAAGAGGTAGGAGCAAGCAACAATCGCCGAAGATACGGGGCGGTTGTCGAACACGATCCAGCTGATATCGCTGTTGCTGGCATCGCGTGTCGCACCCGTGTTGGGCTCTCCGTAGTACTGCTGCAAGGCACCCGAGATGAAGAGCCAGGTCATCATCAGGAAGGCACCGATGACGAGAGCGGGGCGGCGGCCAAAGCGGTCGAGGTAGAGAATGGCAGGCAGGGTGAGCACGACATTGATGACGTACTGAATGGCGGCAGTTGTCAGAGGCGATGCGATGTTGGCGCCCTCCATAATGTAGACAATGTAGTACATCATAATGTTCATACCGCACAGCTGAGACCACATCTGAATGCTCATGCCAAGAGCAACCCGCTTGAGCATGCGCTTCTCAACGAGAGCCTTGAAGCTGGACTGCTGCTGTTCGCGCTCGAAGCGCAGAGCCTCCTCGATCTCCTGGTACTGGGCCAGAACCTTGGGGTGGTTGACGTCGCCATTGCCATGCAAGTGGGCAAGCACCTGAACGCACTCCTCCCAGCGGTCCTTGGAGGCGAGCCAGCGAGGGCTGTAGGGGAAGAAGAAAAGACCAAAGAAGAGAATGATAGCAGGGACAATCTGGATACCCCAGGGAATACGGAAGGCAGCAGTAGGCTGGTTAGGGTCATCGGGACCACCACCAATGCCTTGGGCGGCGCCATACTGGATAAAGTACTGAATCAGGATACCAATAGTGATAGCCCACTGCTGGAGAGAGACGACACGGCCGCGAATTTCCTTGGGGGCAATCTCAGACTGGTAGACGGGGACGATGGACGAGGCGATACCGATGCAGAGGCCGGCAATTACACGGCCGGCACACAGCATGCCAATGTTCTGAGAAGCACACTGGATAATCGAACCGATTGTCCAAATCACACAGGAAACTTGAATGGCAACTTTGCGGGAGTAGCGGTCGGCAATAAACGAGGAGACGAGGGAGCCGACAAGAGAGCCAGCGGGCATAGATGCGGTAATGGCGCCCTGCCGGTATGACTGAGGGTTGCCAAAGTATCTCTTGTATGCTTGAGTGCCAAGAACACCACTCATAGAGCTGATGTCGAAGCCAAATAGACCACCGCCTAGGCTGTTAGTATGGCTGTGGCCTGTCTGGCGTGCTTGAGATGGCTCATGAGAGCTTCAAGGAAGGTACCTACCGATGGCGGCGAAGCCGCAGATGAAGTAGATGTTGCTCGCCTGATACATTGTGACGGCACTGTGTGTGTTGAGGGAAGCTGAAAGAAAGCTCTGTGAGGACGCGGGGGGCAGGAGATGGCTGAGATATATATACCTATGCTAGGTGGTACGGGGGATGTAGACGAGGTCCGGGATAGGAAGGAAGGGGGTGTGAGTGTAAGCGAAGGAAGGAAAGAGCAACTAGCACAAGTGGAGCGCCAAAAGTGCAGAGTTGTTGGCATGCTCGATTTCTCCCGAAAGAGACTGAAATGCAGCAAGGATGATGGACAGCGCGGTACAGTTGATTGCAAAGAACAATAAAGCCGGTCCTTGTGAGTGCCCCAGATCGTTCTCGCGTCTTGTGGGGAGTGATCCTTCGTTGGACGGTTGGGGTGGGTGATCACTTGGGATGGGGGGGAGGGGAGAAACGGGCATCTGACGGCTCTCTGAACAAGTTAAGATAAATTCATCGCATTTTCTCAATTTATTCGGAGCCCGTTACATAAAATATATCACAAGGTACTCCTGCTGGGTGGGTTTACATAGGATGTGGGAGGCAGGCTTGTAACATGCGAGGGTCAACAGCCAACTTCTTTGCCTTTCCAAGTTGACCTCCGTTGAAGCAGGTGGTTTTACTTTCATTAGAACAGAAAATAACTCGGGTTCTATGCTTGGCTATGCTTGAATCTCTCGGAGACAGGGTAGGATGTACTGAGTAGCACGATAGCTTGCTAAGGCCTGTTAAAGATCGCCGATATTGAATGGCCGACACTGGACGGTCGACAGCAATAGATCCATCAAATGGATAAAATAAAGAATTACACGTGCCAAAAGACCACCATAGTTCTGTACATAGTACGTTCTGAATCAGGAGAGAGTACGGCTCAGTAAATAAGCATATTACCAAGACACCCACACGACATGAGATGCAAATACTCGGGGTTGACATGTGGAGGGCGTCGTGGACTTGGGTGATAGGCCGTCCATGTAGTATCAATGTACCTCTACATGCATGCATATCTGTGTTTAGCTGAACCAACCGAGTGTGGTTATACAGGCATTCTTTCTAATATTCTGGTGCATAGCCGTGCCGCTCACATGCCCCGAGTGCTGCGAGAGAGGATGCCGTCGGGTGTTCAGCTTGGAGAAATTTTCACAACGAGATCCTTTATTATCACCTTCTACAAGGGGAAAGAGATGCTCGTATAAACTCTGGCAATTGGTTGACTGGTCAAAGACTGAAGGAGCCGAGGTCACGCGTATTGTCAAGATGCGGTACACGGTGCAAACGAGAAACCACTCTTGCATCGGAGTATGGGGCATCGTTACGGAACACAAGTGGACTGACCCAGAATACTCAAGTGTCTGTGCTACTTGATGATTCGGGGTCGGGTGAGGTCAAACGAGTCTGGTTGGCTGGCTCTGCTGACAGCATATGCTGTGTAGTCATGGTGTGTATCATGTTAATGCCTTCATCGAGCGATGTGGCTTGGAGACTGCCGATCATTGTGTGGGGAGAGAGATCCTTTGCCCGGGTTTTGGCTGGACCAGACCTAGAGCAGCTAGACTGGGGAACATACCACGGAGCTTGCTTGTGAATGCGGTATAGTAGGGCCTGAACGGAGATTAAGGTGCCTTTGACGGGTATCAGTATTCGGGCTCACTTGTTCACGGGGCATGACACAGTAGCAAGTTAGAGGTATATTTACAGTAGACGAGGTGCAGTATGAACAAAGATGCCCCCAAGAGAATAAAGGCTGTTTTTTCTTCTTTTGTTTTCAACGAGCATATCAAAATTACGGCGAAAAGTCCGTGTCAAGAACGCGTCGATTTCTGGGAGTATGGAGGCCTGTTATAAAACGAGGCTCTTTTCGGAGTCCGTCCAAACCTAATACCCAGCAAGTCACAAAGACTCTGGGATATTTACATAGGGTGTATCTTATGTACATATACAAGTACCAAGCAAGGCCCTACGGGTAGTGTTGAGGGTTGGTGTGGCGCCAACGACCCTGTTTCTTGGATTCCCCAGACAGCTGCCGTCAAAGAAGAGGAGAAAGGAGGGCACAAGTGCTCAGTCGTGGTCAGCACGATGCCACACTGGAAAGTAACAATCCATTTGGGTCTTGGCATGCAAAGTACCACACTCGTGTTGATGTGAAAAGGATCGTACATTCATACCAAACATGGTGCACTGCGTGTTGGTCCAGGCGATGGCCGTTCAAGCAGAGTACAAGCAAGTCAGACGGAAACAAGCAATACGTAGAAACAGCAAACAGCAAACTTTAATTCTTAGCTCGCCTTGACCCATCCTTATTCCGCCCACACTCTACCCATTGGCTGGCCCTAGGCCCCTGTCCTGTCTTTTAGAGAGCGGGCGAATGCACAACACCCCAGAGTCCGCAACTTGGTCAGTTGGTCTTAATTAGTGAGAACTTTCTCCGCGTTGCATGGTTACTTGTGGGCCATCTCGCCGAGACAACGCCGGCCAAGAAAGAACGAAGAGTTACTAGGTACGCTGGCTACTCACGTCCGTTCGACTGGGGAATTCGGTAAATAGTGCTCATCAGATGGCCAGCTCTCGTGGCAGATTGCCGAGAGTGAGCCGCATACATGCCGATAGCAACGTCATCTACTTGGTGCTGTCGGCACGGAGATGCCTGGGTTCTTTACCGAGCCCGGGCTAGTCGTCCGGCCTGACTCGGGCCCAACCCGGACGTCACATCTCTGGACAGAATGGCTGCTCAAGTTTATTGTTGGCAATATAATTCGGCTGGCTTCGGGGAGAGTCCGCGACGTGCGATGTGGCGGCGATCGCATTGATGAACGGGCCTCTCTCATCACAAAATCAAAGTGAAAATAGGCCGATACTGCTATGTATGTATCTCTTAAGCGCACGTAGTTAAATCTCGCAGCAACGAAATCAGATGCCATGGTACTCGGTGTCCTGATCTTGCACTTTAATCGTTTCTGGGGTGACACCTCGCCTGTCGGCCACAGAGGAAACCGATCATGCTAATATCCTACTATGTACTACTCTGTACGTATGCTTTCTCCAACAGGTGGGTATCTGGTGCTGATCCGGGTAAAGTGAAGACGAAAAATGCACCACAATTTAACCAAAATAGCTGCGTTGCCCTTTCGTGGTAGAACACAAACAATGGCATCGCTATTGCCGGCTAAATAAAACCCCCTCTCATGCCTGTTGTCTTTAAGCGGATGGCACCCCGTCAGTATTGGAGAGTATTGTGCGAGTCATGGCTGATGCCATTTACTATGTAGATTCCCCCTATTGAGACGTTCCATTTCTTTTTATATATCAACCACATAGGTTCCTTTTTTGGGGTTGCTATTGGGAGGGGGTTTGTCTTAACCTCGTACCTGGTAGCAAATATATGATCTCAGAATGATCAATTGGCCTGGCACTCGAGTGGGCTCCGGGGTAAATTGCCGTTAAATGCGCTTGTGCGCATTCGCAAACTTCTCCTCACCGGAGCCCGGCTCAAATAAGTTATGATGAAAGAAATTGAATATACCCATCGAGTGGCATAGATGAGATGGGGGTAGCAGCGCCAATGCAGGTGCATATATGATGGGAGCTCCCTTCTTGGCATCTGTTGTTTGGTATTTGAGCAGCAGCCTCGCCAGTTGGATCTATCATTTGCACTGTTGATCATCACGACCATCAAGATTACCTCGACCATCGCCACCGCTGCCACAATGATGTTCTCGACTCTCCGGGCCTTGAGCTCTTTGGCCGTGCTGCACATGCTGCTCTCTGGCGGTGCCAATGCTTCGCCAGTTAGCCCCAGAAATTCCAACCATGCCACTGCTGGGCATGCTGATGACTTCCACTGGGTCGACACTTGGACATCTATGCCGCAACTCGTCGAAACTGGCAACATGCCCCCAGCACCGTTCAGTGGCGCGTCGACTTTCAAAGATGCCACGCTGCGGCAGACAGTGCACATCTCCGTCGGCGGAGAGCGCATCCGCGTACAGATTGCCAACATCTTCGGTGGCAGTGAGCTACCCATCACGGCGGCATCGCTCGCCCTGCCTGTCGGCGGCAAGCCCGGATCCAACGCCATTGACCCGGCTACGGTGGCTGATCTCACTTTCAACGGTGGAAAAAGCTCCGTCACCATCCCCCGCGGCCAGAGTGTCTACTCCGACCCCATAGACTTCAAGGTCGCATCGCAGTCTATGCTCACTGTTAATCTCTACCTCAAGGATGGTCAGTCTGGCAGCAACATTACTGGCCATCCTGGTAGCCGCACCACCAGCTGGATGAAGGCGGGTGGCCACCTAAATGTACCCGCCCTGAACGGAACCAGCGTCGCCCACTGGTACTACGTCAACGACGTTGAGATTTGGGCGCCCAAGACCACCAGCGCTCTAGTGATTCTGGGTGACAGCATCACCGACGGCCGCGGCAGCACCGACGACTCCAACAACCGCTGGCCGGATCTAGTGCTGGCCAAGATGCAAAAGGCCGGCATCAGTGACATCACCGTAAACAACGAGGCTGCTGGTGGCAATGCTGTCCTCACGGGTGGCCTCGGCCCTCCGCTGTTGACGCGGTACAAGCGTGACGCCATCCAGCAGGAGGGCGTCAAGTACGTCTTCATATTCGAGGGCGTCAATGATATTGGTGTCGGCGCCAGTGCCGATGCGCTCATCAGCGCGTTCAAGACGATTATCCACGACTGCAAGGCCGCCGGTCTCAAGGTCTTTGGTGCCACGATTGCCCCCTTTGGCAGCAACACCTATTATAGCGCTGCCCACGAGGCTGCCCGCCTTAAGGTCAACAACTGGATCCTGACCAGCGGCGCCTATGACGCCACTGTCGATTTCGCAAAGCTGCTGGCCGACCCTGCCAAGCCGGACACGCTGCTTGCCAAGTACAACAGTGGTGATTACCTGCACCCCAATGTCGCCGGCTACCAGCACTTGGCCGACAACTTTCCCCTGGACATTTTTAAGCAGTGAAAGATGACATGGAGTTGGAGCTGGAGCTGGAGCTGGAGCCGGAGCTGGAGCTGACAGCCACTCCATAATGTACATAATCAACGTATATAAAAAATAGTATGGCTTGAACTTGATTAAACAAGAATCAGAAAAAAGAATAGATAGGCAACTCGACGCATAGAAAACGTAGAAACAGAAGAAGAAGAAGAAGAAGAAAAGAAAAACTTGGTTCCCATCCAAACGCCGGAATAATGACTCCCAGGACATACAAAACCTAAAATCTAATCTCGTAACTGCCCGCCCGTGTCATGTACCGCACCCACTTGACACTGCTGTAGTTGCTCTTCTCAAACACTTTTAGGTACCGCACCAGCAGACCACTGCTCGTAAACATCAGCAGGCTAAAGTCCAGGCTCAGCGGTGGCCGGCTCCACGTCTTTTGGTTTGTCATACTTGTCAGCTCCGCCTCGGCCGACAGCACAAATTCAGACTGGCCGGTGAACCGGCTGATCTTCCACACAATGTTGTTCTCCGACGGCTCGTACTTGGCCTTGCCCTGTGTACACCGCTCCGTGATACGAGCCGTGTTCAGCGGCGTCGGGATGCGCACCACGACGTTGGTCGCAAACAGCTTGGGGCCAAAGTTGGCGCGCACACCGATGCTGTATTCCACCTTGGTCTTGCCCACCTCGTTGACAATGGCGTGCACCTTGAACGGCAAGTTGACATTCTCGGTCGACCGGTAGCGCATCAGCTCAAACTCGCCGTCGGGAGGCACAAATGAGATGATGCGATCGGTGTCAAACTTGCCCAGCTTGACGCACTGGTGAAACTGGCAGTCCTCAAGTGTCACGCTGCCCGCTGCGGCCTTGGTCGCCTTGCTGCCCATGCGGTTGCCCGACGGCAACGATTGGATTGCGTCGGGGTCCAGCAGCAGGCGGTCGTTGAGTCCAAACTTGCACTCGGGCGTACCTGACAGATACGCGCGCATAATGATTTGGCCTGTCACATCTGCACGCAGCACGGAACCGGTGGCTGACATGAGCAAGTTCACATCCTCAATCACGTCCACAAAGGCCTCGTTCTTGCGGTACTTGACATCTGCCTTGCGCCACGACAAAGCACCTGTGGCCTGCATGGTGATCTTGGCAGAGTCTTCAGCGCGGTGCTCAGACTTGACGCCCTCCGTCGTAATATACATCTTGAGTGTGTCGGTTTCCGTATTCTGTGGGTACCCAAAGTCGATGATCTCTGCAGTGGTTTTGTCAGTACTGCCATTGGGGCACCCATCTCATACACATTGGTCAAAGGAACATACCATCCAGCAGCTCGTACACAAGCACAAAGTTGTTCTTGATTGCCTCCTCGTCAAACTTGCCAAAGTACCCGCGGCCGAGCTGGATTAGGCGGTACAGGAACTCAAAGACAAGCGCTGCATTGGCGTTGCTCTTGGTAATGGCCACCAGGTAGATGTTCTCGTGCTTAACATGGCTGAAAGTCGTGCTGCCCAGTGTCAGGATCGGCGACCGTACTTGAGGGTTCGATATGACCTGGATGCGAAAGACGTCGGCTAGTCGCGGGCGGCAGTCGTTGCGGAAGGCACGAAAGATGAGGTTCTCGCCCTTTTGGTTGAAAATGAGAATACCAGACAGCATATTGGCGGCGGTGGAATAAGACGGGTGGTGTATAGATCGTGTTCCTAAGTATGTCGGCCGGGAGTACCGGCAGTCGGCGGACGGGGCGAGGAGGAGCAGACGGCGATGCTGTGAGACCTAAATGGGTGGCCGCAAAGATCTAAAGTATATAGAGCCGTGTCGAATTATGCGGAGTGTTGGGGAATAGGATGAACAACCTGCGCTTCTCGATTGGCTCGGTGTCGCTGATGCTGCGATCTTGAGGGGGGCTGCCAGACGTCGTGAGGTGGACCGGTGAAGCTCCCCTGACCTAAGCCGTTGTAAGTGGGGCATGGCGGCAGAAATTAGGGGACCAACGAAAGCGGTCACTGCTGTTGAAGGATTATGTAATATTACTTTGCTTGATTATGTAATATCTACATTCTTTCAACGTCACTTCTTCAGCACGCCGAGATGATATGTGACCTATCTTTTGAGTTTGCTATTTACAATCAAAGAAGTCAACGCATTGCCGTTCAGAATTACTTTAATTACTCATGGCTCTCGCTTAGAAGTGGCTGGAAGCGGAACCAGCTATTCATGGCCTCGCTGCCTACCGTCGCCCGAACCTAGAGCTCGCGCGTTGCGTGCATCGTCGTTCAGCTGCCGAAGACTACCTAGCCACGCTGACGCTTTGCTGCTTTTTCATGGCACATTTTGTCTTTCTCTATGGCTCTCTGTGTTTGATTTTATATCGGATTATTCGAGGTCCGCCAGTTCCCCGACCTGGCCGTGCCATTCAATTTCACTTCAAATCGATGTCGGAATATGTTATCAAGGGAGAGACTTGATTGAGCCAGTCTGTTAGAAACGACTCTTCATTTAATGGCTTGAGAGCATGTGCGAGTTGCAAAATGGTCCACTGGCTAGTCTACCGTGGTGGCTTCCGGTTGGCTTCGCTTGCAAGACATGGACTTTTCCGGTGTGCCAGCGGTGTGCCAGCATGTGTCAAGCACCCTGAGGCACATCAGCACATCAATATGGGTCTCAGTCTGAATCCAGTCTGACTGTGTATCGTTGCCTACAGTCGTCTCTGATAGCTCATGTTAGTCTTCTAACATCCGCCGGCCTTGTGTCAAAATATTATGAGACATCACTCACTGTCAGTCGTGTTTTCGTCTTTTGTCGCCAGGCCGGGGGGGGTGGGGGGGTGTCCGCTTCAGACGGGGTTTGAATATCCCTGCTCGCTGCTTTGCTTATTGTAATTTATCTTCCGTTTTATCTTCCTCTTAAGCCGTCCGGGATGTCTCTTTAAAATTGCCATGTCTACTAGCAACTAACCAACACCGCCACTTTATGGCATCTACCTCAGCGTGCCCTTCCATTTCACATGGAGTCACGCGACGATGTTCTCTTTCTTCGATAGTATAGGTGTTTGCTCCGTGCGCATTCCAGCTCGGGTATTTGGGCTTAGTTAAACATGCGAGACCTTGTGCCACCGCCTCCGTCACCATAGAGTCATTGTACATTGAGTGGCTGTCAAATGCCCGGCCGTGAATTCAAGACACTTTGACAGTTGGAGGACTACACCTAGGTGCGCTGCAGCTGGGATTGGCAGTACAAACTAGCACGGCCTAAATTCAGACCATGCACGTAGCTCTATTGGGGTGACCATTGTGGCCGCCATACTCAATCATATATCACTATCCATAAACGACCCTGACGCTTTCTGTTGTTGAGGCGTGCACAAACAGGTTTAATGTATTTATTTACGACCTTCCCTTCGTATGCCATCGCGCTTCGGCCACTCTCTACGGTGAGCGTGGCAAGAACCATGAGCAGTTTTCACAGTTCTCGGTAAGGAAGCTTGCTGCGTCTACTGTGCCAATACCCCGTTGAGGCCATCCTGAAATCTCCAAAGTTTGTTTACAAGTCTAGACTTAACTGGCGATGCTTCTGGGCTGCTATAGAATCAGCCTGGCTGGCCACATTGCATCGTTGCTACGAGAAGATACACCCACGTGCTAATATGTGCAATGTGTCAGGCAAGAGTCTTGGCTCGGTGTATATAGACCGGGAATCAGTCCCCTATTGATGTATCGATATATTGGGATGTTGATAGAGGCAGTGTCTGCAAATAATAGACGGGATAGACAGGATGGGATCTTATGAGGTCGGAGCCTGACCTCACCGACATTGGACGAGCGAGCTTGCTTGCCTTGGCTACTGGAACGGTATGGGGCAGGCCATTCCACTGTGTATCTGGAGTCTATATGACGCCGTGCCACTACAGAGTCTGGTAATGTAGGTCAACAGCAGCCAAGTAATTTTGTGGTCGTCTTCATTGACGTGATATACCTTTCGAAGTGCTTTCCTCTCCCTTTCGTCTGACACGAGCTGGTGGCGAGCCTAGACCAAGCTGTCCGGTTTTGGCATCCGGTGTGTCACGGTCTTTTCTATCCCACGCGTCCCTACAATGTCGATCGTGTTTCTTCCTTCTGTATTATATTTTCATCACTGCGGTTCCATCACCCCCTGCATACAAATCATACCATGCGGTCTCAAATACAGCATCATCTGGGATCTGCGGAAGCTCGGAACAGATTCCTGTTTCTTTGTCTAATTCTCTTCACCCTGCCTCCCTTGTATGCCTTCTGTCAGTTTGATCTGGTGGTTTGCACCTTGGAATTGTCACCCATCTATGCCTCGAGTTGCTGCCATGCCGGCCATGGTTCACTATTGCTTGGCTTGCACACATGATCTATTGGCCTGTTTGAGCTTGTTTAACGTTTCCTCTTTTCTACTTCTTTCAGCTTGTTAGAACATGGTATGCGGATCTTCTGTAGGGTTCACAGATACTCAGAATTTATCCGACCGTCCTCCTCGACTGATTCTCCGCCACTTTATGCCCCTAGGGATACGCTTCCTTGCCATAGCCTTGCCTACGACTAACGGCCAACGACACATCTTGAGTTTTCTCTCGTAGCCTCCCTAATGCCCGTCATACCCACCTATTGTGCTCTGTTCAACGTTCGCTAGACCATCCGCAAGACAGTAGGGCTCATCGATATACTTCGTAATCCAACCAAAGTCTAGTCTCCGCCTTTTCATCTGAGTACGTCCTTGGTTCCCACCCCGTAGGTAGGCTACAGCCCGTCAGCTGTCGGAAGCGGTTTCTGCAGCTCCGTGCCCCGGCCAGAGCGACCTGTCTAAATTGTCTCTGTAGTCCAATATTGTACATGTGCCAGCAATCTTCTCGTCCCATCGCCACATCTTCGTCATAATTCAGCAGCTATCACACTTAAGTGTCATGTCAACAAAGGCCGGCATGATGCTTTCGATACTGTGCGGAGTACCGTATCTTGCAAGCATATACCTACTCGGTTGTGGTTCGAACGTCTATATATACCTCAGCACCTCTTCATCCTGCCGAATCTTCTTTCGGTACAATTTATTTTCAAATCTATACTTGTCGACTGTCTATTCAACTAAACGGACCCGGCAGCATCGCCTAGCCAGTTATATCCGTCCTTTATACTCGTCACATATCCTTGCCTGTTGATAGTCTTTTGCCTTTTGTCTGTTTAAGCATATTGTTTCTTGCGTTCCTCGGTGGCCATTTCTCTTCAATCTTTTAGTCTATTCGTTTCTTCGTTATACTTGCATACATCATATTTACATTACTTCTGCTCTTTATCACCTTCTTTTATCTACTCAGTATATATCACCTCGAAAATGTTTGACGGCGGTGGCGGCGGCGGTGGCGGCGGTGCTGCTACGTCCAGCGATCCTGCTGGAAACTCGGGTAGCAATGAAGGCGGCAACAGCAGTGGAGGTAACGATTCTGGCGCATCGGCTGCAGCAGGGTCCAGCAACAATAACGATCTCAGCGGCGAGATTTCAGCCCCTTACGGCGTCAATGTTACCCAGGCCAACCATAGCCAAGAGCACAACGCCGACATGGACCGGCCGCCCGACTTGGCCTACAACAAGGGCCGTATTGGAACATCCTCCCCGCGCAAGCCAGGGAAGCACACCTCCTACTTCAACAGGAGACAAAGAACGCTTGATCTGGATGAGTACTTTGTTAGTATCACCGAAACCAGTCACCATTATCAGATAGTCGCCAAATGTCACAGATGCTAACAGACCTAGACGGGCCCCCGCGACATCCAGAAGCACTCCAAGTGGCCAATGTTCCTTCAGATGCACGGCAGCATTCTCCCCAAGATGGTATTTCCGCTCTTCGTCATCGGGTCATGGGCCATGCTCGTTACCAGCATATCTTACTTCACAAAGAAAAACCGTACGTCCTCACGCAAGCATGTTACATTAATTTCCGAATACTGACTATTTTAAATATAGTCGGAATTAGCTCCATCTTGCTCACAGTAACCGGTTTCGTCGTGGGTCTCGGCCTCAGCTTCCGTAGTTCGACGGCATATGAGAGGTAAGTCATCAACGTATATATTTGTTTTTGTTGTTATTTCTTGTCAGGTATCGACTATTAACAAGATAGATATGCCGAAGGGCGTCGCTATTGGGCTCAGCTCATGCTTGCCACACAGTCTCTGGGCCGCGTTTTCTGGGTCCATACTGTGGAACGAGAAGGCGAGAACAAGGACAAAGACATTCTTTCCAAGCTGTAAGTTATTCACAGCATGTATCGGCATCATCTTCCCTTTGTATCTGTACCACAAACAGTGCAGAATCTCATCTTGCATATTGCAACAGAGAAATGGTCGACTGACGCACTCTTGTGCTCCCTCACAATAGGACATCGCTTAATCTGCTTGTTGGCTTCGCTGTTGCACTGAAACACAAGCTTCGCTATGAGCCATACACGGGCTATGATGATCTCGTGCATCTCGTCGGGCACCTAGACACCTATGCCCATGCTGCCACCATCAAGGAGCCCGAAAAGGTCAACCGGCCGAAACCGCATTTTCTCAAGCTGTTGGGTGGGTATCTCGGCATCTCCTTTGCAGCGAGCAACCCGCGCAAGGCTATCAAGCGCGCAGGCCATCCACTGGGTAACCTCCCTCTTGAGATTTTGACTTACTTGGCCAGCTTTACGGACGAATTGGTCACCAACAACCAGCTGGTCATTCCTATGCACCAGACACTCGCTTACAACAACATTGCTGTGCTCAACGACGTGCTCATGGGCACCGAGCGTGTGCTCACTACACCGCTTCCCATTGCCTATTCCATCGCCATCTCGCAGATCACCTGGGTCTATGTCTTTCTGCTGCCCTTCCAGCTATACCCGTCACTACAGTGGGTGACTATCCCTGCCACCATTGTCGCGTCGTACATTATTCTCGGCATTCTTTTCATCGGCCGTGAGATCGAGAATCCATTTGGTCACAATGTCAACGATCTGCCACTTGAGCGCTACTGTGCCCAGATCGCTTCGGAATTGGACGTTATCTCCTCCAAGAAGAAGCCCCGCAATCGCGACTGGATCGAGTCCCTCGACAACAAAGTGATGTACCCTTTTAGCATGGGTGGCTGGAACGTCTGGAAGCAGTGCGGCGAGACCAAGGTGCGCGAGGCACTCCGTGCCAGGACTGAGATGGGCCGCGACCGCATTGCCGCGGAGGCAGAAGGCGATGAAAAGAGTACCTCGCCGGGCTCATCTACCGGTGCAACAAAGACTGGCGGCCAGAACTCGGACTATGACGAAGAAGCCAGTGTTGGTTTCTGCTGTATCCCAGCTGCACGATCTGGTGACTGCGCCAGTCAAGTTAAACGATGCTTGCAGAACCACCAGGACTAGCAGGATCGTTTAGTACATGTCTCCTTATTTTTTGTCATTTTTCTTTCTGTATTTATCCACCTTTACTGGCCCTCTGTATTGGAGATACTGTGTGCTAGGTTGGTGGTCACTGGAGGGGGGTTGTCTGATTTATTTGTTCTGTTATCGTCACCGCTGTCATGTATAGGGCTATTTGCAGTTCGCGAGTTGTCTCCGTAGGATTAGTAACCAGTGTCTTATGGTTATTAGGGCACCTATTTGATAGTTTCTGTATGTCTCGTTCTTTCGTTTCTTTAATAAACTATAAATTGACATGTAGCTAGAATGTTACTGTTTTGTTTCAAAAACACTTTGCAAAGTTTTGATTATGCTTACTTTTTATTATTTTTATACAGAGTTTAAAAACTCGAAATAAAAAAACCTTCCATTGATACTTAATTCAGTTGTTCCGAAATATTGCAGCGTTGCTGTAAAAAGAGATGGATTTCGTTCGCCTACGTAAGGCAAGCATAGCACAAATTATCATAATGATGTCAACGTTTTTATAGTTACATACCACACGCTTCTATTTTGATCTTCTGCGTCAGTGAGCAACACACCACTGTGTCCTTCAGGTATTCCTCGAGGTGTGCCTCTCGAGGTTGTGCATAAAAAGACAATATCAGAATGGGAACAAATTCAGTCCTGACGCAGGCAGTGTGACTTATTCTGGGTAGGACAAAGAGACAAAACAAGACAACAATTGAGCTGGTCAGATCATGCATCTTGATAAAAAGGGCATGGGTGAGGGTAGCTAATTGCGGGTTGTGTCATCAAGACAAGGTAGAGACAAAATCGAGACAAAATTGTCAGCTTGTCTCTTCTTTTCGTCTGTATTATGTTGTCGGTTGCACGACAACGTGTCTCCTAGACATATTGGCCTCTCAAAACACGATGGTGCACTGGGTGATGGCAGGTAAGAGCTTGAAGATTCACATCCAAGAGAGAATGATGTAAAAAGAGATCACGCCAAAAAAGAGGAAGGCAGCCTGGAAGTTAGTATCAAAGTATTTTACTCCTCTTCGTGCTGGCTATTCTGCAGACAGGATAAAACTCATCAAACTTGCAATGTACTACCATCATACAGACCAGGCCGGTGAGGATATAGGATGGGTTTAAAGCGAAGACTTGTGCAACGCTTTCTCGGTGAAGAGCCTAAAAAGGGGTGGAGGTGTGGGAAGGGTGGAGGGTCTGTCAGACTATACGTAAGGGGAGGGTGATGTTTAAAGGAACAAGAAAGACAAGCACAGAGCATATGCAGCGCATCGATACACATACATTGCATTTTTTCCGCATGATTGGCGTGGCCAACCCGTTGAGACAAAAGAGGCTCTCGAAACAGCAAGAAGCGGTGACAGCAGACCGCACACATGTGTCACTATAGCGCAGTCATGCAGCGGGAAACAAAGAAACGCAGGGTAGTACGCCCGTCACACGAGTGGCGAGTTGTCGACTCTACAGGCTCAGAATGGAGCAGAAAAGCCAGGGTATAAACGCACATAGAAAGGTTTCGAGCATTTCCTACGGCTAGCGATGGCAGCATCTCCTTGCAAGCCTTCCGATATGTGATTCGCTATCGAGATCATACTATCTTCTTGGTTTCCTTTAATGACAACATATGTTTCACTGACTCTGTTGTCTCTCGTCTCGGCTCTTGGTCGGATCTCGCTTTTCGCGTCTTCGTATTTTGTAGCTCGTCTGTCTCGTTCAAATTGCTCGCTTAGGCACTTGTGCTCTAGGGCAAAGGCATTGATCGGACAAATTAAACACAGTCTACTTCTATTTCTTGATCTATCAAGTCTGCCTATACATTGCTAAAATGGAGAACGCCAATGCAGCAACTATTTAGGCTTCCTACCCAGTAAAAGTACAAATAAAACATCTTAACCTTCAGTAGGATAGATCGCCTTAACTCTGCCATCGAGCACCTTTTGCACAGTCTTCTGGACAGAGGTTGCGAACTCGCGGCTGTGGAAGAGGACTCCAAGCTCCTGGCTGGTGTAGAAACTGGCGCGGTCCATGTTGCCCGATCCCAGGACCGTCCACGTTTCGTCAACAATGGTGAGCTTGATGTGCGACTGAACGGGCTCGTTTGTGTCTATTTCAAATCCGTACTCGTTGGTTTTGGGTGTCAATGTCTGCTCCTCATCGTCGGATTTGCTGGACACCTGCAGATGAAGAGGCTTGAAGTAGGATATCTCCAGGCTACCATAGGGGATGTTGCTCTTAGAGGCATTGCCGCGGCTAGCCTCGTGTCTGCGAATAAAATTGCGAATGTAACTGGCAGTAGTCGTAAAGGCTGTGACAATCTGTTCGTACTTCATCATGTTCTCGCCCGTAACAATTTTGACATTGACACCGCGAGCAAGTGCTTCAATCAGAGCCTCCAATACGGGCTCGGCAGTGATGTTGGGCGACTGGATGTAGATGTGGCTCTGGGCAAGACCAAACAGCTGTATTGTTGTCAGGTTCAGAGGCGTCTTGGGCATGGGTGCACAGCTCTGCCAGAAAAATGGCCGGAAATTGGGATCGCGGTGGTGCGATGACGGAAGAGTGGCAGTAGGTATGTTCTGCAATGAACTGGCACCGTTGAAGCGAACGCAGGTACTTCCAGGGCCATTTTTGTCCATCTCACCCATGACTTCCGGAGCACCTCTGTCCATCTCGTCCATGACTTCAGGGCCATCCGCATGCTCGGCGGCGTTACCAACACCACAGGATATAGCAGGCAGATCATCCCCCCATGTTGAGCTGTAGAATTGAAGCACACGACGGGTGGCATCGCCCTTGACATGGATGCAGTCTTCCAGCCACGGCTCCCAGCTGATGTTGCAGCTCGGCAGAAACGTGTGATCGCGGTCGACAATCAAGAACTTTGGGTGCATGACACTGAACGGCAGAAAGAAGAGACTCTTGACCACGAGGTCGATGCGGCCACTCTCGAATTCCTCTGCCGGGGGAAGGCCAAGCAGCGGCTTCCACGCAGAGGGGGGGTATGTGTATCCCTTGATGTTGGTCGTGTGAGTAAGTTTCTGACGCAGTGTGCGCGACGAGAAACAAATGCGAATGCGCAATCTCTCCTCTGATTCAGTCTGCCGGGTTTGGCGACTGTTGATTATTCTTCTCAATGCGAGATTCAGATCCTCGAGACTCTTTGACTCGGCCCAAAAGCAAGTAACCAGAATGATCTCATGACGCGCTTTTTGCATGGCTGGTAGCAAGGCCGATGCAAATATGGACGCGCCCGTGCCGGTGTAAAAGGCTTGTGGTGTACTAGATCCGTGCAGTAGGCTTTTCAGCTGCTCCGTGTTTGAGTAGGTGTAGGATGGCAGCTCATTTTGTGTTGTTTTGGCTGGTGCATCGCGCAGCTGGCGGACTACATTGCCCATAAAGTCGTCCAGCTCGGCCATGTTGACGACGGTCTAGCTGTACAATATTTCTATTCGGTGGTCCTATTAACAGCACTTGGAAATGTGAATGGATTGATGAGAATGGATGGTTGACGAGCTGCTGTTGGTTGTTGTTGATTGATGTCGAGGAGGTGACGTATTAAGTTGTGAGGCTGGCAAGTACGGATGAGGTAAGCCACTTTGGTCTAGCGGTGGAAATAGTATTAAGGCAGTATTTGTGCGTGCATATTACTATCTAAACGTCTGTCCTTTTTATCGTAACACTCAACTCCAATGTCTCAGCTGGTACATCTGTTTCTTGCATCACTTTCTTCCTTACTTGTAATCATCTTGTCATTGCATGCTATCACAAGAGTTTTGCCGCCCACAAGACAGCTTTCTGAAGATGTGTAACAAACACGTCGTCTTCGTAAGACTCGGCAAAATGGCCCAGCGCCGTGTAGAAGACACGCGTACCGGTGCCCTCGAAATCCGGCCACGTCCACGCAATTGGGTGGTTATCGCCATGTTTCCCGCCCTCGTATGTCGTCTCGTCGGTCGTCAATAGAATGGTCGGGTCGGCAGCCGATAGTGTAGTGGGTATCTTCTTGGACGTCACGACAGCGCACGATGATGGCTCAAAGTTGTACCACTCGTCAAAAACAGAAAAGGATGGCTCGGATAGACTGGCCTCGGAGAATGATGATACTTGCGCAAGGAACGGCGACGCGACCGGGTGCTTCGGCGTCTTGATGATGATGCGGCCGAGCTGGGCGACAGGGTGCTCGGTAAACACAGCACCAAGCAGGCGGCCGTAGAAGCCTTCTGGGTCAACGGCTTTCGATTTCATTGCACCGGCTGATGCGTGGATGCCGACAACACCGCCCTTGCCGCTGCGCACATAGCCCTCGAGCGCAGTCAGCTGTGCGGCATTCAAAATAACACCGGTGCAGTGCAACAGAACAATGACGCGATAGCGCGCAAGGTTCTCCGGGGTGAAGATAGCATCGCTATCCTCGGACGCCTCGACAACAAAGGGTTGGTCAGATGCAGTGGATGCTTCGGCAAGGCGCTGGAACATGGCGATTGCCGCTTCAATCGAAGGATGGCGGAACAGCAGGGTCTTTGTAAAGACCAGCACGGTAAACGGGGCCATGGCGAATGGGTTGAAGAGTAAACAATGTGTTTGTTTGTTTTGATTTTCGACTAGACAAAAGGACAAGACGACAGTTTTATATTATCTCGCCCTATCTCAAAAGACAGACGGTAATTATTCCGTCAATAGGGTCTTATCAGAGTGATCTGATATTCGACCGCGTCGGCTACAGAAGCATATTACAGTATGACATTGTGTGAGTGACTAGTGGAGGGGAACGACCGCTTTCGGGAGGTCGTTGTGAACGTCAGCAACGCAAAGGGGGGTCGGGTCTGATGGCGTATTGGGCTAGGGGAAATGACAAGATAGCCGCGACTACAATGCTAGAACAACACTGATGTCAAATGAGCTGATACGGAGTAATCAGACGGACGATTGCAGCGATAGGCTGATCAGAAACAACGGCACATCAAGGAACTGGCCAATATGGAGTTTGTAGATTTTTAATATTTAAAGACTAGATGGGGATTCAGGCAGATAACATTATGTCTGCTACCTCGTCTGCTATTTGCTGTGGGCGACTGTCTTGATCCCGGCAACAGCTCCAAGCCAGCAGCCGGACGGCGAGAATACAAGATTCAAGTCCTAGTCTGATATCTGTGCGGATACCAAAGCCGTAGCATATACCATCGTCATCGGTATCCGGCCCAAGGTCCCCGTACCTGCTGACCGGGAGGCAAGGCGCTCAGGCGAGATTGGAGAAAATAGAAAATAGAAAAGAGAATGCGGCACTCCGTACGACGACAAGTACGACGACGACGACGACCAGGGTCTAGCAGATGCGGCGCATCGCACGCTTGTCGTCAAAAATGCGCAGGAATCAGAAGAGAAGAGACAGTTTCATGACAGCTGCTGAGCTGACATGTGATGCATCGGCACTATAGAAGAGCTGGTGGTCCGCAGTGACTCGAAGTAATACACTACACCGTACACATATTTGAACGTCTAGAGGGCAACATATACCAATGCAGATGGCAATAGCCGATGCCATCGTCGTTGCGAGGTAGAGGCCAACAAACATGCCATCCCAGCCTGGTATGGTAGGACTGCAAGTCGTTTATATAGCAGGGCTGCTACAGGCAGCAAAGCCAGAATCGTCACCGTAATGAAAAAGCCTCGTATATCATCGTATATTATGGGGTCTTACTCGTTCTGCCATGTTGTGGGCTGCTCAAAGTAGGCCGTGTAGTCGCAAGTGGATGAGTGTAGATATGCTAGAGATTAACAGCAAAGCAATATGCAAAATTGACACCGGCATAAACATCGATAGGGGGCACTCTAGCTTATGTAGCTTCCGAGCTTGTAAGATATCCATCTCACGGGTGCCGCCAGCTGAGGATGCAATGCAAATACACTTCTAGCATCAACCATACGGCATCATTCTTCACCACGGTACGCCGCCCACAGGCGCTGCTGGGGTAGGAGACTCTACGGCTGAAACACCCTAGGCCGTGATAACTGCAAGAGTAAACAATCAGCTTTATTTGAGCTCTTTACAATTACTCACACCATTTGCAGTTCATCCAATATCAAACAGATGTCGTCCTCCAGGGCCGAGGGCGTCAGGGGAGATGCTCGGCGCCGAGGCAGCTAAGTTGGCATATGCAGTTTGATAACATCCGAGATGATGTTCTCGCCGACAGTAAGCAACCCACAATACAAATCTGCGGTTTCTAATATTCTCAATAATAAGGAGAGCGTATGAATAGTATTTTGTTCTCAATAAGGAGAGTCGCGGAGATGATTAAGTAAGCGATTGCCATTTCAAGTGCCGTCGCGGAGACCTCGGACTCAATACTTGCTCGATTAGGCAGTTGGGGACGGACATGGTCAGTGGTTCTAGGCCCAGCAGGCAGCCTGGAGCTAAGCCGGCGCTTAGAGCATCTCTCCGCCGTGATTATTCGTAATTCGGTCATTTTGTCATCCTCGACGCACTTAACCCCGAGTGAACCAGTACTTTGAACAAGACAAACTGCACATATTCACATCGCAGTTGCTGCGTAGGTCGGACTCTCGGATAGTCTTTTCTGCTCCCGGCCGATCAACTGGGCGTAATCAGGCCAATTGGTAAGGGACTCATGATCTAATAAATCGAGCTCGGAATAAACCACCAGTGCCGACTCTCGGCTGTCGGTGCGTCATGATGACAATATTGGCCCGGCGGACTTGCACAATTAGTAAGTCGGGGCTAGCGGTGGCCGTAATACCGCACCGTCTTAGAGGCGTCACTTCAACGCCTTGTGCTATCAAGTGGCGACCACGCAGTTGATATTGAGTATTGGCCCTGGAGTTGCTGGTCCGTCCAAGGATCGCGAAGTATAAGAGAGGCCGTTGGCCTTCTCGATACTGTCTGGCTTTGTATCTCAACATCTCAATCCGCATCAGCCATACTTAGTTACTTTATGTAATTTGGATAACAACAGCTACAACCACACTCATCATGTCTGCTCAGTACGCGAAGGACCAGCCTGCGGGCTTCAAGAACCACATCGAGAACGTCGCCATCGTTGGTGTGAGTAACCTGTGCATCCTATATTGCTACACGCCCTACGGTCAATGGCTGCAGCTAACACATGTGTATAAACCAGGCCGGCGGCTACATTGGCAAGAACTTCACTGCCGAGCTGCTCAAGACGGGCAAGCACACAGTCACGGCTCTGACACGCGCCGGCAGCAAGAACACCCTGCCAAAGGGCGTCCTCAAGGCCGTCATCGACTATGATGACCACAAGAGCCTCGTCTCTGCCCTCAAGGGCAAGGACTTTCTGATCATCACTCTCAGTGTCCGTGCTCCGCAGGATCTCACGACAAAGCTGGCCACTGCTGCGGCCGAGGCCGGCGTCAAGTGGGTGATGCCCAATGCCTACGGTCCCAACCCCTACTCGACCAAGATGCACGACGAGATGGGCTTCGGGCCCAGGTTCCGTCAGACCATTGCCGGTCTTAAGGATCTCGGTCTGAGCCCCGTTGTCCTGAGCTGTGGGTTCTGGTACGAGTTCAGTCTTGCAGGCGGTCTTATCCGCTACGGCTTTGATATCGCCAACCGCAAGTTTGTCATCTTTGACAAGGGCGACGTCAAGATCCACACGAGCACGCTTCCCCAGTGCGGCCGCGGTGCTGCTGCTGTTCTGAGCCTGCCCATCCTCCCCGAGGACTCTTCTTCGGCAGAGGCCGCAACTCTGTCGTCGTTTGTCGACCCCAAGCCGCTGATCATCAAGTCGTTCCACGTCAGCCAAAACGACATGTTTGCCAGCCTCAGGCGCGTGACCGGCACCACTGATACCGACTGGACCATCACCACCGAGTCGTCCTATGAGCGGTGGGCCAATGCCACCAAGGTTCTTCAGGCCGGCAGCGGTGTCAACATTGATGGAAAGACACCCATGTCGTTCATGGAGGCCTTTGGAATGACCATGTACTCGCGTGTCTTCTTCCCTGGCGGCGACGGCGTTGCGGAGGAGGATGTTGCCAACGGCCGTCTCGGCCTGCCGCAGGAGGACCTCGACGAGTGGACCAAGGAGGCAGTCCGCATTGTCAAGGACAATGATCTGGCCACCTACGGCCAGTAGATGTTTGCGTCGGCATTTGTAGCAGAAACTTGTAATGCCATAGTTTCAACAGTGATATGAAATTGATTGAATCTAGATAGTTGTGTCATAGATTACATGATAGTAAGACGGAAATAAATGACTAATAATATACATGAATAAGTAAACGAATAAACGTGGAATCATAAATTAGAATAAAGCAGCAGATAGTGCCCTAGTCTAGTTAACCATCTCCGTAGTCCCCGGAGCAACATTATTGATGTAATACACCTCCTTTTCTCCCTCTTTCTGGGTTGCGCCCATGGACTGCGTGGGCACGACCTTGGCGTCGACAAATGTGCGACTGCGAGGCATTCCGAATGCATCACGGTCCACCGCCTTGTACGCTGGTGGGTTTGACGGCGTCGTGGCGCCAGCTGAAATGGGCTCGGGCTTGGCAGACACGCCGAGTGCTGCATCCAGGCTCTCATAGCCGAACAGTGCCAGCGCCCATGCACCAGCAAAGTAGTACGCCACAGCCGCCCATGCAAAGACAACCAGGCTCATGCCAGTCGCGATGCACACGGCCGGCACCAGGAACACTAGGAGGCCCAGCCCAGCCCAGAAAAGGAAGATGGCCCAGAACACGCCAAATGCAATGGCTGCCCAGAGTGCCGCATAGCCGGCAAAGGCAGCTATCGGAAGAGCAACAAAGGCCGTCCAGGTAAGGAGCAGGCCCAGGAGCAACGGCTGCTCGCGATACATGGAGGCAACCCAGCGACCGATGCCAGCAGTCCGGTCGCGACCAATCACTCGCGCGCCGCCGGCGTGGGCATATGCCACGGCGCCAGCGGCAATGCTGCGCACAATTCCGGCCATAGTAGCAATGTGAGCTTTTCTTCCAAGGTCACTAAAACTGTAAAGAGGATGACGATGTGATGGAGTCAAGATGAACACAAGGTGCAAGGGTGTGAAGCGATGCGACCTTGAGTCGACGAGGTGGACAGGCGAGTGCGGCAATGTGGGACGATGACGACGGCGATATGTCGCTTGGATGCAGCAAGAAGAGGAAATATAAGACAGGGGGGCTTCCAGTCAATGTTCTCTGTGGCGTAGATTGATCGCGTATTGAGGTGTCGCAAGCAAGGAGGGACGCGACTGGCACATGTAAATGGCAAATCACCTGCTGTTAGTGCTCATTCCAGATGTGGTCAATCTCATTCTACGCGGTTCGGAGCTGTACTGTAGTATATTAGCTTTAGAACTCCAGCGGAAAGTATCGGAACTGGCAAGATGGCCGAGTGGTCTAAGGCGTTGGATTTAGGCATTACTGGTGTCGCTTCGGTGACTACAGTAGAGTTATAAAATCCTCCAATCCGAAAGGGCGTGGGTTCGAATCCCACTCTTGTCATATTTTTGCTATTCGTAATCACCTTTTTTTTATTTTGGGGGTTTACATTTTTTTTTTCCAGAATTCAACTCTCTCTAGCTGATATTAGAAATCAAAACATCTTCATATTCTTTTTCTCATTTTGTCTGTTTCGATTCTCTATCGCAACCGCGATTATGTTTTTCCTGTAGTGTGATTTCATTGACTATTCATTTTCGGTTGTTAATCTACTAATTTACTTTGAGATAAATAAAAGGAAAGATATATCACGAATAAAGCTTCGGTGAGAATCACAAGTTGATCGTAATATACAAATCCTATTGTCTAGCGAGAAAAGAGATCCCCAAACATTTCAGTCGCCTCCATGAAGAAGTTAGAGCAAGCAGAAATGTTAATGAATTTTGATTGAAAGATAGCCTGACCCCGTGTCCCCTAATTAAAAGCAATGTAAAACGATATGTAAAGATATTCTATGAAAACAAGACCCAAAGTGAGTGACAAATGAAGAAGGAAGAAACTAAAAGAAAAGTGTAGCAATACAAGTCAGAAATGTAATATGAACTCGACAGAAAAAAAAAGAAAAAAAAAGAAAGCGAGATGAGGTGGAATAATTGAAAACAGACAAAAATCAAATACAACAGCCTGGACCACTTTAGGTACTCTACTCCCCGTCGGCAATGGCGAGACGCTGCTTGGTAGTCTTTGCCTTTTTAGCAGTGACCTTCTTCTTCTTGCCGCTCTTTGCGTCGCCGCCGCCGCCGCCGCCGCCGCCCTCACCAGCAGCACCACCCTTGTTGTCATCAAAGTGGCCTTCGCCCTCATGGTACATGTCATCCAGGCTGCCACCGTCAGCATCAATATTGGCTGCTGCGGCCCGCTTGCGCTTGCCACCGCCGCGCTTCTTGGTCTGCTTCTCTTGCTTATCCAGCTCGCCGCTCTCGGCAAGCTCCTTCTCACGGCGCTCAATGAGCTCGGCCTGCTCGTCATCTGCAAGCCACATGGCAATGTCGCGGTTGCGGTTGTCAGGTGCGCGACGGCCAGAGAAGTCGACACCGCTCGACGCTGCACCGCTGCCACCCGAAATGACAACACGCTGGACCTCCTCCTTCTGCATGGCACGCTTCCGGATCCGCTCCTCGATGGTGCCGCGCGTAATGAGTCGGTAAACCGTGACCTGCCGCTTCTGGCCCAGACGATGGGCACGGTCCATGGCCTGCGAGTCAATGGTAGGGTTCCAATCCGAGTCGTAGAAAATGACAGTGTCCGCAGACGTCAAATTGATACCGAGACCACCGGCACGCGTCGACAGCAAGAACACAAAGATCTCAGGCCGTGTCTGGAAATCGTGCACCGTGTCGCGACGGTCCTCTAGCTTCGTCGAACCATCCAAGCGACAGAACTTGTAGTTGCGGTAAGTCAGGTACTCCTCCATCAGATCGATCATGCGTGTCATCTGGAAGTACAGCAGGACACGGTGGCCACCCTCCTTGAGCTTGAACAGTAGCTCGTCCAGCTTGGCAAGCTTGCCGGAGTCTGTCACAAAGCGGCGCATGGATGGCACCGAAATGTTTGTAAACCGCTTCTTCTCCACATCCGGTTCCGGCAGCATCGGCGCAGGTGGGAAGTCTTTCCATGGAACCTTGGCCTTGATCAGCGCCTTCTCCTCTAGTAGATTGATGCCATACAGAGCGCGACGCATCGGGATATTGAACAGTAGCTTTTCCTGCTCGAGTGCAGTGCTGCTACTGCTGCACGTCAGCTCGACCGGTGGTGCAGATGTGTTCTCACGGCCTGCAGCTTCGACGCGGGTCAGGCCCGCGTTGCTGTACGTCGTCCGTGCCACGTTCATCAGCGAGTCCAGAACGCCCTCAGTTGTAATATCGGCCAAGGCTGTGCGGTCATTGCGTTGGCGGATTTGGAAGAGGGCATGGGATGGCGTGAAGCCAGGTTCCGTACTCTCGCTATCGTCGTACAGGACCTGCATGTGCTTCAGACGGGACGTAAGGGCGGTCGACGACGAGTGCTTGCTCAGCAGCTTAGCACTCCGAGCAAAAATGTCTTCGTGAGATGCGCTGTACGCTTCTTCTGCGCTTGTGTCGGCAAAGCGCAGCCACGAAAAGGCACCGTTTTCCTTTTCACTCTTCTGTATGTTCTCCGGCGTCCAAATGTTCATCATGTGGTTGAGGTACTTGCTGCGGAATCCAGCAGCCGGGTTGTCCCTGCCAGCCAGTAGAAGGCGGCCATCTTCACGGTCAATTAGACGCGGTAGTTTGTATTCGATCATGCTGCGAGACGAGTACGCCACAGGCACGTTGGTGCCCTCGCGGCTAAACGATGCCGTCTCGGCAAAGTAGCTCATCGAGAATGGCGATGCTGTATCTGCACGCTCAAACAGGTCAGGGTGGTTGCAGACCTTGCGGAATTGCATGACGAGGTTCATCAGTGTCTTGGAGTCGTTGTCGTCGCCCAGCGTGGCTTTCTCAATCAGGTCCATGATGCTGATCTGGTTGCGTAGGTTGGCATAGTACGCGCGTTGGCGGTAGGTGAGGTCGCAGTACACATCCAGCTCGATCTTGTCACCAAGCTCCTTTTGTACGTGCTTCTTGACACGACGAAGCATAAATGGCTTCAGAATCATGTGCAGACGCTTCAGCTGGTCCTCGTTGAGCTTCGTGTTGCTCTGTGCGTGAGACTCAATGTCCTTGGAGAACCACTCGCTGAACTCGTCGTGAGAGTCGAAGAGCGATGGCATGATGAAATGCAGCAAAGCCCACAGCTCCTGCATGTTGTTCTGGATGGGCGTGCCCGTCAACAGCAGACGATTGCGGCAGTGGTAGTTGAGCAGCACCTTCCAACGCGAACTCTGGGAGCTCTTGATGGCCTGGGCCTCGTCTAGAATCATGTACTGCCAGCGCATCTTCGACATGAAGGCGACGTCCGACACCACCAGCTGGTACGACGTGACCAGGACATGGAACTGGGCGTCTTTCTTGTAGATTGGGTGTTTGCGGTCCCAGAACTTGCGCAGGACCTTGCGGTCACTGGCTGAGCCCCAGTAGGGGAGCACCTTGAATTCAGGCACAAACTTGTTGATTTCCTGCTGCCAGTTGTGGAGTGTCGAGGCAGGTGCAACAACTAGGTAAGGACCCCAAATGTCGTGCTTCTCGGCAAGGTATGCCATGACGGAAATGGACTGCACTGTCTTGCCCAGACCCATCTCGTCGGCAAGAATACCATTGATGCCCTGTTCGTACAGATTGACGAGCCAGTTGAGACCCTTGAGTTGGTACTCCTTGAGCTGAGCGTTGAGCAGCTTGGGTTGCTCGATCTCGACATCGCCCATGCCCGTTGGGTTCTGGAAATTCATCTCGCCCTCCTCGTCCATGTCGTTGAACTCGCGGGCCTTTTGTTGTGCCTCTGCAATGGCATTCTGGGCGTTGGCCATGGCGGCGGCGCGCAGCTGGGTCTCGTCCTCGGCGTCAAAGTCGAGATCATGGAAGTCGGTGACCTTGGCAACAGTGCCATCAGCAGCGTCGACCTTCAGATCACTAGTACCGGCGCCGGCATTGGGTGCGCCATTGGCCTTTTGCTTGGCAATCTCGTCGGGGTGGTCGGTGCTGCGCTCCACTTCGTCGGTTTTGATCTTCTTGCCAATGAAGTGAGAGTAAAGCTCAGTCTGAGAGATAAGGAAGTTGAGCTTGCGCTTCTGCCGAGCTGCTTCGCGGTCTGCTTCTTCCTTGCGTGCGTTCTCGAGCTCCTGTTTCTCAGCAGCCTTGCGCATGTCACGCTCCTCACGCTCGTTGCGCTTCCAAAAAGTCATCATATCACGCATGACACGCTTGGCACGGGCCTGTAGATCCTTGTTGCCCTTGTTGGTGCGGAGCTGCCAGCGCTTGGCTTCTTTGGAGGCCAACAGGGCCGTCTTCTTGAGGTTGGATGCCTTGATGGAGTAGGAGTCGGTGGCGATGCGAAAGGTCTTGCTAATATCTTTGCGAGAAAGGTCACGCCAGATTTGGTCGTAGATCTGGTTGAAGCCCTTGGTCTGAAACTTGACTTCCAATGGGTCCTTGGGAGGCTCGGCAGCTGCCTTTTCCTTCTTGGAGAGCTTGGGCTCGGCGTTCTCCTTGTTCGACAGGTCGTCTTTGCCGGTGTCCTCTCGTCCAGAATCCTTGCCGCCGCTCTTCTTGAACTTGATGCGGATCTTGGCAGTTTCCTCTCTCGACGGCAATGCCTCACCTGCATCAATAGCAGCCTGGGCAGCTTCGGCGTTTTCCTTTTCTTGCTGCTTTTGCTCTTTTGACTTCTTGGGTCTAGCACCGCCGCGGCCCTTGGAACGGGATTTGCCATTCTCCAAGTCGGTGCCCTGGAAGGCAGAGATACTATCGCCCTCGAGGGCAAGATCCGAAGCGCGAACGGGGCCCTTAATACCCTTTTGGAGGATAAGCTTGGTCTGCTGAGCCTTCTTGTTGGCCCGCTCAGCTTCCCGGAGCAGCCGCTGACGTTCATGCTCGTCCTGGGCCTTAGCAGCACGCTCCAATGCCGTCTTCTTCTGCTCAAGGGTCACAGCCATCGACTTTTCTCTCCGGCGCTTGCGCTGCATGTCCTTCTTGCGTTCCTTCTCGGCAAAGAGCTCCTGCTCACGTACTTCCTGGAGGGCACCGTCGTAGTAGATCTCGTAGAAACGCTTAGATCCTAGAGAGCTATGCTCGCCGAGGCGCTTGGCGAGGGTCTCTGACAGGTCAGACCGGCGCGAGCTTCCCAGATAAGCTTCTCTGTTGAGCATGCTGGACTTGTGGCGGCGCTGGCGGTCCTTCCAAGCCAGTTGTTCCTCCTCGTACTCGGATGTCTCGAAGTACTCGTCAGGATCAAAATCATCAGTGGTATCGTCCAGTGTCTTGAGGAACGTCTGGACACCCTTCTCAGTTGAGACAGACGGCCGCTTCTTTTGTTGGCCATTCGGCCCGCGCTTGGGAGGTGCGCGAGAATCGGGGGTGGAAAACTTGGCCGAAGCGCGCCGAGAGGTCTTGGCTGGGGTCTCGGACATGACAGAGTCCTCCTTGTCCGTGTCCTTTGATCTGGCGCTGGACGCGCGTGGCTTTGCTATCCGGCGAGGGGCGCGTGCCTTTTTGTCGTCTGATTGGTTGAGCTTCAAGACGCGAATTCCCTTGCTTGCAGCTGAAGGTTCGGCGTCGTCGCTTTCGACAAGGGCGGTAGGTGGCTTTTCCTTTGTCTTTTCGATTTTTGCGCTGTTGTCGACGGGAGAATCGTTGTTGGAGAGAATGCTCGAGAATGACATTGGGTCACTGCGTTTGGTTGCCTACAAACAAGAAGAATATTAGTCATGCCCAATAAAAGCTTGCCCAGCAGTGTGTGGGTTTACTTACGGTGGCAGAAGCTGATGACTTGGACGCAGCAGGAGAATCGCCACGGGCATATGGCGAGGCAGAGTGCGTCGAAGTGCCGTTTGGAGGAGGTGAGCCGTGGAGGCCCAACGAGGGCTGTTGTAATGATGGAGAAGCCATCCTGTGATGTGTAGAGGGTAGTGCAGACGCGATTGTCGGCGATAGATGGGAAGAAGTGGTCGCTGTAGATGGACGACCGTATGTGTCCTGATGCTGTTGAAGGGGGGAGAAGAAATCTCGTGTCAGTCTACTGCAGCATCTAGTGCGCCCTCATTGTAACGTGACTGGAACGTGTCGACCGTGATGACGTGGTGATAATTGGAATATGGTGGCAAAGTGAATGAAAGAGGGAGAAAAAACGCGTCGATTAAAGTCGATAGGGTTGATGATGGCGATGAAGAAGTGGTGGTTGTGGTGATGGCGATGGAGGAATGTCGCGATGGAAAAGGGGCGAAATGTAGAGGGAGCGAATGATGGAAGAAAAGATGCCGAGACAGAAAGAGGGAAAGGAGGAGAGGAGATGAAATGGACCACGAAAGACGCAAAAATGGGCGACGGGACGAGGAACAGAAACACGAATGGATGAATGCACCAATGATTAAGTGGAGGCGGCGGACGAGGGAACGTAAAAAAGGGAGCGCAAGGGAGTTTTGAAAGGTAGGCCAAGGTGATATAGGAGTTAAGAGCGAGAGCGTGGATGATGAGACAGGGCGGAGAGAGCGTCAGGCGCGCGAATCCAGAAATGGCCACGGCACCAACGCCAGACTCTAGACTCGGACGCCAGACCTCCAGAAGTGGGAGCCGAGCCACCCAGCAAATCCAGCGATCCAGAAATGGAGATTGGCGTCAGACAGAAGACTGTGCGTTTTGACGTGATCTATTTCTGGGCCGGCTGAAAAGCTGCAAACGCGATCTCTACTCTATACAGAGTACGGAAGGGGAGGAGGAAGGCGACGAAACTGGAGATGCAGAAATAGCAATAGCAATAGCCAAGACAAGCGACAAAGGCAATAATAGCGACAAGGGCCAGGTCATCCAAGCAGACACAAGAGGCGTTGCAAGGGGACCAGACAGATGCCAGCCGGGGGGGGGGGGGGGGGCCAAATTGAAGATGAAGACGAGGAGGAGACAAGGGGAGATGACAGGGTCAAGAGAAACAAGAATGAAATGGGGAAGATCGACATCGACGAGAAGCACAGCAAAACAGAAGAGACACCTTAACTTACATGGTGACGGTCGGCAGATGGCGACGCACCGGCCGTGTCTTTGAGCGGATCGTAGAACTTGCCCTTCTCGCGTTGCGCCGGGGGAGCAGACACCGGCGACTGAGGACGCGACACGGGGCCGTTGTTCAGCAGGTTGGACACGGACGGGCCGGTGACTGCAG
The DNA here is from genome assembly GCA_022392945.1 of Ophiostoma australiae. NCBI lineage: Eukaryota > Fungi > Ascomycota > Sordariomycetes > Ophiostomatales > Ophiostomataceae > Ophiostoma > Ophiostoma australiae. The sequence goes on along the minus strand of JAKRGJ010000002.1, from coordinate 1,091,502 downwards.
GCGACAAGCCTCGTGCGCTGCCCATGCTTGGAGAAGCAAGCGGGCGTGACTCTGGCTTGGACGGCGAGCGCAAGGAAAAGGCGTCGTGGGTGTGGTGGGAGGAGGAGGAGGTCGAGGCAATGTGAGCAGTCGAGGATGCAGCAGCAGTAGCAGCAGCAGCAGCAGAAGAAGAAGAAGACGAAGCTGGCTCTGGCTCTGGCTCTGGGTTGAGAATGTCAATGGCGCGGCGTCTGTGGTCGCTGGACTCGCTGCTCCTGGCCGTGGCGTTGTCGTTGCTGGAGGCGCCGAGCACCGTCTCGCGGAAGCTATTGGACTCCATGGTCGTGTAAGTGAGTGTTGTGTGGACGCACTGTGTATGTCGAGTATGTATATAGACGGCAGGCAGGCCACGTCCAGATAGAAATAGAAACAGAATACAGAAAACAGAAAACAGAAAACAGAAAACAGTCGTGCTCGCTGGTTCCAAGTCGAGGGTGGTCGATGTAGACGAGGCTCAAATCGAGCAGATGGGCCAATGGCGACAGGGACTAGCAGTAGCGACAGAAGACCAAGCAGGCCAAAAATAGAAGTGAGGCGCGTATCGGGATGTATCTTGCTGTAGGGGAAGAAGAGAAGCAAATGAGAAGAAGAAGAAGAAGAGAAAAGAAAAGAAGAGCGGAAGGAAAAAGACGGAAAGAAAGAGACTCTAGGCCAAGCACATTTGCTGGTGGCGATGCAGAGTGCTGGGGACTAGAGCACAGGTGCTAGAGGCCGCGGTCTAGGTCGTGATGCGCGTGGCCGACGGGGCTGTGGGATAGCGCAAAGTGCTACTGGAGCTGGCCGGGATGCCGCGAGGCACGGGAGAGGGCCAAAAACGGGTGGGAGACGCAAAGAAGTCGCTTTAGCAGCTGCATCGGCCAGATGGAGGCGACGAGAATGTCAAAGTCGATAAAAAGCTGTGGATGACCTCGCGATGCGCTCAGTGGGGCAGATGTGTCGGTTTTGGAGGCTGACGATATTCGCACACTGTGTTGACGATGCGTGACGATGCGTGACGATACGTGGTGATAGGTGAAAATCGGCGATGGCGGTGGCGGGTTGGGAGGGGAGAGTGTTGGGAATCAGACGAGGCCAGAGGGAAGGAGCGGATGTGGGATGGAACTGGAAATTAGGTGACGGCGGTGGAAGTCATCAACGAGTGACGCCCTTTTTGGTGCGCCTTCCTCGGCGAGCTTTTTTCTCTCTTTTTCCTCTCCTTTGCTTTTTTTCCCTCTTTCCCTTTCTGTATGGCTGTTCTAAGAAGTGAGCTATTCCGGGCTCTTTCGCTCTTTCCTCGTTACCCGGCTACGGCTCCTGGGTACCTGCAGTCGCACGTATTTTGGCGCGTGCAGCAAGTCCCGCACTAGCTTCCGCATGTACACAGGGATCTGTAGTCGGTAATCCGTTATTAGTTATGTCTTTGCATTCGTGTAGAGCTGCTCATGTATTTCTAATTTCTATTAATCGGATATCTCTGATGTCTATGATATCTCATTGGCACTTTGATTTCTCCATCGCTTGCACTGACTGCATCTGATATCAGATGGGAGCTCTTTCCATAAAGTATCGAGCGTATTGTTGAGAACCGCATCACCGGTCGCGCCTGCCTTGCAGCCTCATCCGTCCGAGCTCATCAGACGATGTTCAACAGCTTCTCCATCGCTCTTGCCTTTTTTTGTGCGTGCATCATTCGGGCGGCTTCAATCAAGTATCGCGCAGCTTCACAGCGCCTTTCCTTCGTAAGCTCCCACAATCTCACCTTCCTCTTGCTCCGTCCTCTTTCCTGGCTGAGTACCCGTGCTCTCCACCAATGACACCAGACCCAGGCACGTCTTTCCTCTTTCTCTGTCATGACGCTAAAATCGATACACGGTACCCACCCTTCCTTCTCTTTTCGGACATTGGCGATAGACCCAGAGCGAACGACGCCAAATCTCATATGTGTGGACTTGGACAGACCTGGGCCTGTGAGATTTTTGTCTCTCACCATCGTCCCCGCGCCTTCTTCGGATGATTCCCACTTCCACTCCCAACCGCTAGGTAGTACTCCTACAGCGAGCACAGCAAGGACACAAGTACCCCCTGAATCCACTGATCCATCAGCACACGCCGCTCTTTCCATCACTACAAACTCCGTACAATGTAAGATACAATCTTCTCTCCGCCTGTCCGTCTGCCCGACTCTGCTTTCTGTCATCTTTACTGATTACCGTCTCTCGTCGCCACCCATCCGTCGCTCCTTCCTATTCGTCTCGCACGGCATTTGCTGCTGCCTTCCGTGGCGCATGCATTCAAGCCACACCTGCAAATACGTAGAATTAAGTGATTTAAATATCGAGTCAAATTAGTAGAATAATCGGGTTGCGGGCCATCTGCTTGGCTGGCGATGTATTGCTCTGTACAGTGCATCTTGGGCACATGCAGAAAGACACAGAAACAGGCAGACATGCTTATCACCGCGGTATACACCGCTAGGTTCGCACACAAGGCAGTGCTAGAGCCCTACTAATAATTCAAAACGGGGCTGCCAAGGGCATCTTGAAGACCGCTGCAAGTCACTGCCGACATCGACATCGACGCTGCCTTACTGATGGCATTGAGCGACAACGCGCGGTCATTCTGGTGAGCTGGATAAGTGGTGCTATTCGGCGAGATTCTTTATAGCTGATAGCTGTGTCAGGCATGATGCAAGCAGGCTGCGTGAGCTGGCCTGAAAGCGAGTGCAAACCCGTCATTGAGCTGATGAAAGATGAGACGGGACGAAAGACGGGATCAGTGAATGGCAAGAGGGGGATAGTGAACCCCTCCATCGTGTCGACCGTAGATGCCCTTTGTGTCAGCAACCGCAGCGCACTAGGGCGTCTCGTATCTTGTACATATCCTGTATTTTGCGTCTTGCGGATAGATCTACAGCCCGCCTCAGGCACCACTAATTACTCATCGCCGCGACATCACTACAGATTGTTTGATCAAACTTTTGTATCATGCCAATTTTACTCTATGGTAGGGTGTAAAACAAGGACACGCAGCAAAACTAAACCTCTCAAGACAGCCGGCCTTGTCTCGGCCAGCAGAGGCAGTAAACATGGGGAAAACATGAAAAACATGCAAACACAAAAAAACACGGGATAACAAAAGAAATTGGATCAACAAATCAAAACACCACAATACGTCAGCCCACTCTGTATCGTTCATGAGTTTTGGCCGCCGCCGTCGTCTATGCTCTCCATTTAAACAGCACCGGCGCTGATCATCTTTTTCCGCAGGTAGTTCTTGTACTCGGAGATCGAGCCGTCCCATTGGCGGATCGTGCGGTTCTCGCACACCAGAATCTGCTTGGCAATCTTGTCCAGCAGGCGGAAATCGTGGGACACGACAATAACACCACCGGTGTAGGCGTTGATGGCATCGGCCAGCGAGTCAATGGTGGGGATATCCAGACCGTTGGTGGGCTCGTCCAGCAGCAGCATGTTGGGGCTCTCAATGGCGAGCAGGGCGAACACAATACGCGACTTCTGGCCGTCGGACAGAGTGCCGATCAGCGACGTCTGCGACTCACCAGTCAGGCCGTACTTGCCCAGCTGGCCACGCCAGTACTGGTAGTCCTGGGACTTGGAGGAGTACTTGTCGCGAACAAAGTCGAGGGCCGACTTGGTCAGGTCAAGCTGCTCAGCAGAGTGCTGCGAGTACAGACCCAGCTTCAAGTGCGTGTGGCGCGACACGGAACCCTCGGTAGGGCTCAGCTTGCCCGTCATCAGACGCAGCAGAGTCGACTTGCCCACACCGTTGGGGCCGACCAGGGCGGTACGCGAGTCCATGTCGAAACCCAGGTCGATGTTGCGGTAAAGGTCGTCGGCGGGGTTGCCCGAGTACGAGAAGGTGACATTGTCAAACGACAGAACCGGGGGGGGCAGCTTCTCGACATCGGCGAAGCGGAATGTGAAGACCTTGTCCTGGACAACGGGCTGGATGAAACCGTCGGCCTCCATCTTGTCCAGAATCTTCTGCCGCGACTTGGCCTGGCGCACCAGGTTGGCGTAAGTACCAGCGCTAGCAATGAACTTCTTGATGTGGACAATCTCCTCCTGCTGCTTCGTGTACGCCTTCATCTGGTTGGTCTCCTGCTCTGACCGCGTCTTGCAGTAAGAGTCGTAGTTACCACCAAAGTACATGAGCTTCTTCTCGCGCATGTCCAGCATCGTCGAGCACACACCGTTCAGGAAATCCTGCGAGTGCGAAACCAGCACCAGGGTGCGCTCCCACTTCTTCAGGTACTCCTCCAGCCACACACACGCCTCCAGATCCAAATGGGCAGTGGGGTCATCGAGCAGCAGCAGAGACGGCTTGACGAACAGCGCCTTGGCCAGGGCGACACGCATACGCCAGCCACCGGACATGTCCTTGGTCTTCTTCTGGATGGTCTGCTTGTTGAAGCCCAGACCGGTCAGAATAAGCGAGGCGCGGGTCGAGAAAGTCGAGGGGTCCATCTTCTCCATGTGCTGTCTCGTGTTAGCATCATCATCCATTTATGAGGTGTGGTAGGCAGGAAGAGATATGAACTTACATCGTACAGGTCCATCAGGACAGGGCTCTCGGGTCCCTCGTCCTCGAGCAGCTTCTCGGCAAGCTTGTCGAGACGCTCCAGCTCGTTCTCAGCCTCCTTGACGACCCACTCCAGGGCGCCCAGGTCGCTGGGAGGAGCACCCTCGTTCAGCAGGTAGATGTCGACGTGCTCGGGAATGGGGTACTCGCGGGCAGCAATGGCCTTCATCATAGTACTCTTGCCGCAACCGTTCTCACCCAGAAGACCGTATCTGCGGCCGTATGTCAGCTCCAGGGTGGAGTCCGTGATGAGGACACGACCGTGGAACACCAAGCTGGTGCTGGTGATCTTGACGTCACGGCTGGTAGGAGTGGATGCCAGCACACCAGTCGTCACACGGTCCGACAGGCCGTGCTTGTCCATCTGTGCAGCAAGGCGCTTGACCTCCTCGTCGCGGTTGGCGTTGGCATTGGGATCGACCTCCTCGATAATGTTGCCGTGGACATCGAGAGTGGGCTCGGCCTTCTTGGCCTTGGAGCCCTTCTTGCCGTCAGCGGCCTTCTTCGCGAGTCTCTTCTCCTTGGAAGCTGAAACCATGATGGCGGTCGTGAGGTGTTGATGGGGGTGGTGTTGTTGGAGAAGAAGGGGGGGGGGGGGGGGAGGGGATGATGAGGTTGAAGAGAAAGAAGAGGAAAGGCGATGGATAGGCCGTTCCTTTGCGAGATGATTCGAACACTATTGGGCCGAAAAATACAACAAAAAAGAAAGGCGAAAAGACGGAGAGGAAAAAGTGATGCCGCAGGGTCGAAAACAGCAAAACGCGGCGACTTGATTGGGAAAAACAAGAAGTGATAGGGAAAAAGAATGGAGAACGTTGATGCCAGTGGCGGGGTTTCCTCCTATGAATTTTTTTTTTTTGGCTTCTTGTTAGTGAAAACCTTGGATGGTGGTGGGGTGGCCATATGCTTGTTTTTCGTATTTCTTTTCATATATTAATTTAATTCGTTCCTGCCATACAGCGAACAGCCGGGGCGTCACCGCCAGAAGTATACAAGTGGCAATTAGGCATCAAGGCACCAATGTGTGCTGTAATACAGGCCACTACATCCGTCCACAATAGCATGTTTTAGACACTGAAACTTCTTCTAGCGATTTTCACAGGCCTGGCAGGTCGCTAAAACAGATACTGTGATTGGTCTTGCCTTCACTTGCCTTCACCTATGAAATGCCACTTATGCTGACGTCACAGTCACGTGACTATATTGCCTCTTGAAGCATCTACCTTCAGTGTCTATGAAAATATTGCGTACAGAGTATAAAGCATCTGTCGACGTATCTATAATTTGAAAATTGATGAAGAAAGCTATCAGAAACTCTCCTGGAAGATGTGAAATTGGTGCTGTCATGAGACCTCAATGATTAAGTGACCGGTATCAATGCCAAACTCGGACTGATAGTAAATAACCAATTAGTTGTTTTTATTTCATTTTACTTGTTTTCTTTTACTATTTTTCTTTCTCTGAGTTCACAAAACTACGTGTAAATATAAAACATGCTTACAATATTGTAATTAAAAACGACATCAGAGCGTTGACAATTTTGCCTCGATGATGAAGATACTTCATACTAGATCAGGATATAAAATATAAAAATACAAAATTTACTGTCACGACATTCGGAAGCAGTTGTGTTGATTCGTATATTCAATAACCCAGACACGGCTGTGGAAATCGGTAATCCAACAACGCCGTGCGAGGTGCTTTAAAATGCCCTCCGTCGTGTATGCCTGTCCTATTCGCCACGCAATATGCAAACAAATACAAACCCGCTGAGCTAAAACATCATAATAATAGAAAGAGAAAAAAGGAAATAACAGAACAGACAAGATATCAACAAACGACATAGAACGAAGAAAAAAGACTCAACAGAGTCTACTCCGGCAGCCAGGCCAGGAGCTTTTCAACAAGAACACGCTTGTTCACAGGCTTGGCAACATAGTCGTTCATACCGTACGCCAGACACTGCTCCTGGTCGCCCTGCAGCGCATGGGCAGTCATGGCCATGATAGGAATCGAGTTGCCCATGGCCCGGATCTGCACCGTCGCTTGGTGGCCATCGACGACTGGCATATTGATGTCCATTAGGCACAAGTCGAACCCGGTCGGCTGCTCCCGTGCCTGGGCAACAGCCTCTGCTCCATTGCGGGCGAGGACCACGTTGTCCTGGCTAAAATCAAAGTCCTTGAGAATGCGGAGGAGGACCCGCTGGTTTGTCGTATTGTCTTCCGCTACAAGTAGCCGCTTGCTGGGCGCGCGTTGCCGCAGCAGTGCAAGGGACCTGTCGAATTCGCGTCTCAATTTCTCCTTTGGGGGTTCCATTGCGCCATCGCTGCAATCGGCCGAGCTCTTCCTAAAGGGCAGCATGATGGACGGTGTCTCCGACATGATGCTGGCCATCGAACCAGATGCTGTTAGAGAACCCTTGGGCGTCTCCGGCTTTGATGATAGAGTGGTGAAAGGAGTGGGCGGCGTTGTCAGACTCTCCATGGGACTGATATCTGCCGAAGATGCCGGCCCTTCCTCGCTAGAGGGTGTAGTCATGGCCGAGTCTGATACTGAAGTAGATGCGGATGCGGCCGAGTTGGACATGTACTCTGCCATATGATCTGCTGGCATTGGCGAGTTGAGCGGAAATCCGTCATCCTCAATAAGATCAAATCCAGAGCCCGACGCAACTTCTGCCTTAGACAGCCCAGTCTTCTTCGCGATGCGTCCAAGAGGCGGTGGGATTGTGGCCGTCTGCACAAATTCAAAAAAGGACAGCTGCTTGCCTGGCGGCGACAGAGTTCTGCCGGGCCTAGGGTGCTCGGCCGACAGTTCACTATCCGGCTTATGCAGCTGCGTCAAGCTCTTGATTTTCAAAAATCTGGCAGTGAACCAAAAGACACTGCCCTGTCCCTCGGGATTTGGCTCGTATCCAATCTCACCACCCATCAGCTCCACCAAAGACTTGCAGATGGACAACCCCAGCCCCGTGCCCGGGAACCGCTTTCGCATAGTACCGTCCACCTGCGTGAACGGAACGAACAGACTCGACACGGCGTCTTCGGGGATACCAATGCCCGTATCTGTCACCTTGGTGAGAATGACGAATGTGTCCTCGCCGTGCTCTTTGACTGATGATGCAACACTAATGCTCCCCTTGTCGGTGAACTTGGTCGCATTGCCGATGATATTGAGCAGGATTTGGCGGTATCGTAGAGGATCGCCCTGCACGGCGCGTGGCAGGTCGCTGGCGAGTGATAGTTGAATGCGGACATTTGGCTGGAGAGTCGGCTGAACACTGCGGACAACAGCTGCAGCAATGCTGGTAACGCCAATGACATCGGTGTGGATGGAAAAGCTGCCGGATGCTAGTTTTGAGTAGTCGAGAATATCGTTGATCACACGCAAGAGCACCTGGCCGGACTCGTCAATAATGCTTGCAATCTCGCGCTGGTCGGGTGAGAGTGGGGTGTCGAGAAGAAGGCTGCACGCAGAGAGCATGCCGTGCATCGGCGTGCGGATTTCGTGGGACATGTTGGCGAGAAAATCGGACTTGAGTTTGGCGCTTTCTTCGTAGGCTGCCACCACGCGCAGCTCGGCCGCACGTCGGTCGGTCATGTTGCGTGTCACCTTGCCATAGCCCACATGCACCCCGTCCTTGTATACGGCGGTGACGGTGACATTGGCCCAGAAACGGCTGCCGTCTTTGCGGATCCGCCAGCCCTCGTCCTCGACACGTCCATCCCGGAGGCAGTCTTCAAGCTCCTTCTCGGGCTTCTTGGCCTCAATGTCCTCAGGGCTGTAGAAAATGGAGAAGTGCTTGCCGATTATTTCGTCATGACTGTATCCCTTGTTGAGTTCGGCACCGGCGTTCCATGTGACAATATTGCCGTTCACATCGAGAAGAAAAATGGCGTAATCCTTAACAGTCTGTATGAGGATGCGAAAATACTCATCAGCCGAGACACCACTCGTGAGAATTTTGACAGATGAGGGAATGTTGTCGCCATTCATTGCATTGTCTCCGGTGTCGTTTGAGACGGCGATGCTGACTTGATTACCGGCCGACTGTGGTGGTATGGGCTGTAAAGCCTGTGCTGCCGCGTGAGACGCAGGCTGGACCACAGCCGGCCCTGATAGTGCTTCTGCGGTGTTGTGTGATGGAGTAAGAAGCTCGGCCTGAGTCCATTCAAAGATAAAGGTGACTAAAACACTGTCGCGATGCACCGGGATAATGCGAACACTCCATGCAATATCGATGCCTGGTGATGTTGGGCTTGCGGTTGCTGGGCATTGCCCAGATAGCGCTTGTATGACCCGGCTGTCTCTGGCACTCTCTAGCGATTGTGCGACCCGGTCCTGGTCGTCCTTTGGTACGATGGCATGGTCGGCAAGTACTGAAAGTATGCTGCGGCCGATATGATCATTAGGTTTCAAGCCCCAAGCATCACGGAGGCCGAGAGAAACACGCTTGATCTCAAATGACGGGGAAAGGATGATGGAGCAGACTGGTGATAAGTCGAATATTTCATCCAGGCAAGGGCCGGTGTTCTCCTCCGACACGGATTCCGTCCCTTTCGATTGGTCTTGCGACTCAAGATGAAGAAGTTTGGGTGCGGAATCGGTCTCGCACATGGCTGTAGTTGTCGCACCTGCGATATCCGACGACGCTGACATTATTCTATTCCGTCGATACCTAGACAAGGCACGTCGTCAAAAGGAGGATAGCAGCATGCGGGCTTGTGGGTGTTTGATGTTGATGCAAGGCGGAGTATTGGATTTTGGCGATATGAGATTATGGATATATGAAGTATCAAAGATGTTGGTAGCAGTCGAGTTGGGCGAAAACAAGCGCAACAGATCCCCAGAATCAAAACGGTATGCACACCGAGAGAGATAAAGAGGGGACGGTCAGTTTGAGCATGAAATCCGACTACATAAGATACACGAATCAGATGAAACCCGGCACGCCTCAGAGGGAGACTGCCCATACATTAGAGGCAACATAGGGGGGGAGGCGAGCTCTAGTGTAGCAGTGTAGCAATATTGATTAAAGCCAGTCTGGACCAGCCTGCACGATATCACGCACGAATTATCGTTCATCGCCGATCGTTTTTTGATTGCTCCAAGCTTGACATCGTTAGAGAAGACCCAATATCTAAAGTACGGAGAAACTCGAAAAATATTCGAAGATGGGGTCCTGGGTAGAGTGGTGTGTGGGCCTCGACAAATACGGAGCAGTGCATGAACCGTGTTATGCTCTACTACGGTACTTGTATATTTTTTTTTTAATGCTAGCAACCTAAAGCCGGGACTGACGGAGAGAAGAGCAAAACGTGCCAAATAGCAAAGGAATCTATGCATGTGACGTCAGGGCCTTATGCTTCGAGAGGACTGGTGGCTGGGTTGACAATAAGAGCTTTCGAAATCCTCACGTTGATACCGAGACATGCCATAAGCGTTGGCCGGATTTATTTCATAAAATAGACAATGATGATTATAGCAGAAACAAATCAAACACAATTGTCTCGTCGGGTGCCTTGCAGGAGCGCCATGAGACGTCGATGCAAACAATCATCGCTGTCAGAGTCCAAGAAAGCAAGAGCCCCGGAACCCGTTGAAAATATTTAGCGAGGGACCGGGGTGTGGCCAGAGAAGGGATGTCCCGCTCGCCATGTGTATAAAATCGGACGCTTTTCTCCGGGAACGTTCCACGAGCTTTTCTTGTTATTCAAACAGTCAAACGCTTGTACAGCTCGACATTGCCAGTTATTGGAAAAAACTGTCTCAAAAGGACAAGGCAACCCCTACATAAAGTGGCAGGATGCAGACCACAAACACCGAACAAAAGTGAGGGCGAGAAAGGACGGCTCCTGGCTAAAGATAATCTCGATGATAGAGTGCTGATCCGGCTAGCCTTACAGCCCGTTTTATGGAGTGTGTGCTGCACTGATCGGCTCGGCGAGATAACAGTAGCCTGGCTGCAAGACTTGAAGTATTTCACGATTCATATGGTGTAACCTGCGTTGGCAAATCGAAATTTGGTGGCTGAAAGGCTGCAAGTCAGACGCATCGAAAACAAGAAACAAACTTGGCCAAGAGTTGCCTATCCGCCCGGAAGTGTAGAAGCATGAGAAGCACTTTGCATAGTAATACATATACATGACAGCATGCACAACCACCGTGCCGCGTGTCATCCAGCCAGGGAGTCGAGGAGGAACGTTGATGTACACACGGGGCGGCGAAACTCATATATTGCTGCATCAGTTGCCACCCGAAGAGCTGACTCGTCTGCCAGCAGAGCGAAGGCGTTGCTCTGGGGTTGCTGTTGCTAACAGAAACACACGAACTTGGATGCAAGCGACGCACTGCGACTCTGGTTGTGGTCACGACTATCGCAGCCTTAGCTGCTTAATCATACACGCGTACTTTCCTCCCAAAGGAAACAACGTGGCGAGGTGAATCTAGAACAGAAAGAGCGACTCAGTCCTAAAAGTCGTGATCATTTCGTAGCTGGCCCCGGTAACAAAAGGAAGGTGCGATTCGAGAGCCCGTCAGCTCAAGGCTGTAGGCCCTGGACGAACGTAAGACTGCTAGGCAGCGCGGCGCAACTTCCCCCCTGGCTTATGTCAGCTCGACAATTGGCATCGTTATTGATAGCTTGAGACCGTAGCAAGCGCAACCCCCCATTTTTGAATTGCATTGCACAATACTGGATTTAACATACCGCTTGTTTTTTTCCGAACCGGTGAGGATGCAGCCGACCACCTCTCGAGCATGCGAGACATGCCGTACTCTCAAAGTCAAATGCGAGCCTGCCAGAGCTAGCCTACTAGATGGGAGGGCTCTGGCAGGAGATGGTGGTGAGAGCAGTTCCTCGACGACAAGGAATCGTTCACCGTGTCGACGATGTCGAGACCAGGCGATATCGTGTGTTTACACCGAACCCAGACGGACAAAGAGAAAAAGGACAGACGTTCGAGTTCGCGAACTAGAGAGACAAGTGCAGAAGCTGAGCGAACTTCTTATTTTACGGCGTCGTGCCGCGGAGACTGGACTGGAGCTCCCAGGCGAGAATGAGGTCGAAACGACAGCTCCCCCGGTAGGGGTACCTACATCAACCTATGCGACACCAAAGAGGGCAGCACCAACACCTCAGCAGCCGCTACCACAGGCCCCAGCACCCGAGACATCCTCCGCATTCGACCCCGTCTCTGCTGGGCTCATCACTATGGGCCAGGCCGTTGCACTGTTTCGTCGTTTTAACACGGAGATGGCACCACAGCGTCCCTTTGTTGTCTTCCCGCCAGTGACGCTGCCGACGCAAGATCGAAGGGCACCTGAAGCCGAAAAGTGGTTTCCCGTCGTTGCCGAAAAGGTACGACGGGAGACGCCAGTTCTCTTCTTATCGATCATGACGGCAGCGATGGGAACCGGTGTGCAAGCTATGGATGGCGTATTTGAGCCAGGCACCGAGTACGAGGCGTTGGGAACAGCCCTGGACTCTATGCTACTACACGCTTACACCGAGCAGATCATGTACAAGGAACGCAAGTCGATTGAGTTGGTGCAGGCATTGCTGATATCGGCCAACTGGAACTTCTACTACTTTGAACATCCACGCGGCGGTGACGAGAGTGGAAGCGGTGGCCATAGTGAAGAGGAAGATGAGGCACAGAACCGGTTTGATAATCTTCGCTTTTTTCAGCACCTTCACATGGCAGCAGTCATGGCGACGGAGATGGAGAATCTCCGGAATACGGCAGGCGATGGAGACTTTGGCGGTACGCCTTTGGACAATCCGCTGGTCTTTGAACGCACGCTCTTAGCTTGCTACATGTGCTGCTCGAGGTAGGCACTCTTCTGCTATTCTTAAAACGAATTGCCCCTTCATGGTTTTAACAGACGAGTATATCACTCGGATTTCATCGGCAGCCGATGCTCTCGTTCACACCTGCCATGGACGGCTACCTGAAATGCCTCCAGACATCACCCAAAGCTGCACCAACTGACCCCGTGACGATCGCATGGGTTCAGTTGCAACGGGTAGTCGATACGACAACAGATGTTCACGGACTTCGGGCCACAATCGGGAATGCCGGCGGGAGCACCACCAGCATTGATGATGCTTCGCTGACAGCTTCGTACGACAAGATCCCGGACATCACTGATCCTGGCGTCCAGCACAATCTGATGGACGTCACGCGCCGTCTAGAGAAGTGGCGGCAAGACCACAGTCGCTGCATGACCAGTATGTGCTTTACCACTCCAAAGTGTTCCGGTACAATCTAACGAGACAATTAGACTCGCTGCTGATGCAGTACAACACGGTTATGTGTCTCCTGCACGAGTCTTGCTTCTATGGCGAGTTTGACCCTTCGGACCTGAAGCCGCCTTTCCGTCTTTCTATCCCCTTGCCCGCCGACACTATAAGCAAGGCAGTTTCCCTGACGCCTGCACATATCGCCTCTCGACGAGTGTGTCTTATGGCGGCACGGTCTCTCATAGGCGTCTTTCTCTCAGCACCTACCGAGCAACTGTTGGGCAGCCCCGTCGTAGTATATGCCCGCGTCGGCTATAGCATTCTCGTTTTGCTGAAGCTACAGACATCAGCAGCACTCCCCGGCGGTGCGATGCACGGCATTCTGCACGATACAGCAACGGGAGGCTCGGCTACACAGATCTACCACTACCTGGAATCGAGCATTGCGCGACTCGAGGAGCTGACTGCAAGAGGTGGCCACATCGCAAGTGTATGGCTTTCGATTTTCAAAGTGATCTGTGAATGGTATGAGGCATACTTTCTGCCCGCGGCCAGTGGCCTACCCCAGCCTCTAGTTGATTGCAAGACAGGCCTGGGTCCTATCTTGGTACCATTGCAGAACTGTCTGCTGTCGCCAGCTGAGCGAGTAAGAAGCCGGAAAGGGGATCTTGGTGCCGCACAAATGTCTCCGGCACCAGAGGAGGAGGAAGGACTAGTTCTGACGACAGAGCTGGAAGTGAGTGACATTGAACGATGGATGGATCCACGGATTGGCCTAGGAGACATCCAAAGGCAGCTGTTTGAATTTACTGGCTTCTAGTTGCTGGCCTGATGTGACCGAACATCACATTTGCGAGTTTGAAAAATGGACATTGCAACTCGATTCAAGAATGATTTAGTAGTGACGTAGAAATGAATTCGATATGCTTCAAAAATAAACTAGAAATGGCAAAGACCAGTGTACTATTACATCAACTCCATTCTCCCTTTCCCATGCAAGTATACATTTAGTTCTCCGTAAAGGGGTATTACAACAAAGCAAAACATTAGCCGAAGGCTACCAAGAAACACTGACAAATTATATGACATGGAAAACAAGCCTATGCCTCGAGATCCGACTTTACTTCCGACTTGTTGCCAGCCTTCTTCTCTTCTTTTCTTGCGAGCGCTATCCGGCGGCGCTCCATCTCACCCTCCATGCCGGTCTTGACAGTTTCGTGTGTGTACTGCAGCTTCTTGCGCTTGATGAACAAGCTGGCAATCAGGCCGGCAGCAGCGAAGCAGACAGTCTGGATCCAGATCTCCTGGATGGCATTGTACAGGGCCTTGCGCACAATAGCCTGTGCTGCGGCGGGGAGGCTGTCCACCAGGAACAGGTTGGCCTGGGCATTGGAGCCCGTCAGCAGGACGGCAGTAGAAGCGTCACCGCCGACGGCAGCCAGGATGGTGTCATATTGCGCGGTCATCTTGTTGGCAAAGGCAGCCGAGCCAATGACGACACTGATAGCCGCAGCCATGCTGCGAGTAAGGGCAAACGAGGACGTGGCAGAGGCGTTGTTCTGAGGCGGCACGTTGCTCTGCAGTGCAACAAGCGGCGGCTGGAAATTGAGGCCGACACCCATACCGGAAATAAGCTGATAGATGATAATGCGGGACCAGGCCGAAGCCGCGGAAGGCGAAGTTGAGCTGGTGGGCAGGTTGTGCAGCAGGCCGGCTCCAAGGATAGCGAGTGCAAATCCAAGAAGGATAGGGTCAATGTAGCGGCCCGTCTTCTTGAGGTAGATACCGCTCGAGGCAGCACAGAGAGACACGCCCAGGCTCAAGGCCAGTAGGTAAACACCAGACATGAGGGGGGAAGCACCAAGCACGGCCTGGAAGTAAGTAGGAAGGTAGTAGGTCTGCTGTGTGAACGCGAGGCCGTGGAACATGCACACGAGAAGAACAGCAAGGTTCGAGCGCGAGCTGTACAGGTGGGTCGGCACGACAGGGAACTCGGCGACATAGTGCTCAATGACACCAAAAATGGCGAGTGTAACAAAGCCAAAAACGATGAGGCAGATGACAGTGGCCGATCCCCAGGGGAACGAAGTGCCGCCAAACTGCAGGCCCATGAGCAGCATGAGGGTGCCGCCGGTGATGGCTAGGGTGCCGAGCCAATCGATGGCCTTGAGGCCAACAAAAATGTTGGTCTTGGGTGTTGGCAGGCGAAGGATAAACAGGATGATGAAAAAGGCAGTTCCGGACACAGGCAGGTTGATGTAGAAGCACCAGCGCCATGAGACATTGTTTGTCAGGGCACCACCAACGACGGGGCCGAGGGCACCCGCGGTAGCCCAGACCATACCGATCATGCCATAGAACTTGCCACGCTCGCGCGCGGAAAACAGATCGCCAATGATGATGTTGACGAGGGTCAGCAGGCCGCCAGCGCCGATACCCTGCACGGCACGGCCAGCAATCAGAGTGGGAAGGGTCTGTGCAGCGCCGCAGAGGGCACAGCCGAGGATAAAGACCAGGTTGGCGCAGAGAAGGACGGGCTTGCGGCCAAAGACATCGCTAAACTTGCCCCAGCTGGCAGTAGCAGCGGCAGAGCCAAGCATAAACGCGGAACCAACCCAGACGAAGCCTGAGGCAGAACCAAACTCCTCGGCAATGGTAGGAAGAGCCGTGGTGACAATGGTCATGTCGAGGGCGGCGAGGAAGACTGACATGCAGAGAGCTGACATGAGCAGCACGATTTGGAGGGTGGTCATCTTCTCGGCCTGCGACTGAGGAGCAGCCGGTGCTGGTGCTGGTGCTGGAGCAGAAGCATCATTCGGGGCGGCATCTGGTGCATCAGATGCATCCGATGATGGGTCTGCAAGGGCATTGTCTGCTGCGTTGTCGATGTTGTTGAGGCGCGGCAGCTTCTCGTCCGTGTTGGTAGCAAGAACGGGGGTAGTTGCAGAGGATGTGCCGTCAATGTCAATCTCCTTCTCGACGATGTTGTTGCTGTTGCTATTGTTGTCGTTGTCTGTGGTGGACGCGCCTGCGCTGGGCGATCTTATCGCGGCATTTCCCGCCATGTCGCTGTAGAGGAGCTGTTGACGTTTAGGCGACTGTTGATAGTCACACTGTGACGAAGACACTGGGACAGCACGCGGATATATAAGACAAAGACAGCGACTGGATGAAGAGAGACTAGATGGGATGGCAATAGGCGAGAAGCGAGTCAGGCGATAGGCGAGATAGCTCGATTGTCTCAAAGGGGGGGTGCTCGCTTTTAAGGAAAGCTTAATTTGGCTCGCTCTATCTGGTCAATGGAGTAGTAGAAAAATCTTGGGGGCAGATGAAAGGGGATACGGAGATAACTAGTAGTACGCAGTAAGGCGGACGAACAGAGGTGGAAAAATATGTAAGACGAGTGGGAAGAAGAAGAGGAAAAAGGATTCAAAAAAATAAAGCGAAAAAAGAAGAAGAAAAAAAAAAACACGAGACGGCGACGGCGACGGCGACGGCGCTGGTATGAGCTGTTCGGCTACAGAGTATATTGAAAGACACCCTTGTTGCTTCTGCGCTCGGCAGTCAATGACGTCCGTCGCAATTGGGCAGTGCGGGTAAATGTGATGATCAGATTTTCTTGAGGCTTTGCAGATGTTTGAAGTTTTTATGTCGCCTCCGATCTCCTGGATAGAGCCGACGTGCGCTTATGACTAATGTGTACCGCGCTCCTTCCTCGGATTTGACTTTTTGCCATGCTATGACGCGTCGAAACTCCCATGCGACGAGATTCATAATCTCAGAGGGAAGGAGCAACCGGCGTAAACAGGATAAAATAGAAGAGCCCATGAAGGAATAGGCAAGGGGTGTGGAGAAGAATAAAAAATATATGGTCCAGGCCTCGGTGCTCGGGGGTGGATAAGTGCCGACTTGAAACAGATTTACTTTTAGGTATTTTATACCAGAGGAAGACTAAGTACGCTGCTGAAACCATGACAAGCGACCCCACAAAATGCATCGGTTTCCGAGCACTGTGTTTCGGACAGCCTGGAGGCGACACGACATGACGCCGCTGCTTCTGCGGTTATGTCCGTTGTGCCCTGTTGCTGTATTACCCGTAAACCCGTCGCCGCGAAATCGACTCGCGTTTTTTAGACTGTGTTGTTCGAGCTCATTTGTCGCTTTTGTGTCATTTTGATTGCTTCTGAGTGCCGTCAGCCGGCACGGTGCAGGTACGTGCAGATCACAACATGCACAACATTGCCCGATCGGGAAGTACAGCATCAATAAATACTGTGCAGGTTGTTGTGCGTCCAACCACGCGAGCAGAGCGTCAGGGTGCCGCACTACAGTCGTTGGACGTCTTACTCTGCCGGCTCGGAAACAAACGAGCATAAACTGCTCTCATGGCTCCGATTGTGATGATATAGATCTAGTCTATACCATCTGTTTACTCGGCCGTGCCGGAAGCCGCCAGGCAACCGTCTTCGGTAGTGCTCACAACAAAGGGACACGTCGGAGAAGGTTGACTGTGGACATCACTCCAGAAAGAGAACAGAGACTGCCTGTAAGTTGTTCAAAGCTGGGAACTCGTCTCTGAAACCCAAAAATCCAAAGGGTATATTACTCGACAATCTTACACTAATGCCCTGCCCCATAGCAGGACAGGACATCTATATGAAACGAAGAAAAAAAAGGAACAAAGACCAACACCAGAGCGTGATATATCAAATCTTGCCTGCTGCACCATCCTTGATAATCCCCATGCGGCTGTTGAGGCTCGCTGTGTCGTCGCCGCGGTCATAGCCCCTCTCGTCGCTTTCGATTCGCTCATGGATCGTGCGGTCGCCTTGCTCAATGGTGATGCTCGCAACAACATCACATTGACTACTGGTTAGTTTGATGCACTGCAGTACTGGGACAGCCTACAGAACAGAAAAAAACTTACATGGCCATGCCCATGGCTTCACCGCCGCCGGCGCCAAAGCCTTTGAGCGACGAATGGCTGCTACCTCGCCGGCCACCGCCAATACGGAGGCGCCCGCCCGACTTGATATGGTCGTTCCACCGCCACCACCGCTTGCTGTCGTGGGACTCGGAGTTGTTGTTGAGATTGAGCTCATCGTTATCGCCATTTCCGCCGTGCACAAACACAATATTGCCGTACTTGCGGCCCGCGGGCGTGCGCATAAAGGTAAACGTGTCGATACCAGTGTCCTGGCTGGGAGGCGCGTCGCCTGCAAACACGATCGAGCGGCGTGTCGACGAGTAGAGGGCTACATCCAGCCAACCTGCAGATGAGATCATGGCACCGGCAAAGCAAAAGTAGGCGAGACTGACTTCTCGGCCGGCCATGCTCGCGATACGACCGGCAGCCAATGGTGTCGTGCACAAGACATAGATGATCGGATACAGCAAGAACGTGGGATGGCGAGCTGCATTAAAAGCGCCGGGAGGCGGCTTGGGGATAGTGTTGTTAATGGTGGAGTCGTTGCCGGCAGACTCTGCTGTGCTCGGAGCGGTGGGCCGTTCCGTAAAAGGGGACTCGGAGGGCTGCTTGTCCTTCTGGATGTAAAGGTAGATTACGATGTAAAACACAGTAGTAGTCCCGAGCGCCAAGAAGATCCAGAGATAGTGCAGGTACAGGCGGAGATCCTGATACTCTGCATTGACCCAGCACCATGCGCCAGCACGGACATAGAGGCCACCAACGTCGGCGCCGTTGTTGGTGATGATAACGCCCAAGATGGCCAGACCGTAGACGAAACACCAAAATAAAACAAGCGCCGAATAAAACGCCCATGTAGGCAGCCGGTAGTCGTGGACGACGGCCATGTACGTGTGAACAGCAATGGCCGTGACAAACACACTTGAGGCCATGTCGCCAGTGGAGATGAACCAGCCCTGGGCCCAGCATATCGGCGTGTCAACGACGACTGCGTTCTTGATCAGCCATTGCACATTCAGGAGAAATGCCATTGCTTGCTGGATGTCGGCCAATAAGAGGTTGTAGATAAGTATAAGGAACTGGTTAGGCGGCTCTTTACGCAGACGGCGCCACAGACTCTCTGCCGGTGGTGTTGCTGCGGCCGGGGGTTCGACATAGCCGGGCTGTCCCGGCTGTCTCTGTGGGCACAGGTGGGCATCAGGAACGAGGAAGGCGTTGCCATTGGTCTTTGGTGATTCTGGTTCATCGGCCGACTGCTTTGGTGAATCTGCATTTTGTCGGGTAAAGGAGACGGGGTTGAGCTGCCACCTGACGAGCTTGAATGTGAGGTAGAGAAACAGTAGAGAAGACGAAATAAAGGAGGCAAAGCCGAGCGTGGCCACAGCACTCAGTCCGCGGGTCAGGACGGGCGGCAGCGGTGCCAGTGTGTTCCGGCTGCCTTCCGGGCCAGACGCGGCTTCTCTGGCAAGCATGCTGCCAAACGACGAGGAATCCATGTTGTTGAAATCGGATCCTTTTGCCTAATATCCCAAGAAAAGGCGTAGTGTTCCAACGAATTCTTCAGGTTAACCAGTCAGATTCGTTTCCAGACGGCGTAGGGCGACAGCCATGAAGATATATTAGAATCGACAAATCAAATCCTGTTCGTCATGTCGAGGCCAACAGTGTCTGGGCGATAAAGAAATTGCATAAGATATAATAGACTGATTAGAAGCAATGAGCTTATACCAAAAAGAAAAGAAAGTGAAAGCCAAAAGGAAACACAAGAGGAAAAAACAGAGGAAAAGTACTTCTACTTGGGTGCAGGATAGTTATTACTTAAAATCAACCAGGTGATCCTATAGACGGCAGAAGACGAGAGCAAATACACCCCGAGCACGCATGGAAGACTGCACAGGGCAGAAATCGTATCTAGCTTGTATACACAGAAAGACTAGGCGAGAGCCAAGCATTTTCCAAATAGGGATCGTAGACTGCTTGCACTTATTGGGATAGTAGTACGACGTCTAGTTAGACACAGACTACAAACTAGAGAGAAAGAGAAGATGCTGGGCGAGCTGGCCTAGGCGGGCAAGATACGGAAGTAGGACGATGGATGGAGGAGGATGCAGAGGATGCAGAGGATGCAGAGGATGCAGATGCATTGGCCTGGCCTGTCCAGCCACAGGTGTACAACGTAGGATGCACTATGGAAAGCGGGCGACTAAAGCATGTCTAGTCGTTTGACAAGCTCGCTAACAGCGGACAGGGGGCGTTGGTGTGCAGTCCAGGGCGACGGAGTCCAAGCGGTGTTGGGTAGGTAAATACAGGCAGAAAAGGAGGCCGCGGTATTCTGCTCAGAATAGAGTGCAGAGACAAAAGCAACAATAACAACAACTGATCAAGTGGCACAGCCTGGGGGAGGTGACGATTACCTAAAGGGAAATAATATGAAAGGAAATAAGCATGAGCGCGGACAGGCAGACGCACGGAGTAGAGTTTGCATGTCTAGAGTGCAGAGTAATACTCCGTCGGAGGGCATGCAGCTCTGCAACTTGGTTATGCTGCCGTCTCAGGATGTTCCGCTCGACGAGTCGCCCATTGCAGCAACATGCGCCGTCTTAATGATGTCTTACGATGCAGTACAACCTTGTGGGATATCCAAGACCCTGCTGGCACGTGCATGCAGATAATCTGTGCTGTTTGCTATGTACGTCACATGTCACTTGCGGACATATTCCGTGTCTCTGGATGCCGTAGCATTCACTAGAGTGTGGTACAGTAATCCTACCAAGCAGCATGACATTCATTCCGTGTCTATCTCAGCAATTCGTCCCGACACAGTGGGCGATCAGCATGCAGCTTTTTGATAAATGACGACGAGACTTAAGACTTGTCCCGCAAAACAAGCTGCATGACTTGAGTTGCCGTTCAAGCACACAATGTGAAAAGCCGTTGGTCGCGGTATCTTAGTGTCTCGGTGCTTAATAGGGGCCTGTCGACGCCACAGAAACAAGACAGTCCTCAAACATTCAGCAATGACACGATTATTAGCAAATCACCCAACAATGCTATTGTTATGCCTTCTTTGCGTCTAGCACCTTGGGCCCAGCATAATGTCGCACTGCGAACGGACCTCAGCCCCTGCCGCTGGCGAACTATCTTACATCCGTACTAGTAAAGACAGTCCAGAGCCCGTCTAGGTCTAGATGTTGGCACTTGCACCGGTGAGCGCAGAGGGACGGGACTTGGCACTGGCCTGAGCACTCGAGCGCACGATGTGGTTCTCTCATTTCGTCTGGGACTGCCTGTGGTATCTATTAGCAATCGTTAACAGTTATTACAGAGCACGAGCAGGCCTGTTCTTTGGTCTATTCTGGCCATCTTGGCGATCATGTATTCATGAAACTTGTCTTTATCGCGGACCCTGTTGTGCATAGGTATGAGCAGACTCTCGGATCCATCTGCAATAAGAGTTGCCCCGTCATGGACACCTCGGCCGGCTCGACCTGCGTGTCGCTTCGATATCGGACATTTTCAGACTGTTGGTGATCTGTGGTTGCATCTTGTGTCCAATTAGTAAACCATTTGTTACAGCGATCGGCCATTGTATTGCCAGGTTATTTCTGTTGGCGTTCTTCTTTTGATCCCATTGCGTCGCCCATCTGCAGCCACTCTGGCTTTGAGCTTGCCCGACCTTTTCATACGCCACCTCAACAGTCCAAAACATATTTATTACACAGACTACTTCAGACTAGACCACGTCCCGGTGCCAAAGCTTGCCCGCCGCTGAGAAGCCACAAACCAAGCCTTCGTTTTGTTTACCTCTTCTTTTCTCTTCTTTTTCTCTTTTATTTTCTACTGCTCACTTCCATACTCTTCAAACTCCGGCCGGCATCTTAACCACATTCCTGTTTGCAGACTACATGTACCCGTCTTCGCTCAAGAGGCTTATTTATGTCTTTCCTTTGCTTGTAATCACTGCCAAGTCTATCAAGTATTACAAGGCCAAGATTAGTATAAAAAACCACCTATCTCAATGTTGCACCTCCTCGACCATTTCATTTAAATCTGCTGCCAGGCTAATCTATTGAGCTGGTCTGGACGTCTTGCAAGATACAATGCCGTTCCGTGTAAGACGGCTCAGCCGGTGTAGGTATTAATAATTAATTAAATCGGATTTAAAATGCTTTATTGGCCCGGCCCGCTTTAACGTCTGCATGCGCCGCGTGGTGGTGGGGCTCTTGTCACCGCTGTGGCTGGCATGTGACACCGTCATTGATGCGCATCGCTGGTACACCCTGTATTACTGATTCATGCAAGCCGCTCAACTACTCTGATGTCAATTGAGCTTCCTGCACACCTACTCAGCTCATAAATATGCCGGTTTGGCTTTCTTATCCCGCCCGGAGCGGCAGCTTGACGGCCGACACCAAGCACTGCCTGGTCTTCTTTGTGCCCGGCAACCCTGGCTACATTGACTACTATGAGCCCTTTTTATCGACACTGCGGACTCTGCTGGACGAGGTCGAGACTGCCCGCAGAAAGGACGGGCTGCGCGATGTGCGCTTCCACCTGCTGGGCCGCAACCTGATCGGGTTCGAGGATGGCGACGACGGTGGCGGGTTTTACGGCCAGGGGCCCTATGACTTGGACACGCAAATCAGGGCTGCCATGGACTGTGTTCTTGCCCAGCGCATCGACCTTGGCAAAGACGGTGGTCTGCGCCACGGCGAGCCGTTCGATGATGTCATCTTGATGGGCCACTCGGTCGGCAGTTTCATCTCGCTTGATATCTTCCGGCGTCTGCAGGAGCAGGCCAAAGAAACCAACGGCACGTTCAACGGCGCCACCCAGGTCCACACATCTGCGTCGGGTGCGCATGTCCGGCTCCGTCTCGGTATTCTGCTGTTCGCCACACTGACTCACCTGGCCCAGTCGCAGCGCGGTCGGCAGCTCGAGCGCGTCATGGAAATACCGTTGCTTGGGCAATATGCACACATGATTGCACAGGCTGTGCTCTGGTGCCTGCCTCTGTGGCTCAAGGGCTGGATTGTGCGGAACGTACTGGGCTTCCCGCCCCATGCAGCAGAAGTCACGACGCGGTTTCTCGGAAGCAATGGTGGCGCACGGCAGGCTCTGTTCCTGGGGCGGGACGAGCTCATACACATTGGAGAAGATCAATGGGAAGATGAGCTGTGGGAGATCACTCACTCCGAGGATAATAAGAAGAGTGACAGCAGCAATATCAGAAAGAGCGAAGAAAGCGAAAAGAGCACTGCAGCCGATGTGCCGCCAAAGTTTATCATTCTGTTCGGCCAAAACGACCACTGGGTAGCCAGCGACTTCCGCGACCGGTTTATTGCACGCCGCCACGCACACGATGAGAGCCGGGCAAGGATCGTCATGGACGAGCGTGGCTGGCCGCACGACTTTTGCATCAGTGAGTTGTCTTCCTTTTTTTTTAATCGGATACACCAAATCATCAGTAAAGGGAATTGCTAACAGTCACCTAGGGAATGGTGAGGAAGTTGCAGAGACGGTCAGGGCGTGGCTCGCTGATATGGCCGAAGACTTCTAGGCATTTGGTAATGGATGGGTTGTGATCAATATTGTAGTTGTTATAGGTGCGATATGTATGTATATTGACGAGGATAACAGAGTTGCCAATTTATAGGCTGCTAAGAGCTAATAGTAATGCCGTCCACGATTGTCTATGTAATGTAACGGAAGTAGGGGCTCTCGTCACCCATCTCCTCAAGCTCCTCGCGGGATGCAAGTGGCACACCCTCATCGATAGCCTTTTGCTCCTGGGCGTCTCTGCACTTGTTCAAGTAGCCGAGGTACCACCACATGAAGCCGTAGACAGCTGCAGCAAAGGCAACCATGGCCAGCGTCACGGCGTGTCCACGGACATAGCGAGGAGCATCGGCCGACGCGTAGATGAAAGGCGCCATGATACCGGAGGCGTTGCCTAGAGTGAGCTGCAGGCCGTTGGCCGTCGTTCTCTTTCCGTACCGAGGGCACAGGGTAGGCATCTGTTATGTTAGCCGGGCTCAAGTTGAACTGCGATTGTGGGGGAAGGATTAAATAAATAAAAAGAGACTTACCCATGCGAGAGGGACACCAACGATGACGTAGAGACCCATGGCGACAAGGAAGCAGCTAGACTTGTTAGTAATTATCTTGAAAGGAGGCGGATGGATGCTCGGGACATACCCAAAGTAGTGCACGCCGGCTGAAGAGTCGGAGAGCAGCACGGCATAGCCGACAACACTGATCAAGCCAAAGGCGACACAAAAGATACCACGACGCTGGATCCGGTCCGACCAAAACGCAGAGCCCATATAAGCGGCAGCGCCGAGGAAGTAGACGGGCACCGTGAGCAGCTGGACCTCGGCCGTGGTCCACTGGCCCAGGCTCTTGATAATGGTGGGCAAAAAGGTCGAGAAGCCGTACAGCATGGTGTCGGCGCCAAACTGGCCGGCACAAAAGATCCAGACCTTGATGTCCATAAAGGCCTTCATCATGTCCTCCTTGCTGAACTGCTGCGCGCTCTTGGTGCTGCCGTACTCGCCAGCCCAGCGCAAGGTAACGGCGCGCTTCTCGGCATCGGTCAAGAAATAGGCCGTCTCGGGCTCGTCGGGCAGCAGGAACCAGGCAGCGACGCCGAGGATGGGCGTCGGCAGGCCCTCAATGATAAGAATCCAGCGCCAGCCGCTCATGCCGGCTACGCCGTCCATGTGGCCGATACCGTAGGCGAGCAGGCCACCAAGCGCACCGGCGAGGGCAGCCGACACGAACAGGAAACCGACGCGCAGAGCAATCTCGCGACGCGTGTAGAACATGGTGAGGTAGACATTGAGACCGGGGAAGAGGCCGGCCTCGACAACACCGAGCAGCACGCGGCATGCCAGCAGGCCGCCGTAGGACTGCACAATGCCGGTAAGCGTGGCGATGGTGCCCCAGGCGACGGCAATGAAAGCGATCCAGCGGCTGGGGGTGAATTTCTTGAGGACGAGATTGC
Source organism: Ophiostoma australiae (assembly GCA_022392945.1). Classification (NCBI taxonomy): domain Eukaryota; kingdom Fungi; phylum Ascomycota; class Sordariomycetes; order Ophiostomatales; family Ophiostomataceae; genus Ophiostoma; species Ophiostoma australiae. The sequence goes on along the minus strand of JAKRGJ010000002.1, from coordinate 1,066,701 downwards.
TGGGGACCTCAAAGGCGAGGTAGGTGACGAAGAGAATGGACACGGAGAGCTGGTACTGGTTGCCGTGCATGCCGAGGTCGGCCTCCAGGCTGTAGAGACGGGCATTTCCAATATTGACACTGCAGTGTGTTAGTGCTGTTCTGTTTTCTGTACTATGTAACTAGATTGCTCCGTATTTGGAGTACATGGCTGGGGGGATCTGATGGCTGGCGGCTGACGGCTGGCGGCAGAACATACCGGTCGAGAAAGCTAAACATGTAGAGCAGCATGACCAATGGGATCAAGGCCAAGTCCATCTTGCGGACGAGCTGCTTCTCGTCGACGCCAAGATCCGCCATAGTGAGCGGGCGCTCGGCCGAAGATGCATCGGCATTGGATGCATCCTTTTCGTTGACTGGCGCTGGGGTGGTCGACATGGTGGATGGTAAATGAGTATGGCAGGGCGATCTGAGTCGTGCAGGGCGGTGCGCGTAGACAAGGCGACAGAGGCGGCGCGCAAAGAATGAGGAGCTCGAGAGCAGCCGTTTATATAAGAAATATCCAGAAGCACAACAGCTTATCCTGCCTGGGGATACTGCAGGAGCTGTAGGAGCTGTATTACTGTGTCTGCTTGAAAGCTATTGCCAGGATGTATAGTGACAAACTTGGCATAGATAAGAAAGGCTCACTGGCGCTCCCACTCTCCGATACTGCGACTCTCTGATAGACTGATAGAGACTATGCAAGAGGGTATGGTACATAGAGTATGATAGAAATCCAAGAAACACCCACTTCTGAATGCTGGCCAGGCCAATGGACTCATGCGGGAAAGGGAATACTCGAATCCTTCTGGCGCAAATAGAAAAATTCAATAAATTAGAAGACGAGTACTTAATGAAACAGCGGCCCCCCCGTGCGATAGGGTCTAAGGTCAACGCGAAATCAGTCGACAAGAGTCAAGATCGCCAAGACACAGCGAGCCAATAAGGAGGCCGGAGCCGAGACCGGCGCCATTCGGGACACGCCAGGTTCACAATCCCTCTATCAGACGAGCAGCTCTAGTTTTCTGCCAAGAGTGGCGTGGGCGGTGTGATGGGAGCAGTAAGTGATATGACTATAGCCTACAGACGACAGGTAGCAGATAGGGTCATAAACCAGAGAAGCATTTTTTTATTTGACTTTTTTGAATATATTCAATCGGACAACAGAAGGGAAATGTATCGAAAAGGAACCGAATGAAGAAGGTGAGAAGACGGGGGAAACGAAGAGGAAAAAGAAGAAAAGCTGAGGAAACTCCGGAGAGCAACAGCGATCTAGCCTGCTTGACACGCCTTGACAAGGAAAACTCGACCCTCCAAACCTGGTCGGGCCCGCCAACAGGGCCAACCAGAACAAGGGGGTCCATGCACTGCACCACAGAGGCTACCCGCCGGCATGGCAGACCGATCACATCAACGTTCTCGCATTGGCACGTCCCCTTCTTCCTCTTCTTCCTGCTGCTTGTCCCACACATTCTGCACTTTGTAACTAGGTTTGCTGCCACACTGGAGAGGCAGTCCGTACACCAACGGTCGTCATATCTCGGCGATCCAGTCCGGTTTTTATTGGATTCGGATGCACAGGCTTTTCCCCCCTCGTGTCTGTGCAGCCATGTGCCGTCAGCCCCGGATGCCAAGATTGCTGCCGGTCCGGTGCTCCGCTCTGCCCATAGTCGACCGTTATGTGCGATGTAGTTTTCGCTATCATCAAGCACAAAACTCTCTAGTTTATACATGCTATAACCTAGGATCTGAACACTCAGGGGGTGACTGTAAATCAGCGCAATCTTCTTTTTCCGGCAATTGTTTTCTATCGGAATTGCCAAAGCATACCGAGATGTATCGGTCAGTCAATAGGTCACTCTGCCAGACACAATAAATGCCAGCGAGATATACATAAAACAGACCATGTCTCTCGCTTAGTCATTTTATTTTTACACCTTGTGTGTGATGATGCATCTTTGTTATTCGAGTAACTGTCCAGCCCGTTCATATATTTTATATCCTGTACCCTGTAACCTGTATCTTAACTCCTACACCATGCATATGGCAGCACAAAACGCAATCGCGTAGTACAGAATCGCTCTGGTTCTATATCAAAGAGCAAGCCATGGGGCAGGCATATTTCAGCCAGGCCTGTTGGCACCAGATGAGACAGCTGCTATTGATTTTTTAGATCCTGCTGACGTAGGTGTGTAGTTCGCTGGAGGGCTGCAAGACAGTATGTAGTATGTAACATGAAGTCGTGCGATGGTGTCAGATGAGCAAACTCTGTGGCTGATCAAAAGGAAACACAATGTCGATATCATGGACAGAACGACGGAGACGGAGATGATTTTGATAAATAAATAAATAAAAAGCAACGCTGGCGGGATATGAGTGACGTAACAAATTGAAGACGATAGCCAAGAACCGATAAAAGTGAGAGCCGTCCAGGGGCCTGGTGGCGATGAAGAGGTGAAGATAAGCACCAGATCTGTGGACGGATGGTGAACGATGAGGTACAGCGAAACCACTATCAAATCATGGGTGAGATGAGATGGAAGACTCCGACAGAGTCCTGCAGAATCAGACGTTGATCGAGGGGGTGCGCAACGCTTCAGTTGGTCTCCATCTCCTCGACAGCATCGGTCTTGGCCTCAGCCTCGTCTATACTGTTAGTTGTGAACCTGCAACGACCACTCGTACAAAAGACAGACATACCCTTCTCATCGAGCTCCTCGAGCTTGCCGCCGTTAGCCTCCATTTTGCGCTTCAGAGCCATGGCCATGCGCTGGACGACCTTCTTCTGCTTCTTGGCACTGAGGGGGGCACGGGGGCCGCTGGTGGGCAGCAGACCGGCACGGGCACCACGCTTGGTGTCAGCCTTGGCCACACGGTCAGCGTGGCCGCCGTCGGCAGACATCTTCTTCTGCTGCTTGCGCTTGGTAGCCGCACGGGCAGCCATGCGGTTGCGCGAAGTCTTGTTGGGGTTCTTGACGGAGACCATTTTGGTGGTTTTTTAATTATATTTAATCAAATTGAGAAATACAATAAGACGACGAAGAGAGAGAAAAAGGAAACGAGATGAGTTTGATCAATGTTTTAATGAGAGGGGTAGACGATATCAAGAATGGTTGAGATGAGACGGCAGAGAGAGATCCGGCTGATATCAAATAGTCGGGGCGTTCTCTGGCGTTTTGCAGCGTTTTAGCAAGAAGATTTTTCACTAACAAAATCAACTAGATCCAGGCCTAGTTTGGGCGGCTTGCAACGCCACATGCGCGCCACATTCTCCACTTATTTTGCTGTTGGCTACCAGCCGGCTGGGTCAGAGGGTCAGTCCCGCTCCCGTCTGTTAGTGGGCTCTAGCACGTTTCTGCAACATGGCGTAGACTTTATTTGGCGGCACGCTGTCGGACAGGCGTTTCAAATATCGACATTCACGGCACTTTTATGACGACTCGGCTTGTTGTATCTGTAATTCTGTGCTCTATATTTTAGTGGTTTTTTTGTAGTGCGTGCGTCTCCGGTTATAGAAAAATCAAATGAAATGATGTGCTTGAATCCTGTTTTTATTTATAAGAGAAAAGGTAAAGTAACAAATAAAAATATATTAAAGACATAATGATTGTAGTTTCAAAGGTAACAAGTAGATGTTTGTTATTAAATAAAATATTTCGTTAGTGTTAGATGTACCCAGTTCGACTGTATAAAAGCTGGGGTAGAGATGACATGACTTTCGTTTTCTTGTTTTCTTGTTTTCTTCTTTTTCTTCTTTTTCGTCTTTTTCGTCCTTTTCTTCCTTTCCCTCCTTGGATATAGTGCCATTTCACTGTCTCGATCATACCTTTAATACGTATCTTTGTAAATACTAGCTCACCGGCAGCTTACCTCTCCTGTCAACACAAACCTGGGGTTTGTTACATGGCGAGACAGTCGTGATTAAGGATCGACAGCCGCCCTGTCATGCCATAGCACCTCGTCGTGTCTCTTCGTGACAGTTTCTCTGGAGAACACTCCACCCGAACCACACTTGCCATAGCCTTTCTTCAACAGCAAGCCACTCTAGAGTTGCTTTATATATCTATACACGTACGGATATAAACACCTTGCTCAATATCATCGCCACTTATGCTGCTCTCGTCCGAGCTTAGCTGGACTGGTCTCATCCTCAACCTCGACCAGAGTCTGTTAAGGCCAGAACCACTCCTGTAAAGCTTCGTTGTGCTGTCAATGCCTTGCCGGAATTATAGAGCCATAGAGCCATAGAGTCAAAAATCTTTGAATACCACTCTGTTCGTATTAAAAAACCCCGACCCTGTTTCGAGGACATGCCCCCCGGGATCGACGTCTTCTACCCTCATATCACATACATCGACCGCCCAAGCACTGGCTATCACTGTAGATGCACGTACCCAACCCGAATATTTGTAGACCATTTCTGCACACCCCTTGACTCGTTTTCCTTGTATACGTATTCGGAAAACCCAGATCCCAGTCATCCGACCAGTGCATATGCCATTTCTCCTCCCGTGCCCATCATGGCCTCGTCCAGTATTCTGGTTTCCTGGCACTGACAAAACTGTCACATCGTCCACATTGTCTCTTGTATTATTACCCTTTCCCCGCGAGTCCTCGACTCCCTATCCCTGACTCCTGACTCCCAATCTTTGTCCGACCCGTCTTCTTTTGCCTTGTTTTGTCCTCTGTTTTTCTTTTTTCCTCTTCCCCAGGCTTTTACTATCAACTCTGGCCGCTCTCACGATTATAAAGTGTAGAAACAGATATTGGATATCTACGACAAGAACACACTCAGCATCGTCTTTGTTATGGCCTTACTGACCACCAATGTGAGACATCTTCAGCAAACCGAGCCTTTACACACAATGGAGTATCTATATGCCACGGAGACGAGGCGGCGCGCTCTCACGCCTCTTCAGCTGGCCAGCCTGCCACACAATAACCAGGCGCCACTGCTCAACTTTACCATCTGGCTGTTTTGCGGCCTCTCTCTTGGCTTCCTGAGCCTGCGGATATACTGCAAGTTCCTGCGCGGCCGCGGACTCTGGTGGGATGACCATGTCCTCATTGCGTCGTGGCTGTCCCTCGTGCTGGCATCCTCCTTCACAACGGCCACAACAACCTTTGGCTACGGCAAGCATCTGTGGGATATCCCGCGCGGTAACTTCACCCCGCTGAACATCTTGGCCACGTTTGCCGGCACGTTCTCTATTCTCGCGGCAGCCTGGAGCAAGACGTCGTTTGCCATGACCGTGCTGCGTATCTCGACCGGCTGGATGCGCTGGTGCATCTGGTTTATCATTGTGTCCGTCAACATTGTGCTGTGCGCCAGCGCCATTCTCCAGTGGACAAAGTGCATGCCCCTGCAAAAGATATTCAACTCGACAATCCCCGGGCAGTGCTGGCCGATCGACGTGGTGCGCAACTACAACTCCTTTTCCACGGCCTACTCGGGGACCATGGATGTCGTGCTGGCTATTTTCCCATGGAAGATCATCTGGGGCTTGTCCATGAGCAAAAAAGAGAAGCTGGGCGTCCTCTTTGCCATGAGCATGGGCGTCTTTGCCGGCGTCGCCTCGTTTATCAAAGTGTCCAAAATTGGATCTATCACCAACCCTGATCCCAGTAAGTCGTTTCTAGTTCTTCAAAAGGGTCCCTTTAAAACAGTTAGCTAACAGAAAGGCAACACTATCCAGCTGGTGATCTGGGGCGTGGCCGAGACTGCCATTACAATCATTGCGGCCTCCATTCCGATCCTGCGCGCCCTGCTGCGAGACGACAAAGTCTCCTTGGCACAGACTGCCGAGTCGGAGATCGAGCTCAACGCCGCCAACTGGAGCAACACGGCCAACACCTCCACCAGCGATGCCGGCACCGCACCGGCACAGGCAACAAACGCGAGAAACACAACTGCGTCCGTTGCTACAAATACTACAAAACGCCGCTGGTGGCACTTTAGGAAGACGGCCCCTGAAGAGCTAGAAACCGGGACGCCAAGCTGGGTGACGGCCCCGGTGGCAACAACGACGGCCAACCGCCCTGTCGAGAGCAGCCGGCCTCCAACGAGCAGTGCAGCCACCAGCGGCCATTCCTTGTTATAGAGGATGTTTTTGGTGAGATGTTCTCATTTGCATTTGGTGGATATATTTCAAAGGATTTCTTTGCGGGTTATTGGTGTTTCATTGGTGCTTTGGTTTTGGCTAGGGCTGCATTTTGTTTGCATTTTGGTGTCCTGTACTTAAAATTTGCGATTATGTATTGAATGCCAATCCGATATAGATAATATAGGCATAAGGCCAAATTTGGATTCCAATGATGCAACAACACCCAGCTATACAAAAGCAAAAATGCAATACGAAAAGCAGACAAAAGAGAGACATAAGTAGACAAGAGCACCATTGTCCCGACAGAACACCCCAAACTCCATTTTTGCACTTCCATATGCCGAACGTTTAAAAAAAAAAAGCAAATAAAAAAAAAGAAAACAAGACAAAAAAGGAACAAAGTTATGTGAATCAAAGAGCACTTAAAGGCTACGCTCGATTATCAATGACGGGCTGTGCCGTTGCCGTTGACAAGGCTGGCATCCTCGTCATCGTCATCGAGAGCCTCCTCCTTAAGAAGCTTGCGGCGCGACGACCGATCCTCATCCTCCTCGTCATCGCTCAGCAGCTCGCCCAGCTCAAACTCCTCGGCGTCGCGGACCTGCTGGTGGCTGTCAGACCGCGCGTGGCCGTTGATGCGGACGTGGCCGGCCTCGGCAGCAGATGCAGCCTGCGACTGCTGGAGCTCCTTGTTCTTAGCGGCCAAGAAGTCGGCATTGGCGCTGCGGTCGTAGACGCTGATCAGGATGTTGACAAAGAGGAAGACGAGGAACGCCAGGCTGTAGAGGATCAAAATGTAGGCAACGTGGTCAATGCCGGATCCAGCGACAAGTATCATCTGCTCTTCGGTGGCGCCCATGAAAAGGAAACCAGCAGCATAAAGCAGCTAAATAGTTAGTATCGAGACATTTCTGTTTCTTTTTTTTTTTCTTTTTGTCTTATTTGGGGGGTTAAAAAAGAGGGTTGGACGTACGAAAACCGGGATATACTGGAAGCTGTTGGACACCATGCCGTCCTCGGACAGGCCGTTCTTATCGCGCACGACAAACGACACCTCAATGATACGCGTGACGCCGGCAGCCATCAGAGTGTAGCCAAACATGGCGTGGGTAGCAGCACTGATCATCAGCTCCTGGGGGTGCGCCGACATGGCCCAGCCCGTGATGAAGATGACAAAACCAGGGATGAAGTTGCGCTGCGGGCGGCCGTCACGACCGCGGCTCAGCCATACACCGGCCAGACCTGCGCTCCACCAGATGACACCCATGGTGGTGTGCTGCCAGTCGTTGCGGACCCAGGCAGTGCCCCAGCGGTGCTCTGTGAAGGTGTTGACACAGCCCCAGGCGGCGATGACGGCGCTGTCAAAGAACTCGGGCGAGCGGCCGGTGCGCTTCAGCCACATCTGGCCGACCAGCAGGAGGATGGTGAGCAGGATGGCGTAGGCGATGAAAGCGCCGCCCATGATAAAGTGAGCAAGGCACTGGCCGAGGTGGTCGCCCTGGCAGAAACCCAGAGTGGTGATGCCACCAAAGATCATCTGGGCCCAGGCCACGAGAGGGAAAGCCTTGCCGATGATGCCGTGGGCGATGCGGAAGGCAGGACGGATGCGGCCGTTGAAGCCACGCTCGAGGTGCAGCTTGAGGTAGACGCCGAGGACAATCTGGGCGACGAGCATAAAGAATAAGGGAGTTGCGAACTTGGCGTGGACGTTGCCACCGACAAAGGAGCGGCCCTTGTGCATGTGGCCCAGGACATAGCCGAGGATGGCGAGGGCGGTGGCGGCGACCTGGACGGGGACGTGCCAGCGGCTACGGATCATCTGAGTTGTTAGCAGGGCTTGGATTGGAAAACAGGAACGTCACAAAGACATACACCCAGGACCATGCCATAGGGAAACATGATGCCCCAGACAAACGTCTGCAGCAAGATGTGCACCCATAGTGTGGTGTCGATGGGGTCGGCAGATATTGTTGCGCCCTCGGGGATGTTCTCCTCGCCGTGTTCGTGGGCGAGGGCCGGGACGGCTAGGGCGAGGGCGGCGAGGGCAACGCCGGCCATTGGCAGGCCGGATCGTAGGGACATGGCGATAGAGGCAGAATCGAGCTAGTGCAGGCCCGAATGTGGCGGGTAACGGGGTGTCGTGGTATATAGAGTCGAGAAGAGCTCGGTCGTCGAGGCCGCGTTGTTGAGGTGGCTATCGGAAGGCTCGGGAGGCGGACGGGGGAGAGATGGTCGAGCAAGTCGAGTGAGATTGAGTAAGCACGAGATCAGCCTGTGGTCGATGTCGATGCGGTTGCAGTATCAATGTCGTGTCGTCGCTGTCGTCTCTGCCGTCCCAAGAGAAAGGAGGTGGTAACGAGGGCCAGGGAGAACTGCAGGGTTGAGAAGCTAAGAAAGGGAGGCTGTGTTCGAAAGCCGACACGAGGGCAAGAACGTAAAATGAAAAATACCCGTCTGCGGAAGGAACGACCTGCCAGCGACTTAAAGCCAGAGGCCAGAAGCCAGAAACAGAAAGGAGATGACACGCCAATGCTGTGCTTATGCGGTAAAGTGGAAAAAGACCTCTGGCTCAGAATATTCCTAGCGGGTGCAGAGGTAGTTCCAGGGGATCTGCGGCTCGTCTCATAGAAGTCCGCCAGTGGACTTGGGGCATTTGAAGTGAACTGTAATGCTGTTCGTCTGTTTGTAGCAGGGGCCGCGTACTTACACGTGTAGGGCGAGTCGCAACCAGCCAATAGGAGCGGTTGGTTTGCAACAGCAAGCACAGAAAGCGACTCGTTACCCCACTTAATGGTAAGCACGGCAAGTGCAGCCCGGCTGGAGAAAGGCCCAAAGGGGAAGGAAGCGATACACAGTACATAAAGATGCAGCAGAAAGGACCAAAGTGCTGGCCGACGACGTAGGAAAAGCACCACACAGAGGCCAACTGCAAGCTATAAAGTCACAAATTCCTTGAAGAGAGAATATAATAAACGCACTCACACACATGTACACATACCATGACGCTCGGCGATTTGAAAGGAGAGAACTAATATAGATTGTACTACCAAGACTGCCAAGTGGAAAAACACGACAAGCGAGAAACGAGATGAGATGGATTCGTCACTGGTGAAATGAGATGGATACAGAGTTGATGATGGGATGAGATGGATGGATATAGACTACAAATACATGGGGTGGGCGTGAGACTGTTACTTATGCACGCCATATCCAGCCGCGCCGGAGAGCATCGGCCCAGCGCACGCCGAGGACACAGAGGACCGAGCATGCAAGCAGGGCGCCATCCCAGATGACGACATCGGTATAACTCGAGGAAGAGGATGAGGAGGAGGAGGATGACGAGCCGAGAAGGACACCGCCGACGGGACTGCCGAGCATGGTACCACAGCCGCGCACAAAATAGATAAAGCCGTTGACGGCGGCATAGCTGCGAATGCCAAAGACATCGGCAATGGTGGCCGGGAACAGCGCATAGTAACCGCCGGCAGCTATGGAGTAGAGCACGATGAAAGCCACCCACAGCTGGACCGGGCTCGATGCAGCTGATCCAACCATATCTTGGGAGGCAGCCTGCACGCTTGTGCCCCAAAGAGCACCCACGGCAATGGCAGCACCAGCAAGGCTGATGGCGAGCACGTTGAGGCGCCCAAAGCGGTCGCCGGCATACCCGGTTGCAACCCGTGCAGCAGCATTGACCACGTTGGAGACGGCCAGGAGAGTGGCACCCGTGCCGGCAGACAGACCCAGGGCGACACTATAGCTTGGAATGAAGGTCAGCGGCAGCTGAGCACCAGCAGACTGGCAAAAGGCAGCGGCGACGGACAGCAAAAAGGCGGGCGTCGTCAGGAGAGCGGCCGAGATGTGTGTACGACGGCGAGCCACGACACTTGATGGTTCGCCAGAGGCAGAGGCAGGAACAGAAACAGAAACAGAAACAGAGGGGAACCTGGATGGCGGCACCGCCCAAGCAACGGGCAAGCCGACGGCAAGATCAAGCGCGGCGAGGCACCGCAGCGTCCAGCGGCCGCCAATGGATGAGAGCAGAGCGCGCACGACCGGGGTCAGTACAAGACTGCCAAAGCCACCGCCCGACAAGATCACACCTAGGGCCGTCGCGCGGTGGCGGGAAAAGTACTCGGGAGCCGGGCCCAGCAGCGGAAAGTAGAGCATGGAGCTGCCGATGCCGTAGAGAAGGCCCTGTGTGAGCAGGAGATGCCATATTTGGGTAGCGAAGCTGGCGAGCAAGAACCCAAGCGCCATCAGAGCAACGCCTGCCAAGGTAATGCCGCGGGGCGTCAGCATGAGAGACGCGCAAGGTGAGCGGGATGTGCGAGCTTCGCCAACAGCTGCGGCATGCTCGACTCGGGACAGCCATGGGTTGACAAAGATGCTGCCGGCCCACGTCAAGCCTGCGCCGAGGGTGCCGACAAAAGCAAGCAGCGCCGTTGATGGCTTCTGGCCCCCAGCTGCGAGATGGAGCACATCCTGGCCATCGGACTTGTAGTACTCTTGAAAGACGCCGTAGCATTGGTTGTATCCAATGGAGAGGGCAATGGCAAGAAACGACGCGGCCATGACAGAGGCCTGTTGGCTGCGAGACACCGGAGGCAGTGCCGGTGTGGCATGGAAGTCGTCGGCGTCGGCCCCATCGTTATCTGGCAGCTCATTCGCCGATGCATGTTGCGCGACGGCGAAAACCCCGGGGCCGGTCCGGCGTGTGCCAAGTGAAGCCAGAGGAACTGCACCATTACTCGCCATTTGGAGAATTTTGCCTTGATGATGTTTGTGTATAATATGAACAAGACCATCGCAGTGCCCGATTCAGATTCGAGGACAAACAAAGATCTCATCTTACCCCAGACTTGGCCCGTTGCATTGCCGAAAAGCCGTGTACTTTTCGTGATTATCGGAAGTCGGGTGCGGGGATGACTAACACGACATTGGGAGTCTGACGCATCATAGTAGCCTTGTTGTGAATTTGTTGTGAACTCGGATTTCAGTCAAACAAAAACAATCAAAACGTATTCTACTTTAATAGTTTGAATCAAGCATTGGGCAATGGATGCCGCCCACACGGCCCCGGGCCGTCGAGCTACGGACGACAAGTCAATATAGTATGTACCAAACCAGATCGGACGGAGCATTCAAGCCTTGTTGCCCAGTAGCCATGTAGCTGTATTCAACATTTTTCCTTGTCCAGTCCACTCCGCAGCTATATCTTCGATATACGCCGAAGAGGTTGGCGGAGTTATTTCAATGTAGAAAGTCCAGATCTACCCGCACAGCAACACATTATATAGTATGTACTCCAACACCAAACGGACTTCGGATTTCGTATCCGTACTTTATAATTTGATGTATGTCGTATGCGGCGGATGATCAAACCAGCGAGAAGCTGGCCAGCTGTTTTGAGCATGGAGATCTGACACAGGTGGCAGTCCCAAACTGCGTGTGTTTTGCTCGTGTTTACGGGGTAGAGCGCTGGCGTGAAGACGTACGGGCATGATGAAGGCGGTAGGACGGTAGGCTGCGAGTCTCTGTCAACTGACGACTGTCAAGCAAATACGCGCTCAGACGAGAATGCGTCGTCGTGGGCCCCCTCGAGATGCCTGAGATGCATTCTGCATCCGACGATTCCGGGCGCTTTATTATTCGTATAGGATAGCCAACTCGGCATCGACCTCACTAGCAGTCTAGTATTTCATCATCGATATCAAACATCAACGACTACGTTTGTACATACTATCAAACAGCAAACAAACAGAGTGGGATTTGCTCCGCCACCGCCAATCTTCAGAGGTATGTTATTTGATCGCCGTTGGTAGGTGCTTGGCATTGACGGACAGGTGTTCGGACAGCGCGGAAGACGTACAAAGTAATGGAGTGTGCATATCGATCAAGGGTTGACAGGCCTGGCCTTTTGCACACTGAACAGAACGATAGCCAATGCCCAGGGCGCAGGTTTAAAATAGCAATGGCATTTCGCTGCCAGGGAGGTGATTGGCATTCGACGCCCTGAGGCTGAAACAGGCTTTGGCGCGGCGGTCCCTTGAAGGGGTACCAGATCCGGCACTGCACTGAGATCGAGCAAGCAGGCCGGGACAGATGCGAGTTAGATAGTAATACAGTAGACAAAAAATCAAATGATAGCTGAGATTATTCAGTGAAAGAAAATCAAACATCCAAACAAAATTGAACAGCCGCTGGTACGCCAAAAGCTGCAGGTGAACTCGCCCAACAAAGACGTGCACAATGCTCGTGTGCTAGCCTTTGTCTATTTGCCAGCTCCTACATATGTACATACTATATATGCGATGTTTAAAGACCAAAAGAGTACAGGCCGTTATCGTCCTTTCATTTGGAGTGTGGCTTTGCAGGCCACGACGCCGACTGATTGGAATGGCAGACAAGGGCTGCGTCATTGCAGATACGTATCTTATTTGTATCGAATTGGCGTCGCTGAATGACAGACAGGATTGCAAAGCCAAGATGAAAAGAAGGGTGAAAAAGGTGCAACAAATGTAAAAGAAATGTAGGTTGATATCAACCTTATGGCAACAGACATGCTTTGTGTCGGAAGAAACTCCGTTGATACTCCGGCTGCCTGTTCCTTCCTTTGGAGAATTGTGGCCGGTCCTTATCAATACAAAGTAAAATACCCAGTGCAGTAAATCGCCAAAATCTGTACTACTTTACGCAGCAAATAATCAACATGGCAGGAGGCAGGCCTGGCCAGCCAAACGGCCCGGCGCTCCTGCCCTGGCTTGCCTTTTTCCAGCAACTTGTGGATGTGGGTGGCACTTTCTTTTTTTGGAAGCAGAGTGGACTGGTAGCACCGACCGTCGTTCCAGAAGACAGCAGACCCACTACTATGTACTCGCCCTCATCAGTGTTGGGGCAAGTCTTTGACGGTGAATCCTCCAGCCTTTCTGGCCGGCTCTTTTCCGTATTCGAGATGAATTCGGCCTGGTTGATTAAACTGAACACAGTTTGTTAGGAATAAGCCGAAAAAAAAGAAGAAACAAAGGCCTTTCAGAATACGCAGCTGCCTTGTTCTTTGCCCGTATTCATACAGAAGGGGCGATCTGACATCATACGAAACAAGAAGGAGCATTCTTCGTAACTGCCCATTCCTCTCATGTTTATGTAATGGTAAGGGATACAGGAGATTAGCATCATGAGCCTCTCAACCTCCCATCTCCATCTGCGTCCATGTCCGCATCCCGCCTCCCGCCTCCCACTCCCCCTACACCTCCCAATACTTGCAATTGTCGCGCAGCACCCATGTTCCATCCACACACCCTCCGACGCGGTGATGCAGCATTCTGCATGCAAGCGTACCAAGCCGGCCTCTCTTTCAATTCCTGCCGACGTGGTCAGCAGAGGATTGAGATGATTGAGATGATTGAGATATCAAGACGCACATGAGTACTCTGTAATACATATCTTACAGAACTGCTGTCGCCACTTGTCGCTGACCCATCTACGCGTCTCCACGACTACGTATTCGCCTGGGTGTCTGGTGTGAACATCAATCACTAGCTCTGATGTCTAGTGTGTGGCCTAGTCGATACCCTCCAGGTACGGATACTTGGCACCATGCATCCACTTTATTACCGGTAGCATTTTAGTGTGTTTGGTGCCTGTCTTGTCTCTGCTCTTTGTTGGTATCGATACGTGCTCTCATGCTAACGAAAATAATAGGGGTTGTGGGGGACCCCTGCAGGGGCGACTGGCAAAACCAAACAACGGCTGGCGCGCAACGGTGCAGTCTACTGTTTGAAGGAAGGGGACACGAAATCAAACGTCAATACGAGTGGTTGTCGACTTTTAGAGGGGGCTCAGAGGCTCACAGGCCCAGAGGCTCAGGAGGCTCAGAAGGAGGCCACTCCAGGCCGGCCACCACACCCTCTTGTCTTTTTGCCTTCATCTTGAAACAAGTGGGCAACGAGGACAGCAAGGCAAAGGAAGCAGACGACGGCCAGACACCAGCACGCACTCCGTATCTACGGTGTATTACTACAAATGTAAAATTATCACGTTGGAGGTGAATCCGAAAAAAAGAAAGAAAAAAAAACGAGAAAAAGGCAAAGGCCACCTCTGGCTGAGTTCTTCTACACCCCTTGGTCTTCTCCCGTCTTGCCACGCCGCCCTTCATGCCAGCCTCCTCTCCAGCACTCTCCCAGCCTGCATCTCCAGATTTTAACCTGCCATTCTGTCTTGGCTCCCTGTGGCCGTTTCCTGATCTGACCTTGACTGACTCTCCATATTTCAAGTTTCTATTTCGGTTCTGATTGACTCTGTCTCTCCCCATCAAACATCTTTCCTGGCCAGTTACCTCGAGATTCAACAGCTCCTAATCTCTCACATCTCATCTCCCGTTTTGCTTTCTCTATCCATCCACCCCCCTCGCCACTTTACACCTTGCAAAGTCCCATCTTCCCGCCCCAACGTTCCTGATCTCCCACACCCTTGCTCTTTGCTCTAGCCATCCTCATTCTTGTTATTTAAACGTACAGTACAGAGTACTCAGTGCTCCCTACTCCGCACATCTGCTCTATTTGCTTGTTTTTCCATGTATGCTGCCGTGCACATATATCATCCCTTTTATTACTCTCCCACCTCTTTGTTTCTTTTGTTGTCCTGCCGGCTCCTTGATGTCTTTTGAGTCTTTGTATCTAATCTGTTTGTTACCGTTGCTCTGCTTTATGTTCTCCCACCTACATCACATCTCTCTTTCTCCTTTCGCTTTTCACCATCTTCGTTCGACTGGCTTATGACTGTCGAAACATAAGCTGCACCTTCAGGTTACTCGCGCGCTACTCGCCAAAGCAGCCCCAGACTCACATATATAACATAAGCAACATCCGCACGATATACATCCCAACAGGGATACTTCTCTTTCTTTAACCTAATTCCACGACCGGCGACTCGCATTCAACCACAGCCAAGTTGGCACCTTCCAACAGCCACTGCTTTCACAATGAATTTTACAAAGAAAATCGACCGCGCCTTTCAGTGGGCCGGCGAGAAAATGGGCGCAGAGGCCAAAACGAGCATGTCTGATGATTTCAAAAATCTCGAATCAGAGATGAACCTGCGTCACGATGGTAGGTTTTTGCCTCCCGGAATTAGGTATTCGACGTTGAGCACTAACAAAATAGGCATGGAGCGTCTGCAAAGATCCATGACGGCATATGTCAAGTGGGTTGGCCGTCGCGGCGAGACATTCGAGGACCGTGAAAAGGGCCTGCCTGTCAGCTACCTCGGCCGGACCATGATCAACCATGGCGAGGACTTTGAGCCCGACTCAGAGTTCGGCGGCTGCTTGACAAGCCTTGGTCGCGCCAACGAGCGCCTCGCTTCTGTCCAGGAGCGGTACGTTGCCGACGCCACGTCTACCTGGCTGGAGTCCCTCGAGCGCAACCTCGCTATGATGAAGGAGTACCAGGCTGCTCGCAAGAAGCTAGAGAACCGCCGACTTGCCTACGACGCCAGCATCGGCAAGATGCAAAAGACCAAGCGTGACGACTTCCGCATGGAGGAGGAGCTGCGGGCAATGCGTGCTAAATACGAAGAGAGCAACGAGGACGTCTACCGCCGTATGCAGGATGTCAAGGAGTCCGAATCGGAGAGCATCCGGGATCTCACAAGCTTCCTCGACTGCGAGCTAGAGTACCACGAGCGCTGTGCCGAGGAGCTGCGCCGTGTGAAGCGCACGTGGCCAGGTGCTGCCACAGCTGTGTCGAGCGGGGCACCGAGCAACAACTACGCCGGCCGCAGCCGGTCCAACACTGCTCGCTCCTTCAACAACATTGAGCGCACCACATCACACAGCAGCAGACGCGACTACGCAGATGAAGAGCCAGAGCCGATGCCTGTCCGCATGCCGATTCGCTCCAACTCCCGCGCCAACAGCAGCACAAACCTCGGCTCATATTCACCGCCTGAAAAGCCAATGCGCCCTATCCCCGACCGGACCATTTCTTTGCAACCACCCGTCGACCGTCCACGATACGGCGGGGGCTCTGGAGCCAGCACACCTGCCGCAGCCGTCACAAATGTCGCCAACCTTCGGAATGGTCTGCGTCCAGTCGGCCGGATCCAAGCCAACAACAGCAGCTACAACGGTCATGACGATGTCGACGACACAACCAGCGGTGGTAGTGGCAGCCCGGAGTATGGCGAGCGCAGTGCTTCACCAGCCACAAGCTATGGTAGCCTGAGCCGCAGCACAAGCAATGTCGCCATCCGCAAAGCACCGCCACCGCCACCACCCGTGAACCGCAGCAAGAAGCCGCCGCCGCCGCCTGCACCCCGGCGCGAGACTGCCCACTGAGGCTGATTGTGATCAGCGCATCCGAACATCATGATACCACCCATGAGTAGATCGGCGATGCCTTTCTTGTGCTAGGGCCACAAGTGGCTTGTCTTTGCCTCGTCGTTATTTTCCTTCATCTTTGCCTGCTATTCTTTCTCTTGATTCTTGATCTGGACTATTATCTTCTGTCCTGTTGTTTTTTTCGTCAATTGGTCTGTTTGGCGTTTATTGGTTACGAAGCTCAGTGCCTGGATGGCCGATTTTTGGGGGGACATTGCCTTTCCGCTGTTTTCTGTTTTTGTTCTCTATATATCAATTATACTTTGCCGTTTTGAATAACTTCTGCTTTACTTGCTTCTCTTGTTTTCTTTGGTTCCTGTGCTCTATGCTTGCTACGTGAAGAAGGGTCTTACGGAATGGTCTAGGCCTGAAACGCCGCCCAGTGACCGCTAAAGGAGCGTACCGACGGTTGGGGTAGCGTCAAGCTAGTGACGGGAAGCTGCATTACAGTGATTGGCCGTCGCGTCGCGCTACGAAGAGCTCTGAAAGCTGATATAATTCAATCGGTAGCAGCCAGACATGACATCAGAAGGAGCGACTGGCAGACTCAATGACTAATGCCTCAAGCCCTGCTTCAATCCATGTCAATGCATCGACATTAACTGACTCTCAGGCAGAAGCTCGACACATCTGATCGGATGGCGACATGCTCTTCAATATGTGGCGTCCTGCCATCTCTACCTGTGCGGCGCCTTGTCCTGGGTGGAAGGCTTGCAATGGGTATGCACACAGCCCATAGCACATGCCAGACAAGAACGTCAAGATGGATAACGACAACAGCGGCAGCGCCGTCAAGGCCTCGAAACACAGTCTTGTCCTCGATCCATATGGGAGCCGATGCAAGAAGCATTTCAGCAAGCTCGGCAGGGCGGCGAGAGGAAAGCGTCCAGCATGTGTTTGTGCGATGCAAGTCCTCGGGCAGCATGATCATCAGGTGCGTATCTCATTTTTCTGTTCTACAGAGCACCTCCAAGAACTCTCAGGCTGACCGGGTAGCATGTACAATGTCCTTGAGCATCCCCCCACCACGCCTCTGTTGCTCTACTTGCCTCCGTCTCCGCAGCCGCATATCGTGGAAACAGAAGCCTTTGAGGGCGACACAGAGGCAGAGCCAGAGTCGTTCACGGCCGACTTGCCCAGTCCCCCAGACTATCTGCTGCGCCAAAATACTCCTATCGTATCCATACGGTACCGGTGGTCAGCCGCCAGGCTAGACGCGGCCGATCCCAAGACGGCCATGCGAGACGCCCGGACCAAGGTACCGCCTCTGTCGTTTCCCTGGCCCACCCCGCTCCACGACGTCGTGTTTGCATATGACTGGATTCGGGAGCATCTGGCACCTCCCCCTATAGAGATGACCAAGCCTGGCCGGCAGCCACGCGTGTCTTTCAGAAAGTCCAAGGTGCAGCCTCGCCGCGACCTCTATGTCTATGGCTCGCACCTAGGAGCAAGCCTGGCTACGTCGCTATCTCTCACAGAGTCGCACAGAGACCAGCCTATGGCTATTCGTGGTGTTGCCACATACAATGGGATCTACAACTGGATGGCCTTTGTCAAGATGGCAGCAGACGGAATACCCATTGCCGACGATGCCGCTGCTGTCGGCACCGTCGCGCCCGGCACGCCGTCACTGTCGTCTCTTTTTGTCAGACCGGCTGATTTGTTTGACACTTTTGTGAGCCCATGTCTCTTCTTCAGAACGCCCGGCCTGGTTGTTCCACCCGTTGATTTCGACGAAGAGATAAACAGAACACGCATAGAAGAGGCCGAGTTGCAGCTGGAACAAATGGAGGACAGGGCTGCGCTCGACGTGGAGTATGTGCCTCCGCCCAGGCGGGAGACGTCAATCCTCACAATGGGCATGGCCCAAAAGTCGTACCTTGCATTTCCGCCCCTGCAGTCGACGCTCACAATTCCATCATCGTTGCTGTTGCATACTTTAAGAGACGGTGAGACAAGCACGGCTGCCGGCACCCACATAAGCGGCAAGCCAAGACCGCGCAAGATTCCAGAGGCTGTCCACGGAAAGAACTCGTTTGCTATGCAGGCCGACGAAATGGCCAGCCTCTTGCGCCGCGGCATCGATCGGTACGAGTTGAAAAGAAAGAAGGCGGACGAGCAGGTAGTGGTGCCCGAATACCAAGCTGTCGAGCACGAAAGCGAAGCAGACACGCGCAGCACCGAGTCGGAACACCGGGTACGGCAAGTCAGCATAGATGCTGCCCCGGAAGGCGGAGGCTTGGAGCTCGGTGAAGAAGGACAGCAGGTTCTTCTCGGCTGGCTGGACGAGCATATGAAAAGGAAAGGCAAGGACAGGCCTAAATTATAAAAATTGCATGGCAAAATTAGGGAATAGAAAACGAAGGTCAGGACAACGTCTATATTGCAATATATACAAAACAATGGGTTCTCGGAGCGTAACAAAGCGTCGCAATAAATAGAGAACAGCAAGACATAAATAAATGAATGGTTTACGGCAAAACAGCAGATCGCGTTTGCGGCGGCGGTGGCACATTTCGGAACCTGTCATGACCATCAAGCCCCCGTTGTGATGGGAGACCTCGGCCGAAGCCGCCGGTGTTCCTGGCCATCTGCTCACGAACTTCGCTGCCTTCCAGCGCCAGGTCCATCGGGTTGTTGTAGCGGCCGGAACTGCCGCGGCCAAACGAGCCCTGGTCCGGCCGGCGCTGCCATGCCCGGTAGGCGAGATAGCCGCCACCAGCAAGTGCAACAGCAACCACGCCAAGGCCAACACTGAGACCGATTGCCAGCACATACGATTTGCTCTTTGCCCCGGGATTGAGTACTGCAACGCCTGTCTCTGTGACTGTGCTGGTTGGTGCAGATGGATCGCTGCTACCATTAGTGGTCGTACTGTTTGCCGTGCCGCTAGGCGTTGCCGTGCTGGCTGTACTGCTAGAAGTGACGGGCGATGACGTCGGCTGTGATATGAGATACGATACGGTGCCCGTAAAGGTGGCTGTCTCGTCGATGATTGTCTGCGCGCGGCCGTCGCTGACTGTAAAGCTATCGCCATTGGTTGCGCAGTCGCACAGGCCCGCATTATAGTCGCCGAGGCAGCAAAATTTGTTGTCACCGCAGGCGACCACCTCGCCATCGGTATTGCCGGAGCCAGTAATGCAAAAGTCGCCGCAGATGTCGTTGTTCCACATGGGATTAGTGCACATGGACCGCTTGGCGGCGCCCATGGTCAAGTTGGGATACGATTCGGAAGCAGTCGTGACAACACAGAGCGAGTTGCTGAAGCAAGTCCAGCCGGACGCGCAGCAGTTGGTGATGTAGGCACTCGGGTCGCATGGATAGTAGCCTAGTGCCACGATGCCATTGGGGTCGTAGCAAGGCGCATCGCGGTTGGCCAGGGCGAGATGGGGGAGGGTGGCGGCCACTGCTAGAAAGACGGCAGCTCGGCCGTAATGTGGCCGTGATGCCATGTTGCATGTAACAAAAGGAAATAATACTAAGTAATACTGGACAGCATCAGACAGTATCAATTACTATCCAGGACGACTGAAACTGAGATGAATATCTAGAAGAACGACATATGGAATAGCATCTGGGATAGACCTGGTGTAGGTGGGCAACAGACAGGGTGTCTCTCAATATATAATACACGGGATGCCAGACACGAACGATCAAGCTATTCGGCAAGGCAGAGATGGAAGTGAAAAGATACAGGAGGTCGCAGGGAACGGGGCTTGGCCGGCATGTCGAGGGCCAGGTCAGGCGAACGAGGCTGAACCGCTGCAGTAGGCCGTTTGGAGAAGTGCTTATTCGTGGCGCATCTGGCAAAGGCTTTCTACAAGCAAAGTTAAGAGTCAAGGCCATGCAAGCCTTGCTTTTGCAAAGTTGCTCAAAACACAGGCATATTTCTTGGATGTAAATGACACCTGGCGGACAGTAGAGCAGCGGCATGCACTGGGGGCGCCTAACTTTGACATCGGGCCAGCATGAGACAAGCACAGCGGCAACGATATTGTCAGGGAGCCCGGCTTCGGCAGTCTGCAGCTTAACATCTTATTGCTACTAAATGAGCGTCGAAACAATAAAACAGAATCATCAAAAAGATACAAACAGGGGAGAATAGCGTCCCATGACAAGCTTGACTATTTATGCATACTTTGCAGATTCTGAACATTCTAAATTAGACGACAGGTTAAATTGTGGCGTTTTTCCTCTGATATAACAGGCAGTGTCTGCATCTGCTGCAGGCTGAGCTGGCCGTCTGCCAATATTTCTGGCTGAGAGGCCGCCTTTGTCTTCTTCGAGACGGGCGGCTGGCTGGCTTTATTATGGTATCTTGCTGGTAATTTCAAAGTGCAAAATCCAAACCAGACAGCAGGCCTAATGGTCTAAAGAAGATCGAACCAATACGAGCAATTACTCTACATTGAAAAGGATGTCGAGGGGTGGGAATAATAAAAAAAGAAGCGGCAGGCGGGAACCCAAAGAAGCGGCAAGATTCACGGCGTCGCCCAAGCGCGCAAGGTATGTAGTAAGGTTATTTGCAGTAGCTCGATTCTCTACATAATAAAGTGTGCACATACATACTCCGTACATACCAGACGCCATCGCCTCTGTCAAGCCATCCGTTCCGCTGGCAAGTCGCAATTCCGATTCGGCTGCAGCTACAACCCTGCTGCGCCACCCAGCGCCTAACTACAGTACTCCAAGGCGACGGCTGACTGCATGGCCTATTTTAGCAGTGTAATACTCTGTATTGGCGTGTCTTGCCTTTTTATGCTTGCCACTTCGCTTTCAGTGCCGCGTACTGTGAGGCATCGACAGGGAGCACGCTGCCGTGCCGGAGGTTTGCAGGGAACGCAGTCTTGTTGCTGGCCGTCCAGCCCGAGTTGGACTCGTAGTTTGTCGTCTCAAACGGTGCGTAGCCGCTGCCGCCGTAGTAGTCGAGCAGCAGATGCGCTTTGCCCGGCACCTCGTTGTCCCAGTACGCCGCCGGGCCCTCAACACCAGACTGGATGTAGGCCGAGCTCCCGCCTTGGCGCGTAAACGTGCCGAACAGGCCGGTCGTCGAGTAGTCGGTGTAGACCGTCTTGAGGGTCTCGTCCTTGAGGAAGCGCATGTACGTCTGGCTTGCAGGCGCAACGTCGGCGTTGGGCAGGCCCGGGCTCGCGGACAGGGGCAGGATCGTCAGGTCGATTGTGTCGCTGGGCGTTCTGTCAATGTAGGTTGCTGGCGCCGAGAACGTCTTGAAGTCGGATGTGTAGGCATAGCGGATGACGATGTTGGTAGGCGTGCCAGTGTGGGCGGTATCCGACGCAGCATACTGCTTTGTTAGGAGGCAGTACTAAAAAGCAAGGGGGCCTCACAGGGTATATATGTATGTACTCACAAACTTGGAGGCCCAGTAGACCATGTACTGGCCCTTGGCCGCATCCCAGGTAGCCTCGGGAGCCCAGACCATGCCGGCCGTGCTGTCCTCGACAATGACGAGGCGCTCGTTGGTCCATGTCAGCAGGTCCGTGCTCTCCCACACAAAGATGCCGCGCGAGCCGGTGCGCTGCGAGGCATCCCAGGTCGTCTTGCCGATGTCCAGGTCGGTGCCGACAATGTACCACTTTGCACCGGCCTCGCTGCCGCCGCCGCGCACAATCGCCGGGTCCCGCACGCCGCCGGTGCCCTTTGTCGGTTTGATGACCGGGCTGCCACTGTTCAAGGCTGTAAACGCATTCGGGTTGTTGCCCTGGCTCAGGTAAAAGTAGATGTAAGGGTCGGCGCCGAGGAAGACAATGGTCAGGTATCCGACCAAGCTGGCAGCAGCCGTCGCTGCAGGAAGTGCTGCGCCCGTGGCGGAGAAGAGGCTTAATGTGGCAAAGGCCACGAGAAAGTGGTTAAGACGAGCCATGTCAGCGGTCGCAGTCGACTATACTCTGGTGGTCGGCCAATTGAGTTTGGGGGCCAATTGAGTTTGGGGGCCCATCTCGCGACGATTGCCGGGCCACGGCCGGGCTATATACTACGTATACCCCGGGTCGCATTTGTTGCAATGGGTCAATTCACATGCGATCGTATCCATTGCATGCTTGCGCTGGTATGCGATCGTCCTCGGGAGTGCCATTTAGCCAAATGTCAAGAGTAGAGCACATTTGAGCTGCACCAAGACAGCGTTCTGGATAGTATTTCCTCATCTCCTCGTCTCCTCACTTCGCATCTCCTCACTTCCCCGCCTTTGCCGTCCCCATCACCCATTGCCAAGATCGGGGTCAGGTGTCGTGTGGTTGTCCGACGTGCTCGACAGCCCAATGTGCGCCCAGTCGTTGCCGCCGACAGCATTGTACACCACTGCTTGATGGGACAGTAGACGTCGCTCTCGGGCAAAGTCCCGGGCCGAGGCTTGCGCATCTTGCGAATCTTGCCCATTCCGGTCTTCTTCTACTTCCCCCAGATAGCCTGCATAGCTCCATGTCGGAGTGTGATAGAAATAAGGAAGGTCAAACGATGACGAGACCGAGCGTGGATTCGTGACAGGCAGCGGTAGCTCCGGCAGTTGCACATATGTCTTAGTGTCATCGTCATCGTCGTCTTCAATCACCTCGTACTCAGTTTCGGCCACAGACATGTCCAGGCATTGCGGATCAGACTCGACGGTAATCTCAGTCATTTGACTGTCGTCTACCTCGAAATAAATGCTGTCCTGCTCGGTGTACTTTGACGCGACCTCTTCGTCGTGTCTAAATGTGTCTCCGGCGCAGTATTGTCCGAAGAGGTCTCGTATAGTCATAATCTCTCCTGGTACGGTCAGTCTTATTACTACTTTTCTTGGCTCTTTGTCGGCCTGATCTTGAAATGCACAACTTACCATTGCGAAACCACACGTCCTCATTGACCGTGCAGGGCCAGACGTCCCTTGGCCGCAGCTTCGCCAGTAGGTCGCATTGTTCTTGATACGACGAGTGGCGCGAGTACGGAAATGTGATGGTATTGGGAAGGGCAGTAGTGCTGCCCGTCGTCTCGCCATCTCGAGGTATATCGTTTTGTTGGCCGACCATGTCGCGAAACGCATCTTCAATCGTCTTTGCTCCGAAATGTGCGCCGTGATCTGGTCTGTCTTCTGTCGCTTGAGACTCACCCGCGTTCAGCCGTATCGGTATATTCCGACTGCTTTGAAGAGAGCTGTACAGCAGCGCGCAAAGTGCCTCTTTGCTGTCTTTGTCGTTGCCGTCGGCAGACTCGCTCTTTGCCATATACAGCTGACAGAGCCGGTCGATCTCGTCTCTGCTGGATACCACCAGCTCGGCCTCCTTGTTCAGACCCTCGCCTCCGCCGCCAGCACCAACTTCGGCCATCTCGCCCCGTCCACCAGCGTACCTGCACACAATCGGTCTAATCCAGACGACGGGCGAGTCGCGGATCGATGCACAATAGCCCGTGCCCTTCTCGCAGCTATGTAGACGGACCAGCTCATCTTGAGTCTGCAGGCATCCCGCATGCTCGATATTGGCACACATGTAACCTACAAGACCAGGAGCAAGGGGGTCCACATGGGACTGAGGCCCGAATCGGTTGCTGGAACTTTTGGTAACAAGTGACCTGTACATGTTCATCTTGTAGGCGTCGACGTGCACTTTGGACTTGAGCACCTTAGACAGGGCCGTCCACACCGCTTCGTATCCAAAGGTCCACGCCCGAAAGTAGAATACAGTGTCGGGGGGGTACCTGGCCACGGCCGTCAACAGCTCACACAGACCGTCTGACTTTGTTTGGAAGACAGAGTCTTTTTGTAGAAAAGTAGTGTCCATGTAGACAGTGTCCAGAGTCCGGAGGCCGGCAACGTACTCGGCAAGGCACGGACTGCGAACAAGAGAGTTTACGAACCACGGCTCCAGCCGTGTGTCTCCTGTATACAATGCTGCTTTTGTGTCGTTTTCAAACACTCTCTTGTCAGCCCAGGGGCAATTCAGTCTGCGCATGCACTACGACTTACAGAACATGACGGAGCCTGGACAATGGTTGGCATCGAACAGCGTCACCTGGATTTTGTTTCCGAGTGATAGTTCAAGGACTGTCGGCGTGTCCAGCGGCAGTGGTTTCTATGCAGTCAGTCACTGCCGAGTCTATGTCGTCTCGTCTCGTTCCGTTCCGTCCCGTCTGCTACTTACGAGCACATGCTTCAGGTCCTTATATGTCCGCTTGCGTGTCTCAAGAATTCCTTTGGCAAAGTTGATCCGGCATGGATATTTTTCGAGCTGCAGAACGAGGACTTTTGTCGCTGCTGAGCAGTACACACTATATAGTCAGAATAAATCACAGGAAACTGTGTCTCGTGAGATGCGGCTGCCTACAATGGAGATCTGAGGCTGTCCAGCCCGACCAAGTGGTCGCTGTGTACATGGCTTAGAAAGCAAGCCAGCGGCCGGCACCGCGCTGTCGCCGGCGTGCTTCGGAAGTAGTCGACTATAAGGTCAGCAGCGGTCGCTCGCCAGGGGAAGCTCGTGCATATTGCCCACCTTGGATGTCTGGGAACTCATTCACGAAGCCGTCAAAAGTCGACATGGTTTAAGCAGCTCCAGTCGCTGGTTCGTATTCTCATTCTATTCCCAGTCACGTATTCAAGCTGCTCCGGTCGGGAAATAAAGGTTTTCCTGCAAGCGGCATGCTAGGCAGAAGGCAACGTGCTGCTGGCGTTGCTTTGTCTGTTGAGACTATGTTTCCGTCTTCGTTGCCTGTAAGGAGACCATCTAGTATTTCGAGTATTTATATACGCTGCTCTATCGCTGAGCTCGTGTAACACTTGGAAACTCAGTAAATATTAATAAAAAAACTTCACTATGTCGCATTGCGAAAATATCGTGATGGTGATGCTTTTATGAAGATTTTAAGTACAAGTTTATTCTCTAGAAAACAAATAAATCATAACCTAGATAACAACACACATAAATTGACCCAGTATATACAGCAGAATAAAATTCATATTCAGACTCCAACACCCATCCTATAGCTTCTCATCAGTGTAATAGCAGATGCCTTGAGCGGCGAGATGAGTGCTGCGAGAAGTCGGAAAGGCAAAAGTGACTAAGCATATATTAGTCAGCATCATCAGTCGTAGTGCATATATTAGCACGTGATATGAGCCCCGCTGAAAAATCTGCGCCTTCCGTCTGACAGGTTTTCTCGGTCGCTCCTGCCACGCTCGCACTTTCTCTTTTTCCTTTCTCCTTCCCCTCCACATCGGCCGTCTGGTTCTTCCTCTTCCGCCTGCCAACGCCTACAGCACGATTTTCGGAATATCATCAGTTCCAGGTCTGGTACTGACGAGAGGTGAGTCCACTTCTTTTTTCCTTCTAACTCATCTGCAAGTCAGATGTCGGCACTGTGCCTGCAATGATTCTCGTTTTGGGAAATATGCAAACCGGTGTCAATTGTTTGAATTCTGGGCAATGGGGGGGGGTTTCTCGTCGCGACGTGGTTTTGCGCCGAAAAGCTTCACTTTGAGCTCCAAGCCGCAACAGCCCGACTGCGCGCAGGAAGCTCTGCGGGCACTGGCAACGTGCACTGTGGGCCATGGGCCATGCTGCTTACAGAGCCAAGCTGCTGGAAGCTACCAGTGTAGCTTGCCCACAATGCGCGCGACCTGGCCGGCTTCAATTGCCCATCGACAAAAGATGGCATCGTGATGGAACACCGGGCTAATATATGGCAAGCCCGACAGCTGCGACAGCGCTAAAAGTAGACATTTAGCTGGGGACTCGCCTGTAAGATTATATCTATCTTACAGATACCCGACACGCGGTGATACCCGCCCGTCGTCGCGACTTTCAAGCTTGCTAGTCTCGCGACACGCTGCCTCCACGCCCCACAGATAGTCGTGTCTTGCTCTGCCGCCACGCTTGATCGACTAAGCGACAACAACGCGCGCTCGAACCTGGCTGCTACACATATCTCGATGTACAAGGGCGACCTCTCTGCTATTGCAGACGAGGCTCTCGCGCAACAGTATCCTACCCCCTCTGCGGAAAGCCAGGGCGCCACGTCCTTCTACAATGCGACAGACGACGACGTGTCGCTCGACCAGATAGACCCACAGCTGTCGGCGCACAACGTCGACGCCATGCAGACAGACCAGGACGGAGCAGTGGACGATGTGGCCGTCACGACGGCGGCCGCGGTGCAGGCTCTTGCAGCCGCAGTCAGTGCCGCCAACGACGACGCGTCCGGCCATGTCGGCGCGCACGACGAGTCCTACCCGGAGTCGCACCTGCGTGCCCTCAAGACCGAAAGCCAGGACCACCACAGTGACGTAAATGCCTATGTAGACACGACGCACGCTGAGGACCAAAACAACATGTATGCCGTGGCTGCCCTGGCGCACGTCCAGCAGGCCGCTGCTGCCCACGCGGAAAGCCAGGACCATCAAGAACAGGAACAGGAGCAGCATCAGCAACAGCAGCAGCAGCAGCAACATCATGAGCATGAGCACGAACACGAACACGAGCACGAGCAGCAACATCACCAGCACCATCAGCATCAGCATCATCAGCAGCAGCAAGAAGCTGACCAACACCAGCACCAACAGCACCAGCAACACCAGAATCAGCACCAGCAGCCTTCCCGTGCACCCGTCAGCGTGGAGGAGCTGCAGCTCGCCGCACAGCTGAGCCAGGGCCTTGCGCCGATGATGCGCGAGGCCAATGCCCGCCGCGAGGAAGAATACCATGCTGTTGATAATGCTGCGCAGGACGAGGCGGAGGCATTGCGCGCTGCGGCAGCTGTTGCCGCGGCTGCAGATGGCGCATACGGCGGACAAGACGTTACGGCAGCGTACCACCACATCCAGCATGCCGATGTTCAAAACCACAACGCATACGCCGATGCGTCACAGTCCGTGGCGCACATGTCGTCGTCGCTGCAGATGGCCCACCTCGCACAACAAGCCTACTCCAATGTCGACCAAATACCGCCAAGGAAACGGTCCAAGGTCTCGCGGGCTTGCGATGCTTGCCGGAGAAAGAAGATCAAGTGTGACTCGGTGTCGGAAACCGTGCAGTGCACAAACTGCCGGCGCTCCAATGTGGAGTGTCTCTTCAGCCGTGTGCCGCAGAAGCGTGGCCCTAGTAAAGGATACATCAAGGAACTCGCCGATCGTATCAACAGCATCGAAGGCAAGCTTGGCGGCCAGAACCCGGCGTCTGCTGCTGATGCCCTGGACCTGCTTGGGGTTGGCCGCCGCGACTCGGCCGAGGGTGGCTATGCAGGTTTTTCTCTCAACGAGAATGCCAAGCGGCCATATGCCAACATCGCGACCGAGTCGCCTCAAGGCACTCCCACCAACAGCAACAACAACAACAACAACAACAACACCCGCCATGCCGCCTGGGCTGCCACAACGCCCCGCTCCGGCCCAACCAATCTTTTCCAGTCTCCGACTCCTGTAGCTTCCATCGCCTCGGCTGCGCAGGCTCCCCGCACACCCTATACCTCGACATCCCTCGCACCACAACCCCAGATTGAAGACGCCACAAATGCGCTCGCCAAGTCCATAGCCGAGCCGGAACGTCTGGCCCCGCCAACGACCGCTGCCGAGCACCAGTCGCAAGAGCTGGACGAGTCTGTCTACCATAGCTATCTGACCGCCATCCACCCGGCACTCCCCTTCCTACCCAACAACAGATCCCACATGGTCAACATCCTTGCCCAGTGCCCGCAGTCACTGCAAGACGCTTTCATCATTGCCATTCGCGCCGTCGCAGATTCTCTCGAGGTCCCTACGCCGGGCCTGTCGCGCGTTGCCAGCTTCATGCTTTATCAGTGGGAGACAGAGGGCACGCCGCGCTCGCCGCTGCAGGATTTGGTACACCTGCAGACTCTTCTCTTGCTCGCTGTCGAGGCCGACTCACACGGCCCGTCGTCGCTCAAGGGCCAGCATGGCGGCCTGTCGAAAATATCACTTTTGGCCCGCGCGGTGGCTGTCGCCTACGAGATGGATCTGCCGCAAGCCCAAAATGGCGTGACTGCTGCTGCCGCCGCTGGTGGCGGCTCAAGTGCATTCTCGCTTGCAGGGAACACGGGCCCAGTGGAGGGCGACTCCGAGTCCGATTCTGAGGCCCGTCTTGCTCTGCGGGCTTGGTGGTCTCTCGTTGTGCTTGACCGGTGGAATGCGTTGGCACTTGGCAAGCCACTCCTGATCCCTCTACGGACAGCCGTACTTTCGCCTGGACTGCGCTATATTCTCGGCGAATCTGCGTTCCAGTTCACAAAGCTGTCATACCTGCTCGGCTCGTCACTCGTGCCCGGCCTTCTTGCTCTCGCAGAATCATCCAACAACTCTAACCCATCCCCGATATCGGCATCCCCAGGCCTTGACCTTACGATCCTAGGCCGTCAGCTGGATGTCGGCCTCGAGATGTGGCGTGTCGACTTGCCCGAGACCGTCACTGAGGCTGCGGCGCCACTCGTCCACCTTGCGTACTGGCAGTACCGTTTGCTGGCATACCTCATGGTGCCGTCGACACTAGCATCAGACGTGTTGTGGGCCATCAAGAAGCTGAACAACCTTGTTGTAGCAACGACCAATGTCAAGATCGTGTCCGAGTCATCCTCATACTACCCACCCATCAGCCCCTTCCACCATTACTTTATCTGCTTGTCCGGCCTTGTCCTGGCAGAGCTGTCCAAGGTGGCCACCGAGAGACAATCCGCGCTGCGTGCGCTGAGTGAGCTGCTGGAGGTTGTGGCACCCACACCAATCCCCATCGAGGGCGGTGCCGATGGTGCCACCGAGATTCCCAACAGTTCTGTGTGGAATGGCCCGTTGCGCGAGACTCTCGCAAGACGTCTCAAGTCGTCGTCGTCGTCGGCGAAGACAAACAGCACAACGGCAGAAGCAGTTGCGGCGGCGGCAGCAGCGGCTGCTGCTGCTGCCGCCGCTGCCGCCGCCGCCGCCTCGACATCGGACAACAGCGACGAAAAAGCAGCGTCTGGTGGCGACGACTGTAGCGACTCTGCGACCAACCAGGGCCTTCAGCACCTGGCCGACCTTGCCACGGGCACCACAGCGGGCAAGAATGGAGACGGCACAGATCCGGCCAAACTCTACTCAATCCCGACGGCCCTGTCTGGCCCCGCTACCAACTACGAGAACCTCGGCTTCAGCCCGCTGGCGCTACTGTCCAGCGGCTTTTTGACGGCTGTCTATAAGACTGTTGTCGAGCAGGTCCTCGAGCCTGTGTCCGAGTCGATCATTGAGCCGGTCATGGGGTCCGTGGAGCCGGTGGACCAGGCCATGGGTGACCCAATCATAGAGCAGTCCACCGAGGAGTCCGTCGAGCCCGTGACCGAGCATTCCATGTCGGTCGAGGCTTCGGCCCCAGTTCCTGACATGTCTGTCGAAGTGCCAATGCAGATCCGCGAGGCACTTGTCGGCAGTGTTGGAGAGTAACCTACACGCAGCCTTGTATTACTAATAGTTTATAATTGTTTTTTGGTTTCATTTTCTTGGAAATTACTCGGTTTGAGTTCGATATGAACAACAAAAAGGACAAAAAGGAGTGACAAAGGGATGTGCCAGGGCACTCCCATATCTAGCCGAAGAGGCTACAGGCTTTACCTAGCTTACTAATACTGAATTTTTATACCCTCTAAAAATATGTCTTTTGTGCTGTCTCCATGCGTTCCTGGATGTCGTGTCTTCTGTTCCTGTCTACTTGCTTGGCGGGCGACGCTGTATTCAATCTGATTAGTGCCATCATCCCCTTATTGTTATTTTTGTATAAGCCTCATTCGGCGTCATCATTCGTCATTTCGTCAGGACAGCCTCTGGCTAGCAACGTATTGGGCCTTTAATGTGCCTGGCAATCGGTATGCTTATTATGAGGCAGTCACCAAATGCACCTTCCATTTTGATTAATGACTCTCCGCTCTTGCGTTGGAACAACTGCTTGTGATGTTCCGATTTGGTATTGCACCAAACAGGAAAGACCTTGGCTTCTCAAACGAAACAGGAAAGAGCAAAGCATTGTTAATTCATTATTTAAATATTTGAATTTAATTAAGTAGTTCTACTTCGACGCCTCTTTGGCACTATTGTTATCCGTAACAGATATTGCTACGCTGCTATCAAATCAAGAGCAACAGTGCATACTTGAACAGAGTGTTACAGAGTGAGCGGCCGGCCGTCTTATTTCCAGCAGCCTGTATTACTCCGTCGATACTCTGTAGATATCCCTGCCGTCGTACCACGCTTTCACGGAATAGTGATAGCGGCGCGCATCAGACGGGGTGATTGCGGAAGCTGATAGAATGATACGGCAGAAACGATTGGCTTGTGTTGTACTGGCTGCTACATATCATCTATCAAAATTAGGACATCTCTCTTCTAAACGCTTTTGCTTGGGTCTTCTTGATATCTTGAATTTGGCTCGAGACGTCCTCGTCGGATATGCGGAAGAGCCGCGGGAGATCCACTTATTTACTTTCTCTTACTAATCAGGCATGACTACTTCGCCTCTAACTCCGTATAATCTTCAGATTTTTTTGCATAATGTAGGCAGACAAGCAGAATTTGGAAGGCTCCATAGACCCTTCTTGGAGTCGCCCTCTCAACAAGTCCCCAAAGAGACTCATCCGGTCCAGTGGCCAAATGGCAAGGCGCTTGGCTACGAACCAAGAGATTGCAGGTTCGATCCCTGCCTGGATCATTATTTTTTGGCGATGTGTCGACGGTAAATGCTCTATATCTATGTCAGGATCTACTTGAGTTTTTAGCTTCTTTTTTGTTACATTCCATAGAGTAGGAGATTGAATATATGCTTTGGCTGGTATTGGTGCATCTGCTATATCTGTCTGTACTTCACTGTCAAATCCTTTGGGTGGCACTGGCTGGCATGTGCGTCAAGAAAACTGCAAGTACCACCATACATGCCGGTGTCTGTCATAAACAGCATTGTGCCGACATACGCCGTGTTTAACGAGTATTGCTAGCCACATGATCGTCGTCAAAGTTGGCATGTAATCGCGCTTTTCTGACTAAGGTATACTTCAGCAGAAGGCAGTTGCGGTTGCCCGTTCGCAGAGAGCTCCAACCTTCCTTCCTATTCGGCTCGCCGAGCGATCGCTGTGTACCAACCAGGTTTAGCATACGCCGTGCATGCACCCTAGGGAAATAGCCTCCCTCGCCATGTCTCTGCATATTGTGAGGTATATACATAGTACTTAGGGCGGTGTATCAGCAGAGCAGATAACTCTAGAGTAGATATACCCGCATCATGGCAATGCAGCACTTGGCAGACCTGGGTTGTATTAGTGTATTCCTTCATCTCTGATATCACGACAGTATTGGCCCGTTTGATATATAGTCAGGATTATGACCACGACTATTTTTGACCACCCACGCTGATAACACTGCGGCTTGTTGGCTCTTATTTGTTATGCTATTTAATATTGCGACTTGTTTCTGTTTGAGTTTTGAGTTTGGGGCTGTTTTTCTATTTCACCTCGGCTCGCTGACAAGCTGATCTGGCTGGAGATACGACAAGTAATAACCTGCAAATCTAGGGGTTTAGGAAGATAGGAAGAATCGAAATACGGAGTAGACTTGCACATCGTACGGAGTAGATGGAGCAATCAAAACCAGCTACCTGTACAAATACGGAGGTTGGGCATCTCGCAGTCCAAGCACAGATGTAGAATAGCGCCAACTACAATGTAAAAGTGCTTCTTTCTTCTATTCTCTCTCGTAAGATTTTCGCCAATGTAGGCCCGGCTGACCTCGGCAATGGGCGTGAAAGCGAAGGCAGTACACTGACAGGGTACTATTCAACTGCATAAGACCTCTTGAGTCGAGACGGCGGGTACTCAACTATGCGTGTGCATGCAAACCGATCAAACAGGGCTGCTTGCCTGGTTGCCAGTTCTCCTGTCTGGACATCTGTAGATTATGGGGTATTATGTGCATCACGTAATGTTTCTGAGTCGGCTTGGTATGTGTGTAGATATATTTGGATACGGGCTTTAGTGTTTGAATCCGGATCTAGATATGAATCGAAAAGCATCTTATTCGCAACGTAACAGTCGCATTGCCTGCCGTCGCCTTGTATGATCTGCTACCCCTGACATTCAGCGGGGACTGCAGTCATATAGCGTCAAAGAGGATGGCTTGTGATAATGAGAGTGATGGGGCAATAGACAATGCGCAGTCCACTCGATAATTGATAACGACGTCTGCATGGCAGCATTGTAAATCTACATAGTACGGGTGTGAATCTGATACTAGGATGACCCGGAACCAGGGATGCATAAACATCCGTCTAGAAACGAGATCTGAGACGAGACAAAACAAAAACATGTTAAAATAAGATTTGTATCGAGAAGGCAGAGATCGGAGGAGGTAGTGAATGTGAATGGTTTCTTTTTGTCAAAATTAAACATGGAGAGAGAGAACAAGTTGAGATGGAGAAATGCATGTGCCAGCCACCTTCACCGGCGTGCGCCTCGTTGCGGCGTCGGCCTATTTGGTTTGAATTCTAGTATAAATACCCTGCATGCCAAAGTACAGTACCTCGCATACTGCGCTGCACTTTATCACATCACACAGCCATCGTGCATGAAGCCAACGGCAGCTAGTAGCAACGGTCATTGGAGCCATGGAAGCCACCGTTGCTAATACAAGCCACAACTGAGCCGTCTTCTACGGCGGAGCATAATATACAAGTCGAAGAAAGGAGGCTCTCCTGAAGCATAGTGCCGTGGTAGAAACGCACACCTCGAACCGATGTTGAACTGGCATTGATAACGATAACATACACGATCAGACCGATCAGACGGAGAGTTGGAGATCAGATCCTATGGCACACCTTGAACTCGGACAGATCTTGATTGATTTGCTTGATTTGCTTGGTGCATTTGCGTCCCTGACTTGCCGGCTTCTTAACCTGCTGGATTTCCTTGAACCTTGAATGCGGCTCTGGTTTGTTTTGATGTCACCCCCCGGTTTCAGGCCACGAGGCCACGAGCGAGTGAAGCAGACACACAGAACACAGACACGTTGCAGCCCTAGCTGGTATTACTGTTAATATTAGATGCCATGTGCCATCTGCGAACTCGTCCTTTCTCCGTCTTCCTTTCCGTTCGCTGCCGCCCAATTTCTGCTTCTCTGGTCAAAATGGTTTACTTGTTGACGCACTACAGTTCCATGCAAATGTCACACGCAGTACTGCTACTTTGTGATGGCACTGTGTTTGATTACTTGAAATTTACCCCTTGATATACGCCACGACACGTGGAATAAATGGCAAGCTATCAGCTGTGGGAAGGAATGGAAAGGTGAAGAATGGCACAAAAGAAAAAAAGAAAGAAAGAAAGAAAGAAGAAATAGAAAAAGAAACATAGATACATTAGCCGAATGTTGTACCTGTGCTTTGACTATTGTAGGTCAGCTGCATTTGCCTGATACGACCTAGACGAAGGAAATGACTTGAAGACAAAAAGACAGCAGATAACAAGCACAACCTTAACATTTGTTATTTTCATATCATTCACTTGCGGACAGCCATAGGGAGTAGATAGTATCTCACCATCCTCATGTCCGAGCCGAGGCTGAGTCACGCATAGCAAGGGTTGTCGCCGTTGACCGATGCAGTATTAGCTTAGCTCTCTCTTGTCTTCCATCCTACTCCCCTTCTTTTGCATCCTCCAGCTTTTCTATCTCTGGACTTATGGCATACGACGTCGTCGACTTGATCCCTCTGCCTCTATCTCCCCTCTCCTGATCACATATCATATTATTCCAATGTATATATGTACTATGTAATACCAATAAGGAGCCAGCGAAGAAATGTCCCGTACGAATATTTCATACCCTTGCGCAGCTCAGTCGTTCATCAGTGGGCTCTCTTTGTTACAGCTTGTCCTCTTACATTGTGCCATGTTCTATTGTACTCTTCACCCTTATTGTCGTGCTGTCCTTGCTGTCCCCCTGCCTCTTGCCTTCTCTAGTCGCTCCTGCCTCTTCTTCCCTGCCCCCTGCCCCACCTGACAGGGGCGCCATGTGCGCAACGCCTTTCCGTCTTTGGCCAGCCACGAGCGTCGTCTTTGTTCCGTGTTTACTGTGTAATACTCGATGCATCGAACATCGTAGTTGTTGTTGATGTGCTGGCGCTGTAATGACTAGTTTGTGGAATGCAGAAGGACATTGCTTCGAAGGGTATTTGGCTGCATTGCTTCCACAATCTTCTATTTTCTCAATCTTCTAAATGTTCTAGCTCTTCTAGGTGTTTTACAGTGAGACATCTGCAAGATAAAGGATGGGGGAAGAAGGAAAAGGAAAGAAAGAGAAGAAAGAGAAGAAAGAGAAGAAAGAGAAGAAAGAGACGACTACAAGAAAAAGAACAAAAGAAAGAGCAACCGGTGGTTCTGCCGCCATTCGTCACCAGACAGCAACGAGCCATGCCGCGCCCAGAGTGCCCAGCACGCCGAGCAGCAACAACAGGAAATGCAAAGGAGCTGTATCACCAGTCGGGCAGGAGCGATTGACGGCACCATCCTCTCTGTCTGTATAAAATCAGCAGTCACATCTCCACGCAGAACGGCTGTGCCACTCTGCTAAGTCCGTACTTTATGTGCGTATCTTGCGTTTGGGCGTATCTATCTCATCGTATGCACATATGCCGGTATATCTTCGGAGCAGTCCTTTTGTTCACTTTTTTCTCTTCACTTTTTTCCCTTTCTTTTCTTCTTTCAAAATCAAACGTACCGAGAGAGCCGTGCCGCCTGCCATGTGCACCAAATTGTGAGTAATAGTGGTATTTTAGCAGACAGGCAGGCAAGAGGATGCTGCAGGAGGTTGATCTGTTCCAGAAGGAGCGGACCTCTGCAGATCAAGGGAGGAAGGAGCGCGAGGCCATAATGGCAGGAGCGCTTGACTGTACGACGTGCTCTCAATACTGTGTGGTCTTGGGGAAGTACTACTCTGTATGTATTGACAGTGTAATACACCACAAATATTGTAATCACATCGTATACACCATGTTACTTATCTTGCCAGCTTGAACCAACAGATTATTGCGCTCCCGCAGCACGTTTTGCTCCCGCCAACCCCCGCTCGCGTACAATCGGCGACTTTCTTTTATCTCTGCCTCTTTCCCTCGCAGAAACATTGCTGACGTCTCTTTCCTCTTTCATTCTTTTGTGCTTTGTTCCTACCCTTTCTGCTTACATAGTAGTACATAGTACGATGCTTACTTTCTTTCTACTCTTGAACCCGTCTTTGGCTAGCACATCGGACCACCCCTGTCGGTCTGTCGGTCACTGCTTCCTATTTTCTTTTTCTTTTCCCCTCTGCCCTTTCCTTTTTCTCTTTGCAATTGCTCGTGCCATTGCCAAGCGTTTTCAAGTACTTACACACTACATACATATGTAGTAGTACTCCGTACTATTAGCATATCTTACTTTGCACCGCAGCATGTGCTCAGGAGTGCAGAGCCTGTAAGATGGAAGCAATGTTTGCTATACTAGCCTGCAATAGCTGCACAACCCCTGTAATAGACAAGATAGGGTCATGGCCAGAGGTCATAGGGTCCGACTCCGTAAAACAGGCTATCACTTCAAGCTTGTGTGCAAAGTAGTAAATCTACTTGGGCATATCTACGGGGCAAATCTACGGAGAACGGAGTAAATGGGGCTGGGCGCCGCCTATGTACTGCCGACGATAATCAGTCACTGCTATTACTATGAATGGATACTCTGTACATAGTATGCGGTGTACTATGTGGTGAGTAATTACATAGTGACTACAGAGTACGGAGTACATAGACAGCGTCGTCACAGCTGCTCGATGCAATAGAGCTCCTTCCTCCAGCACGTTTTTTGGCTGATCTCTTCAGCGCTAGCCCGTCTCCACACCCTGCTTTCAGGGAAGGAGCGAGGCAGACCAAGACCACAGCGGCCAGCCAAGAATGCGAAAGAGAATGAAGGAAAGAGCGGCATTACCGTCGTATCGTATCGGCATCGTACATCGTACGGTCGCTCTTACCTTGCAGTCTCTTTCCTTTTCTGTTTTCAAACTCACCGTATCGTCGCCAATCCTACTATGTAGTCACTCCTACTCAAAGATGCCAACACTGCAATGGCCCGACCAAGCATATTAATTTGGTACAGAGTACAAACCACTCTGTACTCTAACGATACCGCTACTCTGTCCTTTTTTTTCTTTCTGTACATACAGTAGTATGTAGTTCATGCTAGTCGGGCATATCGCGGCTCTTGTTACACTTGGTCCTTGTCGAATAATCGGCATTTAGTTCCGCGCTGTTCGACCCTGAGTCGCTCCTTCCCTAATCAATTGCAAACTTGCCTGCTGTTTACGTCGCACAACACGTCAACCTCTTCGTCCCTCTTTCCCTTTCCATCACAGACCTTGAATGATGCTGACTGTACGATTTGTATCAGCTGGCTTCGTCTCAGTGCGATCTGCGACCATCATCATATGTAAATAAGTGTACAATGTAAACTCGTACTGCTCACCTCTCACCTCATTACACTACTCGAGACAATACCACTTGTACTATCTCCAACACAGTCTACCTCTCGCTCGCACGGACATTGGTCCCGTTTCGCTTCAGCAAAACAGCTCCTGTAGCTCACTCCTTTCATCTACAGAGTATTGTGTTTTGCTTCCTCTTCCCAATACTCTACTCTCTGGTCTCCTCTCGTCTTTAGCTCCTTTGTTGCCGTTGTAATCCTCCCGGCGATAGTCACTGCGGTGGCTTTATTCCGTCCAGCCTATCTCGTCTATCCGCCGCCAGCTTGCTCGCTTTTCGGAGAGAATCCATATCAGCAAGTATGGGTTCGTCTTGTGTTTCCTGCCGCCCGTCTTTGTAGTTCTGTCCCTCTACCCCGTACTGCACTCTACTGTGATTACTCTCATACTGTCTGTGCTCGACTTGGCCAGCCACTTCTACTCTGTTCTGTCTCGCTCGCCACCGTCACTCAGCTATTTGATTTTCTAGTAACAGACTTCCCATGCTCATATTCGCCCATGCTCTTCCACATCTTCCACATGGCATCTTTATTGCTATCTACCAATTTACCAACTTACCAATAATGTCTTCTTTGTCAAAACACAATCGCCTGCTCTCTATTGCACGCCATCTTCTTAGAACAACGACTCTGTACGGTTAACTGGGTATTATTACTCACTCCTCTGCTCCTGCCGTCGCTGTGCGCTTCTTTGTGCCCAAATTGGCAGTCACGGTGCTACCACCCCAGGCCCCAAATAAATATAAATATATGTATAATTATGCAGCTAAATCCGATAAATTAGTACACAGTTAATCGATAAATTCCACCTAGGCTCCCAAGCTAGCTCTCTTCGTCCCCGGCCTCTCTTCTCTCTTCTTCCTCTTTTCTTCTTCCACTCTGTCCGCTCCATTCATCGCTTTCGTCTCCGACATACATAGTAATACTTACTCCATACGCTGGGGACTGTCTCTCCCACGCTTGACGCTTTGCTCGGTATTACGCTTGACTGAGCACCAGCAGAGCACGCTTCTCACTTCTCGTCTCCTCCAATCCTCCTCCTTCCTTTCTCACCTCTCTAGTTACTCCGCCGCCTCCGCCTCTCCTTTGAACCCCCCTCCCGACTCTACGATTATCACGACATTCCATCTTCTCCTTCTTTTCATTCTTCATTCTTCATCCCCCATCGTGCCTCACCTTGATATTGCATCATCGCCATTCGCCTGGATCACTCTCTCTTCACTTTCGCATCGACTCCCAGCTCACCTCCCAGCTCACCTCCCAGCGACTCTCCACTTTTCAACCACCAGCTGCGCTCTCTCTCGGCTTCTTTCGTGGGCAGCCTGCTGCTCTCCCGCCCGCAGCTCGGTGACCTGAACCCGTCATCGCCTCGGTTTCGGCAGACTCGATCGACTTGGGCTGTCCCGACTTTGTCCTGCTTACTGCTACCCGAAAGCTCTACATTTACGCCTTTACGATTCTACGCCTCCACGACCACACCACGCTTCTTTTTTTCGCATCTGACGCTCTGAACGCCCCAAACGGACAGCTGCTGAGCGCACTTCCGTCAATACATTTCTAACCGAAGCTACCGGAAACCGACACTTTCTCGGCAGCTCCCCGGACAGCGCAAATAGCGTCCCACCATTGCGCCTCTCTCCTATATCGACAACTACTGCGTCTCCCTAAACAACACAAGCCCTCGCAGAGCATCTGCGACCAACGACATGATGGGGGCGTGCATGAGCTCAAACAGCGAGGAGGCAGAGCAAAAGAAACGGAGCCAGAAAATCGACAAAGACCTCGAGGAGGACTCGAGACGGCTACGGAGAGAATGCAAGATTCTCTTGTTGGGTATGTAGTGACTTTACTCATGTTCTGATTGAATTAGTAGTCGAAAATACTAACTCTACAGGATCTGGCGAGTCGGGAAAGTCGACAATTGTCAAACAGATGAAGATTATCCACCTCAAGGGCTATTCCGACGACGAACTCTACAGCTACCGCTCGACCGTGTTTAAGAACCTCCTCGAGTGCGCCAAGGCCATGGTCGCCGCAATGCGCCAGTTCGACATTGAGCCCCAGAGCGAGGAGACTCGTGTGGCTTGTGAATTCCTGCTCAACTACAGCCTCGGTGTCGGCCCGCAACCAAACATTGACGCCAAGGTGGGCGAGGCTGTGCTGACGCTGTGGAACGACCCAGCTCGCATTGAGCTCATGACCCGCCAGACCGAGTTCTACCTAATGGACTCGGCCGGCTACTTTTTCGAGGAGGCGAAGCGCATCGTCGATCCCGACTATATCCCCAACGAGATGGACGTGCTGCGCGCAAGAACCAAGACGACGGGTATCTACGAAACGCGGTTCCAGATGGGCCAGCTCAGCATACACATGTTTGACGTGGGCGGCCAGCGGAGCGAGCGCAAGAAGTGGATTCATTGCTTTGAGGATGTGACGTCGATTATCTTTTGCGTGGCGCTGAGCGAATACGACCAGGTGCTGCTGGAAGAGAGCAGCCAGAACCGCATGATGGAGAGTCTGCTGCTATTTGACTCGGTGGTCAACTCGCGCTGGTTTATGCGCACCAGTATTATTCTGTTCCTCAACAAGGTCGACATCTTCAAGCAGAAGCTCAGCCGGTCGCCGTTGGGCAACTATTTCCAGGACTACTCGGGCGGCGACGACACCAACAAGGCGGCCAAGTACTTGCTATGGCGCTTCAACCAAGTCAACCGTGCACACCTGCACCTATATCCCCAGTACGTTTGTTCTATTCTTTTCTTTTCTTTTCTTTTTCATCATTGTGAAGAGGTATTGAAGTGGTTATGCTAACGACGATAGCTTGACCCAGGCCACAGATACATCAAACATCCGCCTTGTGTTTGCGGCAGTCAAAGAAACCATCCTCAATAACGCCCTGAAGGACTCGGGTATCTTGTGATAATTACAGAAGATCCTCTCAGCAGCATTCAGCAGAGATGGACGGCCGCGGCATGAACCCCCCTACACGAAACCCTTTACTTCAATCTCGACTCGACCCCAGCCTCGGCACGAGCTCGATCGCAAACTGGCTTCGATTTGATATTCTATACCCCTACACCCTGCGTTATGTTCTCGTCCAGGTCGATTGATCGACTGCGCTACTCAAAGAGGGTATCATATACCGATAACGGCACTATGGTCTTGACCTTTATTCCAATCATTCTCTTGGTTATTTGGCTTCTCATGCCTCTTTACCATCCCATCTTGCTTTTCTTTCTCAGCATGACAAACAGGCGTTGTTGGATAGAGATGGCATACCTTTCATGCCTCTTCTCTTGATTTCTTTTATTACTTATTACTTTGCTTATCTTTTCTTTTCTGTGTTTTGTTTTTACGGCACGCTCGCTTGTTACCCTAATCCATTGACGTTTTATGACACTTTACTTTGTTTTGCCTGCGAGCTGAGAGGCGTTTGCAGGCTGTCAGTCAGACCTTGGGCCTTGGCCAGTTTTGTCTTTTGTCGCTTCCTTAATTTTTTGTCTGATGTTATCTTTCATTGCTTGGAATCGAATCTTGCTTGCCTTGCTATCGTTGCCGTCTAGCAGCATAGGACGTGGATAGAAGTATGTTCTGTCCATGTGCCTCATCTTATGCCTTGCCCCGTTGTCGCCTCGTGCTCTGCCATACTTGGCATATATGGCTACTTTACTGATTATCACTTCAACTACAACAAGCTTCCTGCAGGTATAAACCATGCTCTCTGTGACTGTTCCTTGACCTCTTTGCTCTTGACCGATTGATGCCGTTGCCAGTAGCCTAGATTGCTTGTTGTTGGTCTGCTGGAATTAAGCCAGCACGGCTGTACTATAGTATGTTGATCTTGATTGAATAACGACCAGAATTAATGCTGTGGCATTGTAGCGCTTTCCTACGAACAACTATCACAGATGTTGTCATATCACGTCGCATGCACAAGATGCAACATCTTACGATAATTGCAATAGTACTGATACAAGGAAGGCCCTACTCCCAAAGAGGAAATCACGCTAATAGCCGGGCCACTCGCCAGCAGTAGTGGAGCTTGGAGCTCGAGTGTGCCTGGACTTTGCCACTGGACTGTGGTATTAGCAGCTTTTACTCGGTGGTCATGCACTTGTTGCCATTGTTGATTTATTGCTAGCATGCACAGCAAAAGTAACGCAAGTGCTGGCCATGTTCACGAATTGGCCGTGTCGTCGTTGGTTGAGTGCCTCGTTTGCAGCTTCAGAGCGGTCCGTCTGCTCGCACCTGCCGTGGTTGACTATACATTGCTGACTAAGAAGATCGTCTGTCACGACCTCGGTCTTCGTCTCCAAGCTTGAGAACAGCCATGCAAAGCACCGGACGCAAGGCACCTAGATCAAAGGGAAGCAAAAGAAAGATACTCGCCATCCATGCCCGATGCTGCCACACTGAGACAAGCATTCGATCTCTTCCCCATTCCATCTGCATTCCATTGCAACTAGCATGGTCTGTTCTTTGAGACTGAGACACCTGGACAGCCAGCTGGCACAGTATGGATTATGTCTTCGTCTGTCTGTGTCTCTCGGACCAGCTGCTGCAATGCCAATGGGCTATTTCATTGTTCCTTGTTGCCTGTCTTACAACCCATTTCCCCTGGCTACGCCTCCGGTTCTGCCGCCGGCCTTGCACTCCCTCCCACCAGCAGCCGGCACACGTTCCCAATTCCATACATCCACACTGGCCGCAGTCTCAAGATAGGCACAATCCGGTT
This sequence comes from Ophiostoma australiae, assembly GCA_022392945.1. NCBI lineage: Eukaryota > Fungi > Ascomycota > Sordariomycetes > Ophiostomatales > Ophiostomataceae > Ophiostoma > Ophiostoma australiae. Next base: position 1,024,953 of record JAKRGJ010000002.1, on the reverse strand, counting down.
CTCCAATTCTGCTGCTTTATTTACAAATAAGCTGATAGCTCTCCCTTGCTACCCCGCCTCTGCTGGCAATATCTCAACCTCTAGATACTGCACAGATACTGCGAAAGTCCATCAATTCCTACAGAGAGGCGAAATGGCATCGGCCGATCGCACCTTCCTTGCACACGTCTATATATTTATGTAACTCACTTACAGCGATATGCACGTCTTATCTCGATAACAGCTTGCCAGTGCATCTGCGGCCACCATCATGCACTTTTGCATCCTACGGCTCTGGACTCTTTTGTGCTTGGCTTGTAACGGGTCTCAGACAAATATTGTGTACGGTGGAAAGCTACTTGTTCTCGTGCCGGCCAATCCCCATGCAACGTACACGCCCGTTGCAGATACGGTGCAGCAAGACACAAGCTACAAGATGCAAGATGAGGGGAAATGCCATACACATTCCAAGTCTTACCTACACCTACTTCCGACTACAACTACACACACCCACTCGCTCTTACCTAATGAAGCTATTTCAGTTCCTTCCCTTGCTATTGTAAACTATCAGAATCTACCAGGGCCGCCGCTTCCGCTTCTGTCCCAAGCTCCTGTCCTCTCTTGTCCTTTTCTTGTTTGCCCTCCCCTCTCTCTCTCCCCGCCCACCTTTCTCATGCTCGCGTCCTCCAGCTCTCCCCCCTTCGTAATTGCCTCGTATTATATTCTCTCGTATTCTTGAGCTTCCCTTTTTCTTCTTTTCTTCATCATCTGCCTTTTCGCACATCTTCCCATCTTTCCATAGCAACCTGTCGAAGGGTATTCGCCACCCATCTCAGTCGATACAAGCATATAGCTCATCCGCCATCCACCTGGATAGCTTTATCGTCTTATCTATCAGATCAGACCACCATTTGGCCGTCACATAAAATCGTCCTGCTTGCCGCCTCGTTTGTCTGTCTGTCTGTCTGTCTGTCTGTCTGTCTGTCTGTCTGTCTGTCTGTCTGTCTGTCTGTCTGTCTGTCTGTCTGTCTGTCTGTCTGTCTGTCTGTCTGTCTGTCTGTTTCCCTCCTGCTCATCTTCTTCTGTCCTATTTTGAACATTCTCGTCGTTTTATTATCCGTCACTCAATAAACATACCATGGCCGAACTTCCCACGCGCGAGCGCCGTCCGTCGGCTAGTGCTCCCATTGCCGAGATCCAGGGCTCTGTCAGCCCAGCCGGCATCACTCGGCCCAAGCACCGCCGTACCTTTACCGGCTTTGGTGCCCAGGAAATCAAAGGTGTTGAGGCGTCTATCCCCGAAGGCCAGCGCCAGGCCTGGCTCAAGCACCAGATCACCGGCTTCGAGGACAAGGACGATTTCGAAAAGTCCGTTGTGCGGCATGTTGAGACCACGTTGGCTCGCAGCATGTTCAACTGTGATGAGACTGCCGCCTACGCTGCCACAAGTCTTGCTTTCCGTGACCGTCTCGTCATTGAGTGGAACCGCACCCAGCAGCGCCAGACGTTTGCCGACTCCAAGCGCGTCTACTACCTCAGTCTCGAGTTCCTCATGGGCCGTGCCCTGGACAATGCCATGCTCAACATTGGCCTCAAGGATGTAGCCAAGGACGGTCTGTCCGATCTCGGTTTCCGTGTTGAGGACATTATCCAGCAGGAGCACGATGCTGCTCTGGGCAATGGCGGTCTCGGACGGCTGGCTGCGTGCTTCCTCGACAGCCTGGCATCTCTCAACTACCCGGCATGGGGTTATGGCTTGCGCTACCGCTACGGCATCTTCAAGCAGGAAATTATCGACGGCTATCAGGTCGAGGTGCCTGACTATTGGCTCGATTTCAACCCCTGGGAGTTTCCGCGCCATGATGTGACTGTAGACATTCAGTTCTACGGCAGTGTCAGCAAGACCACTGATTCCTCGGGCAAGATCACGGCGCACTGGGAAGGCGGCGACACTGTGCGTGCCGTGGCGTACGATGTGCCAATCCCTGGCTTTGCGACACCATCGACCAACAACCTGCGTTTGTGGTCCAGCAAGGCTGCTAGTGGCGAGTTCGATTTCCAAAAGTTCAACAATGGCGACTACGAGAGCTCGGTGGGCGACCAGCAGCGCGCCGAGACCATCAGCGCCGTGCTGTACCCTAACGATAACCTAGACCGTGGCAAAGAGCTGCGCCTCAAGCAGCAATACTTTTGGGTCGCAGCATCGCTGTACGACATTGTGCGCCGCTTCAAGAAAACGAAGCGTGCGTGGCGCGAATTCCCCGACCAGGTGGCCATCCAACTCAACGACACACACCCCACGCTGGCCATTGTCGAGCTGCAGCGTATCCTGATCGATCTGGAGGGCCTCGACTGGGACGATGCCTGGACCATTGTGCAAAAGACGTTTGGCTACACAAACCACACTGTGCTTCCCGAGGCGCTGGAGAAGTGGTCGGTTGGGCTGTTCCAGCACCTGTTGCCGCGCCACCTACAGATTATTTACGACATCAACATGTACTTTTTGCAGTTTGTGGAGCGGTCGTTCCCGCAAGACCGCGACATGCTGCGCCGCGTGTCCATCATTGAGGAATCGCAGCCCAAGATGGTGCGCATGGCGTACCTCGCTATTGTGGGCTCGCACAAGGTCAACGGAGTGGCTGAGCTGCACTCGGACCTGATCCGGACGACCATTTTTAAGGACTTTGTGGCCATCTACGGCCCGGACAAGTTTGTCAATGTGACCAACGGCATCACGCCGCGCCGCTGGCTCCACCAAGCCAACCCTGGGCTGTCGAACCTGATTGCTACCAAGGCAGGCGGCTCGGAGCACTTCTTGAAGGACCTGACGCTGCTCAACAAGATTGAGCTCTCGGTGGACGACCCGGCGTTCCGCAAGGAGTGGGCGGCTATCAAGCTGGCCAACAAGACACGCTTGGCTAACTACATCAAAGACACCACGGGTGTTGTGGTCAGCTCCAAGGCGCTTTTTGATGTGCAGGTGAAGCGGATCCACGAGTACAAGCGGCAGCAGATGAACATCTTCGGCGTGATCCACCGCTACTTGACGCTCAAGTCGCAGACGCCCGAGGAGCGCAAGAAGGCACAGCCGCGTGTCAACATCTTTGGTGGCAAGGCGGCGCCAGGCTACTGGATGGCGAAGCAGATCATCCACCTAATCAACAGCGTGGGTGCAGTAGTGAACAACGACCCTGATACTGGTGATGCGCTCAAGGTGATCTTCCTGGAGGACTATAATGTGAGCAAGGCCGAGATGATTATTCCTGCGTCGGACCTGAGCGAGCACATCTCGACAGCGGGTACAGAGGCGTCGGGCACGAGCAACATGAAGTTTGTTCTCAACGGCGGACTGATTATTGGCACTTGCGACGGCGCCAACATTGAGATTACGCGCGAGATTGGCGAGGAGAACATTTTCCTATTTGGCAACCTCGCGGAGGACGTGGACGATCTCCGACACAACCACACGTACGGCGGTGAGCACAAGATCGACGCGAGCCTGGCCAAGGTGTTTTCTGCGATTGAGAGCGGCACGTTTGGCAGCGCGCAGGATTTCTCAGGCATGATCACGGCGGTGCGGGACCACGGAGATTTCTACCTGGTGTCGGACGACTTCCACAGCTACCTGGAGACGCAGACTCTGGTGGACAAGGTGTATGCGGACCAGGAGGCGTGGGTGAGCAAGTGCATCACGAGCGTTGCGCGAATGGGTTTCTTCAGCAGCGACCGTTGCATCAACGAGTATGCGGAGGAGATCTGGAACATTGAGCCATTGAAGCCGGAGTCGGCTGCGGGCGTCGGCAAGGGCGAGCTGTAGGAGGAGTGAGTCGAGATGCCTTGTTTTGGTGGTTTCTTTGGGCAGAGCAGAATCTGTGTTGATGTGTTTGAGTTGCGTTTTGTGTTACTTCTTAGCCTCCTTCTGCCTGCGAGCCTGCTTACCTTGGCCGGCCGGGGCTAGCCATTTTGTTGTCTTATCATGCTGTCTTAATTTCACATCTTACGTTTCCGTGCCCTGATTATTGGCAGCCACTACTACTATTGTGTGTTCCTAGTACTGCCATGCGACTGCTACTGTACTTTGTGCCCGCAGTTCCGGTCACCTTTCAAGGTCAAGCTCTGCGACGAAGGATCTGTGCTCCAGTCCAGTCTGGACCCTTCAAGGGGAAATATGTGCTGTCTTCAACATAGTATGTATCCATTGATCTATTTTAGGGTGTTTTGGTTTGTCCTGTGCACTCCATTGTTGTTGTCTTTTTCATTATTACTTTATATATTTATCTACTGCTCTATTGCTCTCCTCTTCTCCTACTCGTCCATCTTCCGTCCGGTGCTGCTTCCGTGATAGGGGAGCTGGCCCGGCTGCGAGCTTGACAACTACACGCAGATACAGTACAACATGCAGCGAGTAACGTTGGCTCGTCAGCTACTGAGTAAGACTAGCTCGGATACGGGTCTCATGAGCAGTCTGGCTATGCATTTTCATACAAAACGAGGCAAAGATGGAAAGACGCCGACGCATAGACACTGCACAATGACGGAATGGCGTTTTCTGCTCTGTGTTCCTGTATTCATGTGTTTCTTCGCTTTTTCTGTTTATCATATCTCCGCTGTGGCTGCGTGCCGTTCAGCCCCTGCTTAGCATGACAGCACACAGTGAGGAGGGGGTTGACGACGATAGCTTCCCGTAAGTGTAATTCGCTATCAACCACTTTGTACATAGTGCTAACGCGCTCCTTCCCTATTGCGCCTTTATCTTTTGGCACGGTAGCTGACTCAACCACGATACGACGCTGCCCTTACCATCAATGATGTCATTGTGCATATGCCTCCTTTTCTGTGCCTTTTTGCTGTGCTTTCTCCGTGTCTCTTTGCGCTTGCACAGCCTGCGTTCGCTACATCGTATTCCCTAGTAGACATGGTTTTAAAATTCTGCAAACTTCAATGGACGGATGGCCTTCCTTGGTTCTGGTCGTATTGTGTATGTATCTCTGCGTCTTTGCGTTCGGCCCTGGCATAGCGTCTTAGTTGGAAAGCGATGGCGTGTCAACAACGGTGCGGCAGTGACAGGTCCGCAGTGACACGATAACAGTGTGAAGTATTGTAAAGAACAACTGAAAAGACACAATACGAAAAGACGCAGACATGAAAGAGGCAAACCTATTTTGGAATGGGAGGCCCTGGAGGGGCGGAAAAGGTCCCTGGACCACGTGAATCAATATACTAAAATAGGCAGCTAGACTCTGAAAATCTGTAGGCAGAAAAGAGATTGAAAACATAATAAGAAGAAAAGAAGAAAAAATATGAATTGACGTCGTGGTGAGCGTGGGGTTGAGACTGCTGTTGCTTGCTTTCCACGCCTTGGTCTGGCCCGTGCTCAGTCTATTAGGAAAGCACTGACGTCATAGACTGGACAAGCAGGCAATGGCGCAATAATCATATACATATGTAGTAGAACCTACGGCAGCAAAAACTCAAATGAGAAGCTCGCAAGCAGAATGGGAAGGCGCCCGGCAGGCCCAACCGCTATGGTGGATGGTGGGGTAGAAGCGAGAAGAAGGGGAATAAGTCACACCGCATTTCAATTCGAGCTGCAGCACTCTAGGTACCGTATGTGCATACTGTATTTAACATATCTTACTGGATAGCTCTCGACGTTGAATGCTCAAAGTCGAAAGTCGACTTGCCGTGTCTGCTGAGCTTGCTGTACATGGTATGTAACATGTGCGCCGGAGAAAGTGCTCCTTTTATGAATAAAGTATTTTATTTTGTAGATGGGTTTAATGGGGTTATTCGTGACGGGGAGCCGTGCCTGCCCTTTCTGTGTCTAGACCTGTGCCTTCAAGGCCACTGATTTGGTAATCATGGATCTCAAGCCAAGGGCCTCGCGGGATGCTATTCATGCAAAATGCATGCAATGTCGGCCCAACATCTGAGGCTACGGAATAGCCTGGCGGAACGCTCCGTGTCGGGGGAATGCAAATGCAATGCAAAATGAACAGGACGATGATATCACAGGACAGGCCGGACAAACACGAGAGATGATCAGGGTCTATTTTGTATATAACGGGACGACTGTGTTGCATGTAGACTGACACTGAAGATATAAGATTGAGAGAGTAGCTACAGAGGATCTCAGTACCAACAGCTCAACTCTGCAACGCCCATCTACAGTACTTCAACGGCCAGACCAACATCGTTACCATCAGGCAACACCCGCTCGACGATCAGGGCACTCCATCTCGGCGTGATTTCTTTTTTGTTCCTATTTCTATCGTTCTCCTGTATTTTTTACTTCTGCATCTGTGTCGAGATTTAACAACGCCTTTCACACACATTGCCATCTTATATCCTCATACCCTCTCATATCCTCTCATCTTCTAGCCTCCCACTACGGAGCAGTTTTAGGAAGGCCCCACTTTCCACCTCAACGATCGAGCAGAGCGCGGCACACACACCACCGCAATCTCGCCCCAGGCGCAAAACCACAGAAAACGGGCCTGATTTGCCCTCTAGATCTCGATCGCCACAGACCGCGACTAGACAGATTTTGAATATTGATATTTTGAGTTTGATACTTCGATATTTCGATATTTCAATATTTCGATAATTCGATATCATTTCGATATTGTGTGGTCTTTTGACATTCGATATTCGCCATTGCACTATCAATCTACGGGCTTGCCTTTTATCCTCTTTCCAGTCCTTTTGCTGCTATTCTTTGGGCTCTTCTCCTTTTGTCGCTGCTCTTGCCCGGCCAATCACCCACTAACACCTTGCTCTGATCGCTCCTTCCCAACGCCGACTCGACATCGTGATCCGTGATCGATTTCGGAAAGAAGCTCCTTCCCTGGACCAGCATTCGCCACCCCAATCCCAATTCTCTACCCAATCCCAACAGCTGATTATGTAAGTTTCCATTCTTCTCTTCATTCTTCTCTTCTGGTCTCGTCTCGTCTCTTGCCATTTTCGTAACTGCCTTCGTTCGCTCTTTCCCATATCAGTATTGTTTCCACCATTCCATCTTTGGCGATCAGCACTAACACAGTCAGCGCAAGACAGCCCGCTTTCAGACTTTTGGACAGCTTTTCCCACTAAAGATATTGGGCACAGCAACCTAGTCTCAGTGCTGTATCTCGGTTTCTCAGTGTCTCAGTGTCTGGGTGTCTCGGTGTCTCACCCGGCTTCAGCACTGCAGTAGGCTCCTTCCCAACAGCCCCTCGCGACGCCCACGCCCCAAGGACTGGACAGCAAACACCCGCATATAGACCAAACAAAGACTAGCCTTTTCAGTCCGTCTTTAGTTCCTACTCTGGAGTTCCTAGTTCCTAGTCCTAGTCACTAGCTACACACATTCCCCTCTTGCCTCAAAAGGCCCGCTACAACGGACTTTTCGCAACCTCTGTCTTGCCTATCCTCTATTCTGTTCTCTACCTCTGTTCTCTACCTCTATTGTCTACCTATTCTCTGGCATACTCTACCTCTATTCCTCTTTCGATTCCATTCCTGACGTTTTAATCTCTCTCCATCCTCTTCATCCCACACTCTACACTCTATCTCCTTCCCTCTCTGCCACGCATTCTCACTCACTTCTGCCCTTGCTCGACGTCACCTCTCCAACCCTCGCATCCCTCGAAAACCTCGTCGTCGTCAACCCCCCTCGTGACTTGACGGCTAGACGACTTGACGACTTGGCCGAGTACCCAACACGCCACACCTCTGCAGACCAGACCAGACTGCACGCCACCGACCACAGACACACAATTACACGGAGACACAACGCACAAAGCAGACCACCAGCTAGATCCGCTCTGCATTGAAGAACCAGCTCGCAGCTGTCCTCATCTTGTCTCGACTTTGACCACCGCATCTTCACCCCTCACCCCCGTCACACTTTGTTGCTTCACCCAAGCCTCATACAAACCACATCCCACATTCACAATGGCCGAGTTCATCCGCACCCAGATCTTTGGCACGACGTTTGAGATCACGTCCAGGTATGTTTTGCTTATGAGCTCTTCTCGTCTGCCAATCTTCAACCCCAGCTAACGCCTCGCAGATACTCCGACCTACAGCCTGTGGGCATGGGCGCATTCGGTCTCGTGTGCTCGGCGCGCGACCAGCTGACTGCCCAGAATGTTGCCATCAAGAAGATCATGAAGCCCTTTAGCACCCCCGTGCTGGCAAAGCGCACCTACCGCGAGCTGAAGCTGCTCAAGCACCTCAAGCACGAGAACGTCATTTCGCTGTCCGACATTTTCATCTCGCCGCTCGAGGACATGTAAGCTCCGTCTTTGTTTGTCTGTCCTGCGTGTGTGAACATTGCTAACAAAACTCAGCTACTTTGTCACCGAACTGCTGGGCACGGATCTGCACCGCCTTCTCACATCCAGACCACTCGAGAAGCAGTTTATCCAGTACTTCCTCTACCAGATCATGCGCGGCCTCAAGTACGTGCACTCGGCCGGTGTTGTCCACCGCGACCTCAAGCCCAGCAACATTCTCGTCAACGAGAACTGCGATCTCAAGATTTGCGACTTCGGCCTGGCCCGCATCCAGGACCCCCAGATGACCGGCTACGTGTCGACACGCTACTACCGCGCGCCCGAGATCATGCTCACGTGGCAAAAGTACGACGTCGAGGTCGACATCTGGAGCGCCGGCTGCATTTTCGCCGAGATGCTCGAGGGCAAGCCGCTGTTCCCCGGCAAGGACCATGTCAACCAGTTTTCCATTATCACAGAGCTGCTCGGCACCCCGCCCGACGACGTCGTCGACACCATTGCCAGCGAGAACACGCTGCGGTTTGTCAAGTCGCTGCCCAAGCGCGAGCGGCAGCCGCTGAGCAACAAGTTCACCAACGCAGACCCGTCGGCCATCGACCTGCTAGAGCGCATGCTGGTCTTTGACCCCAAGAAGAGAATCACCGCCACCGAGGCGCTGGAGCACGAGTACCTGGCACCCTACCACGACCCCACAGACGAGCCCGTGTCCGACGAGAAATTTGATTGGAGCTTCAACGACGCCGACCTGCCGACGGACACATGGAAGATTATGATGTACTCGGAGATCCTCGACTACCATAATGTCGAGAGCGCCGTGAGCGGTGTTGCTAGCAGCATCGACAGCAGTAGCACGGCGGTCGACATCAACGGCAGCGCCGAGGTCGGTGTCGAGTACTAGTGCTGCGGCTGCGGCTGAGGCTGAGGCTGAGGCTGAACTGGAGTAGGAGTCACCGGTTTGCTTGCTATTGACATGGATATAAACGAAACGGGTACATGAACGGTTTTTTGTCTTTGTTTTGCTTTGTTTCTACTTTGCTTCTGCTTTGTTTTTGCTTTTCTCTAATCATACTCATTTATGCTTGCCATCGACATGTTCTTGACCCTTCTTGTTGTTTATCATCTCTTCGGTTATAGTGCTTTTTCTCTTTTCTTTTGTCCTGTTTTTCTTCTCTGTTTTACTGCTCATCTGATCTGATCCCACCTGATCTTCTCTGATCTCCCATATTCACTCTCTGTCTGTTTCTTTTCTTCTTTTCCTTTTTCTGTTTTCCCTTCTCTCTTTTCTCTTGTCTTACCATCGCCCTTCCTGTACAGAGTATTACACAGCATGCAAATACGACGCGAAAGCAAAAGCAAACTACAAATTATCAACACTCTGTGAAACCTTCACACAGTTCATATGTCGGATTATGCATTGCATCTATCAATCAGACTCTGCGCTCTATCAGACAATCGCAACTCTGGAATGTGTACGCGCTAGAGGCATGCGGCCGGCTTCCCCGTCATCTCGCATCTCTTTCCCATCTCCCTTGCTTCATCTTCTATTTCTTCTTCTCTAATGTCTCCCAGTTGTCCGATCTTCGTCTAATGATTAGCCTTTTCAGTCTGCCCATGCCCATCCTTGTCTTATCCGTCCGTCATTTCCTCCCGCCGTATCCTCAACACCATCAGAGCTTAGTCTTTACCCGGATGACGTCGATCTTACCGGCACTCGCTCTTCCATGTCGTCTTGGGGTACTATATGCTATCCCTCATACAGAGTACACACCACTGCAGCAGCAAACTACTCGTGTCGTCGACATCGACAGAAATTGATTTGCGTCACAGCTTCCTCTGGACCTCTCCTCCTCCACTGTGGACTGCATCGTGGGTCGGACAAAGAAGCTACAGGTCGACACTAGACTCTGGGAAATTGCATGAAATTAACATGGGGCTGTAATACTCTGTACAGAGAATTAGTTATGGCATACTCTGTACAGATGCTTATGCTTCAAAGTGGTGACGTAAAAGGGGCATTCGTGGAGCATGTGCCTGGAATGTGTAAATATACATGAGTGGTAGAAAGAGGCAAGAGGGAGGCGAGGGAAAGGTCTTAAAAGTGAAGCTCACAAAAGCATAATTGCCCATATAAATATAATACAAATTTAATATGTCAAATGGACAGCGCAACACCGCCTTTTGCCGTGCAGCATCAATGTGTTCGCTCCTTCCTTTGTTCTGGAGGCCTGGCACTTTTTGACGTATTTTATTTCATTGGTTGATTTAAATTATTCTGGCTGATTTTGGGTGCTCGATCGTTCTTTCCATCATTGACCATTGCTCGGCCTTGCTCTTTCCGCTTCTTCTGTTTCTGTTTTGTTGGGCACTCTTCAAACCAATACAGCAGGAGCACAAGGCTCAGACAGACTGTTCCTCCTGCAATAGTATTCATTATTACTCAATTCTCTCTCTCCCTCCCCAGCTCTTTGCCTCTACTCTTCTTTGCATCGTTTATCATCAAACATCTCCCCTCCCTACCTCTCTCCGACACTCCTGTTTGCGCTCTGACAGCCCACTAGAGCGCATCGCCCTATCCGCATTGATCCCCGCTTGTTGACAACTCCGACAAGGAATCCACCCAATCATTCGTCAATTCCGACCACCCTGGTCGTCTCGTCACTGTCTCCGTCTGTCTTTGTCGCTCCTGGTTCAGCTTCGACCAGCTTCGACCAGCTTTGACCTCAACGGCCGCCCCCCCTCCCCCCCTCCGCCATTCTTTTCAGCTGCTACCACGTTTGCTTGCTGGCCGACGCACACCTCCAGTCTGTCGACATCACCGCCGTCCACTGGGCCACACCTAAGCCCCAGCTCGGGACCACAGCGCACTCGGTAACTTGGGACTCCCGACACAGCAACAGCACACAGCATCATGGACACCACTACAACACCAATATCGCCATCTGCAGACGATGCAGACACGGCCAAGCCGGCCAAGCTTGCCAGTGCCATGGATGAAGTGGCAGAGAAGGGGGTAGAGATTGAGGTAGAGGAGGAGGATCAGGAGGGGGTACCGGAAGAGGCAGAGGAGGAGACAGAGGAGGAGGCAGAGGAGGAGGCAGAGGAGGAGGCAGCTGAGAAACAAAAAGACAGGGAGGAAAATGAGGAGGGGCAGAAGGTGCAAAGTGTGCAGAAAGAGCTGAAGCAAGCAGAGGAAGAACAGCTGAATACATCAAATGGATCTGCCGCAGAATCAGGAGAGATGGAGGAAACGAAGGGGGAGGAGGCCAAGGAGGCAGAAGAGAGCGAGGATGAGGAGAAGGAGGAAGAAGAGAAAGACGAGGCACAGCCAGACACTCAGGAGAACGACGTTGCAGACGAGAAAGACGTGCCGCCGCAAGTCCCCGAAAAGCCTGTACTCCCCGAAAAAGAAGAGAAGCCGGCCGTGCCAGAAAAGCCAAAGCCCGAAAAAGCACTGCCGACAATCCCCCCTATCGACACCATTGCCGCCGCACCCTCAGCTATGCTCTCCGCTACCGGCCTGGCCACCGGCAGGAGCCTGCTCCCAAATATGCCCCGCTCGCCGGCTTCGTTTGCCCCCAGCTTCAGCCCTCTGCTCTGCGTTGTCGACTTCCACCATGCTCGCGGACCCGAGGTCGAGATGTGGTTCGGCGCGGCTCCCAGCGAGGATCCTGCTATCCAGTATGACTGGCCCCTGCTGCCGTTTATGGCCCTCAGCGATGGCGCCCACGCAACAACTGAAGACTTTTCCTACTTTACCCTCCTAAAGCCGGGCGACAAGAGCCCCAAGTCCTCCTCTCTCTCCGAGAAGAACTCCGACACAATCTCCATCTCTCCTGCCGACTACGCGCCGAGCGCCAACTCGTATCCGACCTCCCTCTTTGGCATCTCCTGCACCCGCCAAATAGACGCCGCCCAGCTCCTGCATCGCCCTCCCGAAGTCACCCGTTCGACAGTCCAAAAGGCTGTTGTCGTCATTGCCGACAGTCCCCAGTTCTTTGGCATGCTCCGCGAGCGCCTCAGCATTGTCACCAAGGCATGGTTTGACCAGCGCGATTTTACCGACGTCGATATCCTGCGCCGCTTCCAAGAGTCGTTGGCCGAGGAGAAGGCACGCGGCGCTCTTGGCGGCGGCTTGATTGGCGGCGGCGGAGGGCGTCTGTCACCGAGTCCGAATGCAAACGACGACGAGGATCGCGACCAGTACCTCGGCATGAGCTTGCGCGAGCTGGTGCACGAGTTCAAGTGGCAGACGCTGGTGCTGCTCAAGTGCTGTCTGCTGCAGCCCAAGATGCTCTTCTTTGGCTCGCGCTGTGAACGTCTGTGCATGATGCAGTTCTCTCTAGTCTCGCTCATCCCTGGCCTGCTGCGAAATCTGCAGGACTGTGCTGCGCCCGAGCTCAATGCCTATGCCGAGAAGCTGAAGAAGCCCACCAGCCTTCGCACGAGCGACCGCAGCTCGCTTCTGATGTACATGGGACTGCCGCTGCAGATCTTTGGCAAGGGCAGTCTGTTTGGGCCTTACACACCCCTGCAGCAGCTCGATGTGCTCGCAGACGTCGGCACCAAGTCTTACATTGTCGGCAGCACTAACTCCCTCCTTCTCCAGCAGCGCGACCGCTACAGCGATATCCTCATCAATCTCGACGAGAAGACAATCAGTATCACATCCACTTCGCTTCGTGCAGCCCTCCAGCTATCTGTTGCTGACCGGCGCTGGATCGACTACATCACGCAAGAGGTCAACAACACGTGGGACGAAGCCAACCCAGGCCGGCCCAAAACCATGGGCTACGTCGGAAGTGAGGAGTTTATCCGCCTCCAGTTCGAGGAGTATCTCTTGTCTCTCATCTCGTCGGTCAAGTACCGCAACTACACCACAACAGTCAACCCACGCACCGGCCGCATTCCAGCGCCGCCCCTGCCGCACATTGAGGGCGATCCGTGTGTCGACTTTGGTGGCGACTTTATCGACTTTTGGTCCAAGGCCGAAAACTACCGTCTCTGGAACAACAACACCGACACACACATTTTTGAATTCGTCGAGCCCAAACACCCTTGTGCGGGCGGCCTATCGATGGACGACGTGCAGCGGCGCATCGCACAGCAGGTCCAGGACTTGCACCTAGACGAGCGTTTTCAGCAGGGTCGCGAGGTTATTGGCCGAAACATTGCTGCAGGCCGCGAGAAGGCTTCGACCATGTTTAATCGGTTCTATGCCGATATGGAGACACTGCGGGAGGCTCAGAAGAAGCGCGCAGAAGAGGCACGCCGGCAAGAAGCCAGCGCCAACAGCGACGCTGCATCGGGGTCAGGCGGGAGCGCCACCAGCGGCGAAGGGCCACAGACGTCGTCAGGAGGTGCTCCTGGCAATAGCAGCGAGTCGGCCAAGACACAGTCTGGCCAGACTGCCGGTGCGCGAGCAACAGCCTACGTGAGCAGCTGGGCGTCGTGGGCGGGAGAAAAGCGCAAGGCGTCGGGCTGGGGTCGGCCATCCAGCACTGCCACAGGTACTACATCTGCTGCTGAAAACACACCCCCCACCCCAACCCCAAGTGCTGGAAATAGCTGGAGCCTGCTGGGACGCCGTGGTGGCAACAACAACAACAACAATAGCTCCAGTAACAGCACCAATGGCTACAGTGTCCACCGCAACACCATGAGCAGCATGGCATCCGACGGGTCGTCGCTGCGCATGTCGGGCTCTTCATTCATGACCGGCTCGAGCGACACGACCAACATCAACCACAACGCCGGCAATCCTGCCGCACCCATTGGCGCCGAGGACTTCCCACCCGACATAATTATCCGCAATTTGGATGAAGAGCGCCCAGCCCGGCCCCCGTCCGCCGTGTCTGTCGAGGCCGAGTCGCTTCCTTCGACAGTGCCTGTCCCGGCGCCTGTTGTTGAGACTCTTCACGAGATTCCCGAGACTGCCGAGGCGGCAGAAAAGGCGGCAGAAACAGTAGACACGACAGAGGCAGAAACGCCCGCCGTGCAGGCGCAGCCCCCCAAGGACCAGCCCACAACCGCTGTAGGCTCTAAGGTGATGCTTCTCCCATGAATGTGCGCAAGATTGTTTAGTCATGCCAATTTCCTATCTTACATATACGCGGATCTTACATCAAGATGCATTTATACCATAAAGCCAGCTGCTTTGATTTTGTTGTCATTTTGTTTTTGTTTTTTCTGTTCTGCTCCTTTCTTGCTCTTCTTCTTGCTCTTCTCTTGTTGAATGCCAGACCATATCATCACGCTATATCATGCTATCAGACATATTCATACAGCCATGTTGTTTCAGAGAAAGAGAGATTTTGTTGTTTACTCGAGTAGCATTGCTTGCCGATAGCTAGATTTATAAAGTACATAGAGGAGAAGCAATGTTGCTTTGCCTAAAACGCTATCAGACTATCAAGGATATACCAAAGAAAGAAAGCAGAAAATGTTGCCAAAAGAGAGACCATGGGAGATGATCAAGAGCCGGTGTGCAACGAAGAGTCGGGTGTTGCCGCTGGAGAGAAAGGCGACGGCGTGGACAGTGTCGTCGAAGACGCGCCGACAGTGCTGCCACCGCCTCGGGCCCTTCTCAAGAGACGATGCTGCTGCTGCTGGTTTTGCTGTTGGTGTGCCCAGGCTTGCCGGCATACTTCCCGCATCCTGCGCTTGGGTGCCATGCGGCCGGTCATCAGCTCAAAAGACTCGATCGCCATCTCGCTGACGACTTCAAGCCCGTCCACAACCACCCATGTCGGCGATACCGTGTCCCGAATCGTCTGCATCTGTGCCACCAGCGGTGTAATAAGCGGCTCATAAGCAAGCTATGCGGTGTCGTTAGCAGTTGTAAAGATACCATGAAACAAAAGACATATATATCATGGAATTGGGGGCTTACCTCGACTACGACACCGCCCGTTGGGCTAGTGAGCCATTGCCGCGGCATCTCAAATTCGGCGGCTGGGCTTCCATCCATATTGATGGCTGGCACGCAGGACACGATCATGGTCGGTGGCTGAAACTCGATAGGCCACGGGTCAGATCTCGACGACAGCACATGGCACAGCGTGTGCACGGGCGAGCTGCCTGCGCCCGCACCCGAGCCGTTGACATGGCTCTGGCTCTGGCTCTGCGCCCAGTCGTTAAAGTGCTTGGCCACGTCGCGCGCGTGCTGTGGCGTCCGGTTGTATATGAAAATATGTCGACAGCCCATCCGAATCAGGGCATAAATGGCTGCCCGGGCCATGCCGCCGGCACCCACCACGAGGCCAGTCGTGCGGGACGGCTTTACTGCGTTGCGGGGACTCAGTGCCCGCTGCAAGCACCGGTGGATCGAGCTCCAGTCTGTATTGTCGCCGTAAAACTCGTTGCAGATGCCGGCCTTGTTGCGGGTCTTCACATGGTCCACAACGGCGCCAGTCAGTCCGCGCAAGGGCAGGATCACATTGACGGCACCGAGCGCAGACGCGTGCTGGCTCTCGAGCTGCAGGTACGGCCGAATAGCAACCTTGAAGGGCGCGGCCAGAGTCGCACCTCCAAAGTTCTTGTTGCCCGAGCTGCTTGTGGACAGGAACAGGCGGTGCAGGCCGTCGAGAGTCGTCTGCTGGCTGATTTGGAACGTGTGTGCCATGCCCAGGTAATTGAAGCCCGTAAAATGTATGGCCGGCGTGATCGAGTAGGCAATATTGGATCCGATGGTGTAGAACTGCAAGGGGTCCAGCTTTCCCATCTGGAAAAGCACCGCCGTGGCTGCCTTGAGCGTGGACACGACGGCCATGTGATCGCGCCGGTTCGGCACAGTCTCGGGCTTGACAGGGTTGAAAATGTTGTCCTGCATGGGCAACCGAGCACCTAGCAACGAATAGTCATAGGCAACTAGTGGCGGCCGCGGGTCCGGCACCATCTGGGCAACCTTGGCTTTGTACTTGAGCGGCTCTTCTGCCGGGCTGCCACCCGTACAGAAGCGCACGACACGCACAACGTTGCATCCCAGGTTCTTTGCACGCTCATAGTTTTGGACGTGGACGTGGGCAGACCACTGCGGCACAGTCAGGCCCGGGAAGATAAAGTCGCCCACAATGCTGATGCGGCCACGGCGTGCCAGGATGTGTTCTACAAGCTCGTTGTTCCGCTGCAGATCCAGGCTCAGGTACTCGACATTGAGCCTCAAGCCAAGTTCCAGCAGTTCCTTGTCCACGCGGTCGCGTTCCTCCTGCGGCCGGGTTCGCTCCTCACGGGGCGTCTCCTCCACGGTATAGATGATGGGCAGGACTAGGTTGCGACGGATCAGAGCAATCTGCCGTGCAATGACGTTGAACATGTCGTCGGGCCAGTGGTCGACAATGAACTCGACACAGTCGCCACTCGCCTCGAGCTCGTCCCATTCCACATCCATATCAAGCAGGTACGATAGGCGCAGGCGAAGATTGTACGAATGAGCGCGGAACTCTGGGGGCAGCGCATTGAGCGCAAAGGGGCTCTCCGACCACTGTCTCCGCCATGGTGGTTCCTGCAACAGGTCAAGAAACCGTGTGAAGTCTTCCTTGGCGTAGAACAGCCGTGATGGCGACCCTGCAGCAGGCCGGCTGCCCTGTGCTGTTTGGAGGCTGCTGGCACCGCCATTCGAGCTGCTGGGTGTGTTGTTGCTGCCGGTGCCGTTGCCGTTGCCGTTGCCGTTTGGCTGGTTATGGTCCCAGGGGCTGTTGGACCCGGTGCTGCTGGTGCCGCCAGCCGACTCTGCCGTAATAGAGCCCGAGAAGGACGGCGGGCCGCTGTATGGGTCGTGCAGGTTAAAGTACTCGAGGTTGGAGCACTTGCGATGGGCCTGGTCGGCAATGAGGAGCTGGTCGGCGCCTGCGTCGTCGAGGAACGGCAAGACGTGATCGCGCTCGCGGTGGACATAGATGACCGGGTGCGACTCGCTGTACACACGCAGCACATTGTGTGCATCCTCGGTCAGGGAGCTCATGCCACATTCGATAATGCATCGCGTCCGGTTGACCTCGAGCATCTGGCGAAACACCTCGGCGTTGCGCCGCGCAAAAGCCCCGATGCCATGCCGGCTGAGAAACTGTGCGCGCGACACTCCCGTCACCTGTTCAAAATAGTGGTCGTCTGTCACAAGCCGCCGCCGCAAGTGCATGGCCCCGATAAAGCCCAGTGTCCGCTTGCCTGCACCACGGCAGCCGACCAACACAATGGATGCATCGTGCTCAAAGACGCGCTTGTTAGCCGGCGGCACAGTGATGGGCGTTTCCGCCGGGATTGCCGCCATGGGAGAGGGTGCCAGGGCAGTGGCTAAGCAGGGTCGCCCAAGCAGCTTGTCGTGTTTTGCTTTTGCGTATCCGGCCGTGGTGTCTGTTCAGCTGTCTTTTGGGTCTTGTTGTCTTTTCGATGGTGCTGCCGTCCAGCAAAGCGCAGAATGCCGAGCGCTGTCAATAGAGCTCCACCAGTCTATTTTACTGTTGACAATACTAGCATAATCCAGCTGCTACTTCATTTGATCTTGTCGTCAGTCGTCGTCGTCGTTATTGTCGTC
Source organism: Ophiostoma australiae (assembly GCA_022392945.1). Taxonomy (NCBI): domain Eukaryota; kingdom Fungi; phylum Ascomycota; class Sordariomycetes; order Ophiostomatales; family Ophiostomataceae; genus Ophiostoma; species Ophiostoma australiae. The sequence goes on along the minus strand of JAKRGJ010000002.1, from coordinate 1,007,163 downwards.
GTCGTCGTCGTCGTCGTCGCCGTCGGTCCGCGAGTCTCGTCACAAGCTGTACAAGCAGCAGTGGCGCAAGCAGAGGTGAGCTAGTTCAGGCTGCGCTCGAATTAAGTATTGCCGGTACTATTGCATCAGAGCCAGCACTTTCATAGATCAATTGAAAGTTGAGAGTGCTTTAAAGCCGGCGAGTGGGTGTGGTGGGCAAGAAGATGTCTCTTTTACATCGATAGCGAGATCGCAAGGTGGTCGTAGTAGCGTCGTTGTTGCCCGCTTTGGATGGCGTCTTTCTCCTCTTGATTACAGTATTAGTACAGTAATGATGCGCTGGTAAATTTGGGGTAGTCAGTAAATATGGAGCTACTCCGTATGTGAATATGCTGCCGGCAAGTGCGACCAGGCGGGTTAACTAGAATGCCCTCGGCAGGTGCGACACAGCAGCAGAGGCCCACCGGCAGTGCGAAACAAAAGCGCAGGCGCAACCGCGGTGGGCGCTGAAGAGGTAGGAGCGGCTCAACAAAATCCCCGAACGACTAGAGCTACAGACTACAGTGCCTACTCTGTACCGCAATATGTGCACAGTAAATCGACATGAACAAATTGTATGACACTCTCCGGTCGGAATTAAGATGCGCAAATCTAATTATACTCCGTACAAGTAGCAATATCTAACGCTCCGTAATACCGCACACAGGGAGCTTTGACAGGCGGGGATATGGGCGGGGACGGATGGGGTGTAATCACCGTGCCGAATATCGACGACAAGATAGGGAAGGAGCGCCTGGACAGCAGGGTAGAACAGGCAGGTACTCTGTAGCAGGCTGGCCTGGCTAGGGATCTGGCTAGAGTATAACGGGAAGGCGCGACACAGCTCAGCCTCGACGGGGTTTACTCCCCTACTGAAACGCAACCGAAATACTATGTAGCAAGATGGAGCAGACAGACCAGCGGTACTCGCTTTGGGAAGGAACAAAAAATGGCGTACTTGTGCTAATTCAGATAGCGATCCATTGAGTGCTTCCCAAGCTTAAGCACTAGCCAATCAGAGACAGTAGAGATTATGCAAGGTGGATCCGGCCTTTTGTCAGTAGCAGAGGTGAACGAAGCGGAGTCGATACCGAGCGGGCGACATACAAGGCAAGAGCAAGCCGACCTTCTGCTTTTTATAATAGTGTACAGTATTTGAGAACTGCATCGCGACGCGGAATTGACGCGGCTCACCAAAAGGCACATCGCGGGAATCGCAAGGCTAGATATAGCGCAGCACCAACCTCAACCTCCGACGTCCAACATCCGCTGCTGATAGCCGTCGGGGTTTGTTTACAAACTATTCGCGTATCAGCTACTCATCAACATTTGAACAACTCATCATCCCCCGGCACACCGGCCCTGTCTCATAATCTCGGCACAGCATCTTATTGCGCGTGAGGCTCGACTGGCGGGACTTACGGGAGCGCCTTGAGATCTTTACTCCCAGAGCGACAGCCACGCGGCCACGCGGAGCATGCCGGCAGCCGATCACATGGACCAGCACGATGAGTCGCCTGGCCTGGACGATCCCACGGCGGCCAGCGAGACGACCCTAGACTCATCGTCAAATCCTCGCAAGCGGAAGAAGAGTTCCCGAGCGTGAGTAGCTGCTGGGCTGAGGCACTGGGATATGAGAGCATGAGATGAGAGCATGAGATGAGAGCATGAGAGCAAGGGCTTGGGCTAACTATATCCCAGATGCGACTATTGTCATATCAATCACCAACCCTGCGATGTGAGTATACGTTGCCGCATTGAGCAGCTATCAGCCATACTAACCAGAAAGAACGCCAAACCGCGATGCAGCTACTGTGAACGCCATGGAAAGAACTGTCTCTACTTGCGGCCACAAAAGAAACGCGGCCCAGCACAAGGCTACCGCAGCGCGCTGTATTCCATGCGTGAGAGCGCGGCCGCGTGGGGGGCAGTGCTGCACCTGGTGCCAACGCTGGCGCCTGTCATTGAAGGCTACTTCAACAAGGAAGACGGCAAGCGGCTTATCCGCGCTATCAAGGATCCCCAGCAGCAGGACTTTTACATCCAGACGTGGCAGAAGAGCAGCGTCTTCAAGACCTTTTTTGGCGACGACTCTCCGTGTGACGATCTCGATCAGGACGCCTTGCAGTCTCAGCCGCTGCCGGTACCTCATGGCAGCCGGGCACCACCTCGAGCGGCAGCAGAGCAGCTCCAACCACCGCCACCGCCAGAGATTCCACTCTCGCAGCCGCATCAGCAACATCAACCTCAACCTCAACCTCAACATCAACATCAACATCAACATCAACATCAACATCAACCTCAACATCAACATCAACATCAACACCAACCGCAACACCATTCACAGCCGCCACCAACCCAGCACCCATTACCAGTACATCCACCCCACCAGCAATCACCAAACTCTATATCTCCGGCTGGGCCTCTGCATGAGAGCAGGCCAACGGCTGCAGGGACATTCAACAATCCGTTAGGAGGCACGGCAAGGACAGGCATTAGCTTGCATCCCATGCAAATGCAGTTTGGCATGCCACTGGGCCCCTCACAGCCATCAATACCGCCGCCACCACTGCCTCCTGGGCCAGCAGCCGGAGCCAGTTCATCGGCTTCCGCTTCGACTTCCGCATTGTTCCCACCATTGCCCCAGGCTCCATTATCTTCTCTGCCTTATGATCCGAAGCTGGAATCAATACTGCACCACAATGCACACGGCGGGTCGTCGACGCAGTCACTAGGCGGTAGTATGGCCGGTCTGGGTGTGCCGTCTGTGTCGTTGTCTGATATCCTTGCAAGGGCAGCTTCACAACCGTACGTCTGTATCTCTTTATTTACTTATTTCTTTTTCGCCGTCTAATACTGATTCTCTAGATCTACCAATTTCTCACAAGCACTCGGATCACTTGGATTTGCACCCGAAGAAACACTAAACGACTTTGTGGCCATGAGCTACAACCCCGAATACCTGGACGGCAGTATCGACACGGATCCGTTGCTCGGCAGTGACCTTGACCAGAAAGCGTACTACGAGCTTTTGATGGGTAGGCGATATGCATGATGATCGATTGATCAAGCATTCCGTCATTTTTCTCCAGCGTCTCCCAGCGTCTCCCAGCGTCTCCCAGCGTGCCCTGCCTCTCCTGGACTTTTGCTCTTTCTAGCGGACTACACATGGCACTCGAACATTCTTTGATTTGATTTTAGCGACTCGGCGATTCAACATTCAGACTCCAACACACATTGTTTACTTGGCCCCCTTACCCTCAATCTATCCTGGAAGACGGAACAAGTGGCTCATACATTACAGATTTATCTCGCAGAAACGAGCAGATGCACGAATACCCACGATAGGACCAGAACCACGGCTATGATCACAACGACAACCACGGGCTTTCTCACCAGCCCTCGCTACACTCGTCTTTTCTTAAGTGACACTCGAAATCTTGGGTTGGCTCACACCAGCATGAAGCAGGCCAGGGTGCTAACTATTCGGTCTACTATTGGATGTACTGGGCACTGGATACTGGGATGGACTATATTTTGAACCCTATATTATGTTTGGTTAATTTATATACAAGCTCTATATCCACGGTATCCGGCATTGCTCCGGCATACTCAATGCATCTACTTTTGACACTTTGAGCCTCTTATCGGTTAGCAACAGCCCAGGCTGGAACATGAATGCAAATAACATGAGACGGGGTTACGGTGGAGCAATATTGAAGCCACCGAGTTGGGATGATGACTCACCTCCGATTGGCTGCAGCGGGAAGCACAAGCTGTAGATAAATAAGCATGCTTCGGCCCATCCCGCATCGACCAGAGTTTATGTAACCAAGATCCCATCCGATTATTTTATTTTTAATTGTTTTTATAAGAAAAATGTAAGCTTATTTCCCATCTACAACGGCCATTACTTGCAGCTTGTGCTCTGTGTCACCATGCGCTGTCGTCGCACAGGTTGGGGACGCCGACCATTGGGCATCGGCTCTAGTTGCTAATCACTTCAGACCGCTGCAATACCAAAATGTCGAACGCGCCACAGAGAGAACTCATCAGCTCGGGCTCCGAGTTCGAGGCGCTGATTGGCTACTCGCGGGCCGTCGTGTCGGGCGACTGGATTTTCGTCTCGGGGTGCACGGGCTACGACTATGCCACCGGCGAGCTGAAGCAGGGCGTCGCTGACCAGGCGGACCAGTGCCTCAAGAATGTGGCGGGCGCGCTCGCCGAGGTCAAGGACCATCCCCTGTACGAGCGGGCGACAATGGCCGATGTTGTGCGCGTGCGGTACATTCTGCCGGACCGCGACGACTTCCCCAAGACGTGGCCTGTGCTGCAAAAGTGGTTTGCCGGCCCGGGCGGCGCGAAGCCAGCAGCGACCATGATCCAGGCCGGGCTCATGAAGGACGAGATGCTGATTGAGATTGAAGTGACGGCGCGCCGACCGCGAAAGGCGGGCACTGCAAGCGACGTGGCGCCTCTAGAGTAGACAGTGCGATTCGGGGGGAGGCGTGTGGCGTTGTTCATGTTGCACAGTGGCTTGTGTAGTACGGGGAGCACGGCATTCATATTGTATCAGAAGTTGTTGGATATAAGGTTGGTTATAAAGAGTGGTATTATGGCTTAAAGTAGAATCGAAATGCAATAAAAGTAAACCTCCGCGAGAGCATTGACAAATCTAAGAGAACATCATGGGGGCGTACGAGTGTATCAAAAAAAGAAAAGAAAAGAAAAGAAAGAAAAAGAAAAAAAAGAGGGAAAGGTAGACGTCTCGACGTCGGATCTACAGAAAGTAAGCGACTGCGCCGCCGCCAACAAAGGCCATGGCCATGGTGATGTAGCTGGATACAGAGAAGAGCGACATCCCGCTCATGCCGTGGCCCGAAGTGCAGCCGCCAGCGATGCGGGAACCCAGGGCCATGGAAAAGCCGCCAGCCAGAGCCATAAGAGGAGAGATGGACTCGGTGGCAGCGAGGGATGCGGGTGTCAGGCCGAGGTCGGGGACAGCCAGAGTCAGTGCTTTCGCGCCGGCGACAATGCCGAGGGAGAAGATGATGGAGTTGATGGCAGGGGTGTTCTTGGAAGGGGTCGATGGGGAGGAGGAGGAAGAGGAGGAGGAGGAGGTGGTGGAGTAGAGCAGCCAGTCGCCAAAGTCCTCGTAGAGGGTAGAGACGCCGAGCAGGGACTTGCGCAGGACGACCGAGCACAGCTGGGCGAAGCCAATGGCAAGGCCGCCGAGGACGGGCGAGATCTTGGCGTCGGGGCCGGAGCCAAAGAGGAGCACAGTGGCGCCGATGATTGTAGCCAGGGTCAGCTCAACGCCGACAAGAGCGGCCTCGTCGGACAGGCCAAGCAGGCCCTGGATGTTGGTGGGCAGCGGCTTGGGTGCCGGTGGCTTGCTGTCGTCGGATGCGGCAGCAGCAGCGGCGGCCTTTGCAGCGGCTGTCTTCTTGGCAATATGGGGCCGCAGGATGGCAGCCCAGGTAGTGCCGCCGATAAAGCCGCCGCCGAGGGCGTAGAAGCCAGAGCGGATATTGAGTGCCGTCTGGGCCAGGACGGTGCCCGGACAGGCACCACAGAGAGCCATGCCGGCACCGAGGGCAAGGCCGCCGACGACGTTGCCGTCGTAGGGAGCGAACCAGCCGCGGTCGGAATACTGGCGCGGCGAGAACTTTGCATAGCCAGTTTTCTGGGCAGCTGTGGTGATGATGGAGCTGGCAGCCGTGGCCGTCAGGAAAGCCTGAAGCATGTGGTAGTTGTCCCACTTGAGCTGGGACAGGATGACAGACGGCTGGTAGACGCCCGAAGCGACCAGGGCAGCACCAAAGACGGCGCCAGTAGCAGCAACCTCGGCCATTATGGTTGTGGGGGAGACGGGATGAAGAGAAAAATAAGAGAAGAAGAAGAGAAGAAGAGAGATGGAGTAAAGAAGAAGTGAGAGGTGAAGCCAAGAGTGGGATGGAGGGGGGGGGGGATTATCAGAGAAGAGACGGCAGGATGGACTAATAGTGCGGCTGGAGTGCACTTGTGAGGCGAGGGTGCTATGTAGAGGGGAGCAGGGGCCTGTGAGAGAGAGAGAGTGTATGTGCGTGTGTGTGCGTGTGTGTGTTCCGTAGATCCTTGTATGTATGTTGGGAGTAATTGGTAGGGAGGCCAGTGAGGGACAGGAGAAAGGGAGAGACAACGACAGAGAGACAGACAGAGGGAAGGGAAAAGAAAAGAAGACAAAGATGCAAGATCGAGGCCAGCCCGGTCGAAGAGGACTGCAGGGTCTTATATAGATCGTGGTGCGATCACGTCGGCGAGCAGAGCAGACCCAGATCTATGGGACGGAGAACGTGGGGTGGGAGATGGACGAGATGCAGAGCAGATGGGCAGAGACGGCGTGGCAGAAGGGAGAAAAGAACAAGTTATGACGGACAGGGACGATCTGGCAAAGGCCGAGCAGGCCAATTTCGACGGCTCGAGACTCCACCAGGACGGCGAGGCTGTGGTATAGTCCAGGGCCGCAGGTATCATCAATAAGAGAGTATACCTGAGTAGAGGGTAGATAGAGAGTAGATAGAGAGTAGAGTGGACGCCGGGGCAGTTGAGACATGCAATTGACAAGACACGGTATCTAAAGAGGGGAGTCCCGAGAGGCCGGTTGACGTATCTGATTCCTGGTTCTGTGGCTGTCTTGGGCGTGGTGCATGGTGCATACGCCGGTCAACTGATCTAGTATGTGGCTAGTAGCTAGTAAACTAGTCCAGGGAGTGCCTTGTATGTATGTAGCTACGATTAGGTATTTAGTCATTATTTACTACATAGTAGACATGTCGGAGGCATTTATCTAATTAGGGGGGGGTCTAAGAAGGACGCGGCTAGAAAAACCTGCACAACCCCGCCGGTTGCAGTGTTCGTCGACTGTGACGGGAGTCGGGTGGCATGCTTGTATACGGTTACTCCGAACGGAACTGTCCAATATTTAAATATTTACAGAACGACATAACGAAGACGAGCCCAGCCGGCCGGTCGACTATATTATCTGTTGGCGGACGACACCTAAACAAAGCGTGGATTGCGCGATCGCTGCTGGTGTTGGTGCTGGCTGCAGCAGGGACACAGCCTGCACTCTGGCTCGTCAATAGCCAGTAGTCAAAAATCAAAAGGGATTAATCTCATAGTCAAGCACGATCTCCTCATGTACGTCGACCAAAGAAAACCAACAGTCATGCAATGCAGGCAGGGCCAGGGATGGTCCACACGTCGGCTGGCGACCAGAGAACCGTGCCGCAGCTGACGGTCTTGCGGGTGATTGTTGTTGTCAAGGCTGTAGTAATAATGGCTCAGCCTGTGTATTGCTTTTTTTTTTTTTTTTTTCTCCCTCCTTTCTTCTTCCTTTCTTCGCTCTTCTTCCGCCGCCCACCCCGCTGAAATAACTCTGGTCGTTCGGACTCTTCTTAGTGCGAGCTCGGACGGGCAGAGACACCCTCCCAGGGAAATGGTAAAAGAAATCAATGCAACCCAAAATAAAGAAACCCGAAGAGAGATCCCCGACAGGCTATTTCTAGTGCGCGAGACCCAGCCAGTCCAGGAGGTTCGGCGACCATTCCGGGGTTAATAGGAGTTTAATAATGCAGTGTACTCTTGTACTTACTCTGTATGTATGTACATGCCACGAATCTGTAATCTGTTCTCCCGTTCTTCCAGACATCGAGTGATCCTCGTCTATCGGATCAGTTGCACAGAAAGACGGCCCCATCCAAAATCCTCCGTGGCGGTAACCAACACGCATAATCACGGGTAGCGGCGTTAGGTAAGCCACAGCTCTGTTGGGCGTCGAATATAAGCGTATCCGAAAGACTATTATCGGAAGGAAGGAGCGCGACTGCCAGGCGGAAGGCGCACCGCCCATTCAGTTATTAGTCAGAGGTCACTTGTACCTATCACAGATGCATACATAGTAATACCTGCCAACGGATATCACCACTTTCGATTCACCAAAGCCAGTTTAATCCGTGATACTCCAAATGCATGCAAGATATTCTGCAATGGAATCGATTGTCACGTCTGGCTGGCGACGCCTTTCTCACACAAGCACAGCAAGACAGACACAGCCAGCTAAACAGCAAAATGAAAGCAGCACGAAGAGCTGAACAGACAAAACAAGCAGACAAACAAACAAAAAGACAAGCAAACAAAAAGACAAGCAAACAAAAAGAATCCTCCTCGGAAGATATGGTGGACCGGCAGGGAATCGAACCCTGGACCTCTCCCATGCTAAGGGAGTGTTATACCACTAAACCACAGGCCCGTGGGATGGATCGTGTTGTTCCATGGTGAGCGGGCTTCTCGCGGCGGTCATGGCGTCAATGCTGTAGAACAAACAGTTCGGGCGTGCTCGCGTGCTGCTGGGTGTCGTCGACGTCTAGCTTGGCTTCTCACTTGATCCGACTTTAGGTGCTGACGTGGGATTAAAGTCAGCTGAAGAATGGGTCAGCCTGGAGGGTAGTATGGGAGTGGGATTTCAGAGGCACACGGATGAGAAAGCGAGCATGTACTATGCACGAAAGAGACGAGGGAAGGCGTGGCGTATTGGCGGTCAGTGATCGGCGGTCTCGGGCGTACTCTCTCCAGCTGATGATGAACGGCGGGTATCCCTCGTAAGTGTACGCCGTAGACCGTATAGCTCTGCTAGAATCCAGCAAGCCTACCAGCCCAACTCCAAGACACTCGTCCGACCGCGGCAATGACTCGCCGGGTTTGCAGTAGAGCTGTCCATTCTGCTGGAAACAACCGAGTTTGGTTCTTGTTTCTTCCCAGCCAAGACAAAAACTGAAGGGCAAGGACAAGGGCGAGGGCGAGGGCGAGAGGGTGTGTGTGGGCTTGTGGTATGCAAGACAGCGGAGGATTTATGACCGGCAGACACGTGAATGGAGTGAGATTTGAGATTGTGGCTTGCTATTAGAACATGCCTGTGTATCCAGCTCGTCTGTGTAGTTGACTTTGTTATGTTTAAATATCCCATACTGGAAACGATCGGGCTGATCCTTTGGGCTGAATACACAACGAAAAAGGGACGGCTTGGTTGGCATTCAGCATGCATAATTATATCAAGAATAAATCAGTACAATTTGCATTTGGTGAGAATAATATAAGTATATCAAATCTTGCATTCGGTAGGAATAATATAAATATCAAAACAATTTAACTACTTCTTATAAATAGTTGTACTTAATTCTGATATCGAATCTTCTTCAAATTATTTATCATTTGTCTAGAAATTGTATAAACAAATATTCTACAGTCAAATCTACATAGCACAGATAACCAAAAACATCCAATTAACGAACAGCCCAAATACAGAGTACGTAAAACTACATATAATACAAAATAAAAGATGAAGAGTCACAATAATAGACCGCAACCATAGCACGAGCCGGACTGAAGACAACCAATGTCAAAACGACTTACTGGTCTAGACGGGCATCTACCGTACCTCAAAAACGATCGAGAATCAAGGCTGATCAATTACTAGACATTGCCAACAAATCACCTTTTATCAACTACCACCTGTCAACAGCAGCCATGCCGATCGCCTGCCTGACTAATACAACCCGTTTATGGCAAAATAGTGCCGAGGTCAGTTCTAACCCCATACTCCCCATATAGCACTCTGGCGTCTTGGAGGGGAGGGAAGGTGCGGGGGAAGGTGCGATCCACCACTGCACCAGGCGGCCTTCCTGATATGCTTGACAGAGATGACATACTTGATATAATTGATAGTCATCACGTATTGAATTGGGCCTGGCGACTGCTGGCCGGTGACAGCTACTGCCGATAGACTGCCGGGTTTACGGAGCATTGTATTACTTATGCTCGGCCCGCGTTCCAAGCTTCTCTCCAAGCTTCGCCCTACCCACACATCTGGACGTGCTTACGCCAGCTTATTATATCACAATCAACCTCCTTCCTCTGCAACTCAGTCCCTGCGTAACCACCCACACCTCGGCCCACTCCTTCATCGCTCCTTCCATTCTGGCTCACCCTATAATAACTCTATTAAAACGCCCTCTACCAACACTCACAAGATGCCCGTCTTCCTCCACGTGGAAAGAACCGAGGGCAAGCCCGGCCAGGTGTACTTTCCGTATGTCTTCTTATCCCAATGCTGACAAATTGTCTGCTTCTTCCTGCTAGTCTGTCCCTGCTAATAGACACAAAGCCTCCGTATCAAGGAGGCACCCAAGCCGACTCCCGGCCTCGGCGAGCTGCTCGTGCGTATCCGTGCTGTTGCTCTGAACCACCGTGACCTCTTCATCCGCCAGAACCTGTACCCCGGCATCTCCTTTGATAACCCGCTGCTGGCTGACGGCTTTGGCATTGTCGAAGAGGTTGGCGCCGGCTGCAAGCGCGCCGACGTCGCCAAGGTCGGTGCCGGTGTCGTGCTCGTGCCCTGCCGCAACTGGATCAGCGACCCCCTCGGTCCAGAGAATGCCAACTTCTCCGTCATTGGAGGTGCCGTGGCAACAACAGCCGGTACCGCATCCGAGTACCAGATCGTGCCCGAGGACGAGCTGGAGCTTGCTCCGACCGACCTGTCGCCGGCCGAGATTGCTGCATTCCCCCTCGTCGGCCTGACTGCCTGGCGTGCGCTTGTCACAAAGACCGACGTAACGCGGCTTGCAGCTTCTGGCAACGCCACCCCCAATGTGCTGGTCACCGGCATTGGCGGCGGTGTTGCCATTGCCGCCACGCAACTGGCCGTTGCCCACGGGTGCCGCGTCTACGTGACATCGGGCGACCCGGCCAAGCTGCAGCGAGCCACATCCGAGCTTGGCGTCGCCGGTGGCGTGTCTTACCGCGACGCCGACTGGGACAAGCAGCTGCTCAAGCTGCTGCCCAAGGACCGGCCCTATCTGGACGCCATTATAGACGGAGCTGGCGGCGACATTGTGAAGCGCGGGTGCCGGCTGCTGCGCACGGGCGGTGTCATCTCGTCGTACGGCATGACCGTCGCGCCCAAGATGGACTGGCTCATGTCGGCCGTGCTGCGCAACATTGATCTCAAGGGCTCGACAATGGGATCGCGCGACGAGTTCCGGGACATGGTCAAGTTTGTGCGCGACAAGAAGATCAAGCCGGTCATCAGCCGCGTCGTCTACGGCGGCCTGACTGAGGCCAATCTGCCGGCCATTGAGACGCTCTTTGACGACATCAAGGCTGGCCGGCAGTTTGGCAAGCTGGTGTTGTCCTTTGACCAGGGGCCTTCCAGCGGCGGGGATTCACCCGCGAAGCTGTAGTTTGTTTTGTCACGATGTATAAATAGTACGAGGATAGCAAGACAATTTTGCCTAACAACAGAAATGATATAATTGCTGTAACTTAACTTTTGTCGCAAACGCCAACAAGACTAGCATGAAAAAAAATGAAAAGACAACTGCGTAAATGTACGAAGAAGAAGCGTGAACACCGGGGTTTCCAAGACCATGCTGATGCAAACAAACAAAAAGACAAAAGAGACAGGATGAGAGAGTAACGACAAGAAAGACTGAACGGGACGCTTAGTCCTCGTCTTCTGTCCTCCGCTTCTTCTTTTTCCGCTTGGCATCCTCGTCTTCTGGCGCCACAAACTCGCGCTCGCGCTCGCGCTTCTTCTCCTCCTTGCGCTCGCGCGCCTGGTCCTGCCGCTCCGACTCGACCGCGCGCTTCTTGGCAGCCTTGCTCAAGAAGTATTCGCCCGACTCGATCTGCAGATCCACCTTGCTCTTCTCCGGCGCCGGCGGGAAGGCCGTGTACGACTTCTTGTTCTTGTCGGTGACGTTGTGCGGCACGCGGCGCTTGCTCAGCACGCGCTTCTTGAAGTTGGGCAGGAAGCGGTCCCAGCTCTCGTTGGCCAACTGCGGGTCCTTGGCCAGCTCGCGCTTGATCATGAGCTCCTTGATCATGTAGATGGGGTGGATGTTGTTCATGCAGTCCTCCACCACACGGCGCACCTCCTTGAGGCCGCGGAACGGGCCCATGACCGACACAGTGCCGCCCTGCACCAGGATGTACGTCTCGGTCAGGATCTCGAGCGCCTTGAGCGTCGAGCCGTTGGGGCCCAGGATGCGCTGGCGGCGCTTGACAAAACGCTCCTTGTTGCGCGTGAGGTTGCGGATCTTGATGATGTCGGCGGCGATGCCATCCTCGAGGATCCGCAGGGCCTGGGGAGCCGGCACGGAGCGGGACAGCAGACGCACGAGGTCACGGGCATTGAGGATCGAGGCCGGGTCGTAGGTGCGGCGCGTGGTCTTGACGGTCATGGTACCCGTCACCAAATCGAGCTCGCAGGCAATGCCAAACTTTTGCAGGGCGCGTGTGATGCCGGGCCAGGCCTCGCGCAGGTACACTTCGCGGTACTTGGGGAACAGCACGGCGAAAGACGACTCCTCGAGGAAACTGCCGCCGACATTGTCGTCGGGCTTGAAGGTGTCGACCTTCCACTTGTCAATATCCTCCGTATCCCACGGCTTGTCCTTTTCGTGAGACGGCATGGTGGTAGGCGAGCAGATGGACACAGATGAGCGCAGTTGGGATTGTGTATCTGGGCCGGCTGTACGTTGTTGAGTGCCGTTGGTGTCGTCGATTTGGCTTGACTGGAGAAGGCTCGTCGAGTAGAGCAGAAAAGTCGCTGGGCAACAAAAAAAAGTAAAAAAAGTTTCCGATAAGATAAAACCCAGAAAAGTTGAGCTTGCATGCTTATGTAACGAGCTAGTCTATTTTGGGCACTGCCGTATGGCCAATCAGAACGACCTTTAAATCTACAGTGTCTAAACAGTGTTTAGACAGTATTGGCACCCCGCACTGTATGAAAATTTGTGCTCTTGGCTGAACGTGATCTCCCAGTCCGCGCGATAAGCAGTCCACAAAAAGAGACAATCGCAGCCGGCAATGCGCTCTTTTATCGATACCACTAGTTATCGCAATCATCGTACAGAGTACTTATTCTACTCTGTATTACTTGGAGTGACCGTTTTTCTACAGCTTTCTTATCGCACTTTGCACAATCATAGCATTGCGACATGGGGTAGGAAGGCTCGTCGGTCGTGCTTTCTGTCGCGACCTGCCGAGCGATCCCCGTGGATTGAACTGTAATTAAGCACCGAGCAAGAAGGATCTGAGTAGATCAGAGTACAGAGTAAGATCAAAAAGGAAAGAGCCATGCAACCAAGATACTGTCCTCCTTCCTTCCTCTCTGGCCCTATCTGCACATAGAGTAGTAATACTGAGTTTAGTAATAATCACATACGGCAGGCACGCATTAGATGCTCCCTACCCTGATAACTAACGACTCAGAGCAAAAGCAGCCAGCGCATCAACTCCTCAGATCCTTTCCCTTTCAAACAGTTTTTTCGACATGAACAAGTGCATGCTCGCAATCTCGATCTCTTGCTCTTGTCCATTCCAGCAGTCTCCATTGCGCACCCACTTATCCGCGTGCTCCTGCAGAATACCCATTCTAGATTCCAGTCACCGTCTATCGTGGCCACCAGTCGCTCCTTCCCTCTTTATCCTCTTCGACCCATCTGCACAGTATTACCAGCTACCCGCGATAACGCCTTCCTTATCGGCAGCCAGGGTCTGCTTGGGTAAAAGATCCCGACGGTGTAGCGCCGTCAATTCAACGTGAGATGTCGTCTCGACTCCGTATTAGAAGCAAACCATCAATCAGTCAGTCGTCGGCACCTGCTGGCAAGCAAACTCGCTCATCCGCAGAACTAGCGCTCCTTGCATGTCTGCATGTGCTGTCTCTTGACCGTCTTCTGCCGTCTTCTGTGCCTTCCCTTTGTCTTGCCTACTCCGGACGCAGTCAATCGCACCTGCCATTTCCAATAGAATATGGTTAGTAATATGCGTTCGTTATCGGTCCTTGTACCTTTGTACCTTTTCTCCGTAAAATGTACATTGCAATACTATGTACAGAATGTACCTACCGCCAGCAGATAACCGCTCCAGCGCTCTTTCCTCCCCACTGAGCCTTATCATTTCCCACCCACACCGGACCCGCTATTCCCCTACCCCCGAATAAATAAAAAAAAATCCACATTGTGTAATCTCATATCGCCTCTACCGATAAAGGTTTTTCCAGCACTCCCTTATCATCTGCCCGACATCCACCACCGCCGCCAACTGATGACCACCCCCCCCTTCCCTGCGCATACTCCGTAACTACACCTTCTTATCCTGCACATGCCCATTGACACAAGCCACCGATAGTTGACAACTACACAAAACGACACTCTCGCATTTTCCCGCACGACGACAAACCCAATCCACGATCTGAACAATCGAGAATTTTTGTTCAATTCTTGTCGATATTTTCGTCCATTTTCTTTTTTGTCGCCGCCGCGTTCGTCTGGTCCTTTGGTCGTCGTCGCACCATTTTTCCATCTCCCTATCTTGACCTTGTTTATCATCGCTTATCCTGAAGCCCGCTGCGCGCCTTCCCGTTCAGGTCGCCTCTGCCACAACACGTCCACGCCTCTCTACAGCCCTCCTCAACCTCCTCGACCACCTGCTACAATGGCCACCATGGCAAATCACGACCGCGAAAGCACGCTGCCAATATGCCAAAACTGCTCGACTTCTACTACGCCGCTGTGGCGACGCGACGAGATGGGCTCGGTGCTCTGCAACGCCTGCGGCCTCTTCCTCAAGCTGCACGGCCGGCCACGGCCCATCTCGCTCAAGACCGACGTGATCAAGAGCCGCAATCGCGTCAAGACGTCTATGCGCCCGGACATGGCGATGAAGAAGAAGGTAGGCTATTTTGTTCGTGCCCTGCCGCTCCCGCTGTTTGTCGTTTGGATGGAGGCGCATCGCTCACTGCTGCTGATAGCGACCGATAGCAATCGATAGCGATTAGCGGTTGATAGCCCGCAACAGCTGTCGATTCGCCTCCATTCCGTCTACCCCTTATCGGGCTTGCGCTAATCCATCCGCCTCTAACAGAATAATGCTGCCGCTGCCGCCGCCGCCGCTGCTGCCGCCGCTGCTGCCGTCGCCGGTGACCCGAATGGCGTTGTCGATCTCCAGAGCCACGCCTACGCCGCCGCCGCCCTCAACACGCGCCGTCCATCCCACAAAGGCGCCAACGGCCACCACCTCGACGGCTCTGACCTGGGACTGGCTGGCGGCGCGGGCGCTCAGGGCATGTACAATGCTGCTGCCTACCCGCTGCTCGACGACGGCCAGTACCAGACCCAGCACCTGCAACCCTTTGGCGCTGCCGACGGCTCCGGTGGTCACCACTCGCCCAACGGCGACGGCCCCCAGTCACAAGATCAGCTCGCCGCCGCCAACTCCAGCCTTAAGACGCGCGTTGCCGAGCTCGAGGTCATCAACGACTTTATCCAGCGCCGTCTGGGCCACTACGAGCCCCCCTACGGCTCTGCACCCGCCGGCAACGGCCAGGACGGCCAGAGTTCCGAGAGCGAGGCCCAGCTGCGGTCCCAGGTGGAGCTGCTGACCCAGTCCGAAACACAGCTGCGCACACAACTCGACGAGAGCCACCGGCGTGAGAACATGCTCAAGCGGCGACTGGACGAGCTGGAGCAGGAGCTCAAGGAGACCAATGAATCGCTCGGCGCATACGAGGGTGGCCGCGCCAAGAAGCCGCGCCTCGAGTCGCCTTCTGCTGCTGCTGACGGTTCCGCGCCTGCCACTGACGCGCCGGCTGCTGATGCGTCAGCGCCCGCGCCCGCCGTCGACGATGCCTCTGGCCCTGCCCCTCCTGTGGCCGATGCCGCCGATTCCGAGGCTGCAGAGAACGCCCGCGTTGCCAAGGACATCTCTATGCTCGAGGCTGCCGCCGCTGCCACTGCCGCAGTCGAGGCCAATGATGCCGCCGCGGCTGCCGACAAGGCCGACGGCGAAGAACAAGCCGAGCCCGCTGCCGGCCCCAGCTCATAATATGGCAGACTTGTTTCCGTACCGATGCATGCTCCTGATTTCTCATGATGCTCCTCCCTCCGGCTCCTCGCCACACTCTTACCTTGACCTATTCCCTCAGTTTATATCACGACCTTTTACCTTCTTTTTGTTTTCTCTTTTCCAAAAGTACAAAAGTACACTACACCCAAGGGACTTTGTCTCTTGTTAATCCGCCCACCTATACCAGCTTGCCAGACCGTCAGAACGGGACGACTCCAGAAGCAGACCCTGTATAATCTGGCTACCTTCTCTCGTTGCCCTTATTATTCTTCCTTTTTTTGTATTATACACTCCAGAGCTGTCATGTTTTTTTTTCTTCTTTTTTCTTTCCTTTTGTTTACCTGCGTTTTTATGTGCACGGTTGGGGGGCCTTGGTTGTTATGTGCTGTTTTTTGCTATCTACGAATCTTATTTATTTTACCTACTCTCTAGTGTAGCTGTCTGCCGGGTCATGTTTTTAATGTCCTATGCTTCAACACCCAAAATTCAATGTTCAATGTTTGCCATGAAATGATTTGTGCTGTGTTTTTTATACTGTATTATTTGCGCTTTGTGTTTTGCATTTTGTATTTTGTCAGTAAGGAAAGTCGATAAAAGCATACGGGAAGGCGTGCAATATTTACTGTCTGGTATATAATCAACAAAGGGAATATGATATTTGTTATACAAAATGATCGTGTCAAGGGTATCGTAAGGGTTGTAGTGGGTAGTAACAACAGAAAAAAAAAAAAAAAAAAAATGATATAATAGCCAACAGCCACCCGCTATTTGCCGACAAGTCTCTCAATTTCGCGAAAGATGTTGATGGTCAGCGTCATGGCCCAGGAGATGAGCCCAATTAGCTCAAAGGCGCCCAGTGCCCGCAAGAGACCCTCGCTGCCCTCGGTGGTAAAGAAGATCATAGCCTCGAAACCTAGAGCCGTACTGGCCGACTTGAATATGATAAAGAACAAGTCGGTCAGAAGCAGCCGGATGCGCTCTTGCGGCCGCCGCAGTCCCAGCGGCTTGCCCGTGTAGTCGTCTACCGTAATGTAGCCAATGTACGGAATCGCCACCACGTCCACCACAATGGCCACAATCACCTGCGTGCGCTCCTGCTGCCGGTCGGCCAGCCACACGCTGTCAAAGTCAGTGCTGGAGCGGTCGCCCTGGCCCAGCGAGCTCAGCGAGCCCAGGCTCTCACGCCGGTAGATGGTGGCCGCCAGCACCAGTGCCACAATGGACGTCATGAGCACGGTCAGGCGGCACGCCAGCGGGCCCAGCGGGTGGTGCAGCAGCATCTGCCATACACGTTTGTACAAAGGCCTGTACCCAATCTGCGAGGACGAGTTGTTGTTTTTGTCGGCGAAGTGGCCTATGCCAGCACCGCCATCGCCTCCGCCCGCCCTGGCCCGCAGCACCGAGTGGTAGCCAAAGTCGGGGTTGATGCGCGCCATTTCCTCGTCGTTGAGAATCTCGGACTTTTCGTTGGTCAGGTTGGGGTAGCGCGACGACTCGATGAAGCCGCGCCATTGCGTCTCTGGGTTGTACCACCATGGATGCCGCTCCTGGTCGGAAGGACTGAGTGGTGTTTGTGGTTTCCGTCGTGCCGAGGCGGAATGCTGTGGGATGCCATTGCCTGTCGCGAATGGCGCTGATGGGTGTTCGGATGCACCACCGTCGAAACGTCCTCCAAACGCCGAGGCGGCCGGCACACCTTCTGGAAAGTCCGAGTCTTGCCTCTCGTGCATCGCGGGGCGCGTCACCACATGGTATTGAGGCACAATCACGGGCTCGGCAGACCGCAGGTGGTCCCATCGCCGGCCCTCCTTGTTCAGGAACAGATGCGACAGACGGTGGCGGAGTCCCCTGGGTGGAATGTCATCTTTTGCATTGATAGGCGCTGCGGGTTCCTTGGCGCCGTCTGCTGCTGTGAGGAGGCCGTCTGGGCCAGGCCCGTCTCGAGATCCGCTGCCGGTGTTGTGTGTATTTGCGATCCCGCTGCCGCTCACGTTGCTCTTGTTGTCATTGATGTTGCTGCCGTTGCTACCATTGAAGGTGCGGTTGTCGTCGTCATCGTTAAGAGCATCGTCCCGCGAGCTGTCGGAAATGTCACGTCCATGCCGTGTATCGGAGGGAGAATGATTGTGCTGGGGAGGGACAGCCTGTGGCGGCCGCTGAATGACCCATGCTGAGGGTTGTTAGCAACGCAAAGGCAACAAAGAGGCGAGCACATGATACTTACGAGGAATCGTCCGCACGTTTCCCGGAGCCATTGATCTCAAGCCAGCAAGTCCCTTAGACCCGAGCAGCTAATATAAAGAATACAAAGAATAATGAATAACAGAAATAAGAATATACATGCAGAGGTCCCGCTGTCGCTGCCAAAGCACGACAGGTCACCGTTGGGGAACCGACGGGAATGTGCAGGGCTGTGACGGAGACGTCAGACAGCAGGCGCGCGACACAAAGGTAGAGGCGAAAACTGGATTTAATAGGGTTGAGAATTGGTATCGAGCTGGATGAGATGAAGCTGGCATGTATTGTAGTAATGTAGTAGTCGTTGTGGTGGTGGTGGTCTCGCACTTGTAGGGCCGGATGAGCCGATTCGATTAGTGAGGGCGCCTAGTAAACGAGTAAACGAAAATGATAAAATTGAACAAATTAGGAGGCAGTAGGGGAAATAAAAACACTAGAGGCCAACACGAGACGTCGACTGAGCGCGCAAGCTGTTGGAGGTGCAACAACGGTAGAGTTTGAAGGCGTGAGAAAACAACACAAGAGGAGAGACAGAGAGAGACAGGAGAGACAATGAAAGACAGCGAAAGACAATGAGAACGAGGAGACGAGAGACGAGAGACAAACAGCGACAAAGGAAAGAGCAAGAATGCTGTCACGAAGCTGGGCGGTTGCCGAGGAAGGCGCGCTAATTAGCTGATCACCCACCAAAAATACGATGCTCAGCCTAGGCAGCTGCGCCTGGTTCCGTCCGACACAGGCAAGAGCGAAGGAGCTGAACGAGCGCGCCCAACAAATTGGCTCATGACTAAGCGAACGTTTTAGCTCAGCAATATTATGAATACGCAGAATATTTTATTAATTATTGGGGGAAAATGAATGTGAGCAAAGCCGCCAAGATTAATGCGCCGACGGATACGATGCTATTGCAGACAATGCGATAATAGAGTGTAAGATGACTGCCGGGCCGGAACGTGTATCTACGGCACGGCTGGATTATGTAAGCCATACGCAGTTGGTGATTGAGGTGATTGGGAAAGAGCGACTGGCAGACAATGTCAAAAAAAGAGTATGTACGATATATTTTCAAGTTGCAGATACAGTCAGGTGGGTGCAACAGCCGGAGAGGAAGGAGCGACAGCAAATGACCAGAGCATGCTGCCTGATCGAGAAAGAACAGCCAGCACCCCCCAACTATGACGCTGGACTCGAATGGCCAGTCATAGGGCGCAGCTGGCCAACATGTCGTCATTTGTTGCGCCTGGGACGCGGTTCCAGTTCGAGGCGGCCGCCAAAGCTAGTGCCGAATTCTGCTTAGAGGGGCTGGACTCGAAGGGAAGGAAGGAGCAAAAGAGGGACGGAGCTCTGAAGTGATTATTTTGTATGGGACGGGAAAAAAGGCACAAAGCATGGAAAAACTGTTCGGGGCCGAACCTTTTGATTGCGGTGATTGCAGCTGCCAAAGGGAGTTTCAGAGAAGAATGAGGCAGTGAAATGAAGCAAGAGGAAAAACAGATTCCTAAGGGGCGAAAATAGCAAGCCAATTGCTCATAGAATAGAGATTACATACTAGCAAAATTTCCAGGCAATTTTTACTGTGTATTGCATACTCTGCAGATAAAGCTGCTGACGCGATTGCCTTGAGCGAATTCGGTTCGGGCTTTGAGGACCGAGATTCTTTGAGCTTGCCGCAACATCGTGGTGCTTGCTTTACATAAGCCAACCCACCTCCTGCCCAACGAGACGAGCCCTTTACTGCCTTACGCCGGTGCTTGCTTTACTGCCCGACCGCCCGACTGCCTTTATACAAAGACTTGCGAATACTGCAAACCGACGCCGACACCGACACCTCACACTCAATACCCCGACCACCCCCAACATGCGCCTCTTCCTCTTGCCCGTGTCCTCGCGGAGGACGCTGCTCTACTGCGAGCGGCTGGAAAAGACGGGCCAGCAGGCCGCGGCGTCCATGTCGGTTCTGGACAAGGCGACCGTCAAGGCGGCCAAGCTGTGGTCCGATTGGGAGCACAAGCCGGCCGGGACCTGGCAGCACCGCGTGGTGTCGTCGGGCAATGCCGGTCTGCGGCGCATTGCCTTTGAGGAATGGGGTCTCAAGTCGGTGCCGCCGCTGTCGAGCAGACAAAAGGCCGAGGCGGCTGCGGCCGAGGCCGAGCGCGAGGGCACCCCGGCAGACGCCGTGGAGGAGCTGCAGCCACAAACACCCGTCGAGGTCATCTATCCGGCCAGCATCATTGCCGACAAGGACGTGGCCGGCGTGCTGCACCGGCTGAGCACAGAGCGCGACGCGCTGCACCGCAAGC
The DNA here is from genome assembly GCA_022392945.1 of Ophiostoma australiae. Taxonomy (NCBI): domain Eukaryota; kingdom Fungi; phylum Ascomycota; class Sordariomycetes; order Ophiostomatales; family Ophiostomataceae; genus Ophiostoma; species Ophiostoma australiae. The sequence goes on along the minus strand of JAKRGJ010000002.1, from coordinate 986,653 downwards.
GGTTAATGTGGTGCTTTATCGGCATGCCCATCTCGGCGCCGTTTGGGCTGGTGCCGGTGATCCCCAACATTCCCTTTTTCTACCTGGCCTTCCGCGCTTGGTCGCACTGGCGCGCGCTGTCGGGCGGCAAGCACGTCCAGCACCTGCTAGCAAAGAACGAGCTGGCGTACCGGCCGTCTCCGATTTTGGACTCCATCTATGGCAGCGGCAGCAAGTCGCCATTCGCCGGCGACAACGAGGAGCGGCTGCTGCTGTCGCACCCACAAGGCAGCAAGGCGGTGGCCGATGCGTTTGGGTCGCCGGCACTAGAGCTGGAGCTGGAGCGGGCGATCTGGCAGGTCGAGACGGCGCTGGCCAAGGAAAAGGCCCAGGAGAAGGAGCAAGAAGCACAAAAGAAGCTGCCAGAGCCCGCCTCGGAGGAGAAAAAGCAATAGTCTGTGTGGCCCTCGTCGTTGTATTCTTTGCGCCCCTCAAGAGCGTGAGCACTTCTCCCATCATATCTCTACTACCGCTCCATTGAGGTTCTCGACTATCTTTTTGGATCTCTGGTTTCTCTTCGACCACCCTCACTCTCATGTCGAATTGTTTTTCTTTCGTTTCTTTTTTTCTTTCCTTCTTTCCTTCTTTGTTCCTTTAGTCCTTGTTCTGATGTTTTACGATGCGGATGATATCTATTGATGGGATATGGGGTATCTGATGGGATAGCTCGGGATATGGCCTGGCAAAAGGGAAGCATATGGACGGCATGAGGCAATGCCATACACAAGCATATACGCACATATTATAGACTTTCTCATATTTTATTCTACTCTTCTTAATGTCGTTCCACTGGTTTCTACTGGTTATGGATGGGTTTCAAGAAGGCGGCAAAGATACGCACACTTATAACATCTTGGCGATACTGCTGATCGTTTCCAGCTAACATGAGCATATCCAAACTCTGAAGATGGATCTCGTGACTATATAGTGGCAGATAATACGAACAACTTTCTAGAAAAAGAATAGAAGAAAGAAAGAAAGAAAACTGCTCGTTCTCGCTTTCATTTCTGCCGATTTCCGTGGCGAGATGGGGGCTAGAGTGGAAAAGTGGAATGCATGACACGATGATCTTCTACGCAGTATGGCCACGTACATTTGGAGCACTATATTTCAGTTAGAATCTGAGAGTTTGCGTTTTTTTTGGTCCTTGGCAATATGCCGATTCTGTGAAAGATCAAGATAGCAGATGTAGAGTGTATATCGGGGTGCAGACATGCTTATGTAATCAATAAATTGTGGCAATGTTGCCATCATGCTTCTTTGGAAGCCTGCGCAAGCATTGCCCATGCCGACGGATAGGGATTGGATGATTGGTTTACTGGAGATTTTTCCTCTTGTCCGATGCCGTGTTTTCTTCTTATCGTTTGTGCAGCAATCCGTGCAGCCATTTCTTCGTCAGGGGCGCCCACACGTCTAGTCCCCTCCAAGCAGTATAGTAGTAGGAGACACATTGTTTCAACAGACGAAGACTACCCCAAATTCTTGGCTACGGCTAGGAATCGGAGGGGCTAGCTAGTTGCAATGGCACGCGGAGGGCTGGCGACCAAGAAGGGCGTGTTTCATTGGCAAGGCGCGGATAGTCAAGTGCTGTAGAGTATGAGAATGATATTTGCATGTGCAACTGCATGGTAATACTGTATGCATAGTATGCATAGCACTGCACGGCATGGCAGCGTGGTGTCAGCAGTGTGTTTCCGTGGCCGAAAGACAAGGGTTGGCATCTGCTGTCCGGCTTTTGAGGCTGTCGACCTCCGGCCTCTGCACACCCACGATCCACGAAGCACACGTCTTGCATTGCTCTCTCTCGTCAAACATACACAGTCGGAACCCCCAGCCTACATACAGAGTGGAACTGCAACATCTACGAGCAGGCTGATCTCGATCCCAGACAAAGAAATGAAGCAAACTTCCCCAGAGCGCGTGATGCTCCGCCGTTGTATTTGCCGGATCCCCGGAATGTAGAAATATGTACAAAGCAAGAAGGAGCAGCTGGGTAGAGACTCAAGTCAGTAGTCAATAATATAAAAGAAAAATACCATATAATTAAACAACACTGGTGCGAAGTCTGGTGGAATAGGCCATCCCCAACCCGCCAAACCACCAACCCGCCAAAACCGCAGTCACATGGAAATTTCTGGCCAAGCGCAGCAAACCAGTTGCACCGTATTAGCACTCGGACCAGTGCACTTTCTCCTTTTCCTCCACCATGCGCTATTCCCCTTCCTCTGCCACCGCGGAGTAAGCTTAGAAATACTAGAAATAGTACGGAGCACTAGAAAATGGAAAATGGAAACGGAAACGGAAACGGCAGCTACGATGCACATACATACTACATACAGTACAGTACATAAGTAAAGCCACGCAGTGATTAGAGCCTGAAAAGGAGCAATAAACACCTGCAACGTCCCCACATTCGTCATTCTTCCTCTTTCTTGCTGGCCCCCCTCACCCCACCCTCTACCAGGCCGCTCCTTCCTCCTCCAAAGTCCTGTCCATTTCCTTTCCAATGGCCTGGCCTTCACTGGCCGGGCGGCGCAGCTGACCGAGCCTGGTTGCTGACCGTCTTGCTCAGCGTTGTATGTACCTTCCGCACGGACAAGCAGTGCTCGAGGAAGGTGTGAGTAAATCTTTGTGGTCAGCTCTGCTCTTTCCTCTTTTAAAGAACAGCTTTAGTTACATGCAGAGCAGGCAACCGAAATACTCTGCCAGCCGTACTGGCATCTTTCCCCAAACGTAAAGAACGCATGCGCATGCCTGCCGTTTTCATATTTTCATCGGGCCATCGACTCTCTCACCATGTCGCTTGAGGAAAGAAGAAGTGGTTAGGACGAGAAAGAAGAAAGAGCCCCGCTGCGACTTCAACGGCCACCCTAACCACAAGGCCGTTCCTTCCTCGTACTTCTTGCATATTCCCCCCGAGCATCCCTTCTCGCCTTCTGACTAATTATTGCTTGCTACTTCCTTGCGGCGCATTGCTTCTTCTTTTGTCAAGTGCCTCTCCTCCCCCCTTCTCTCTTCTCCCATCCTTCTGCCACGCTTCTCCCATTCCCACGGCGATCCGCGACATCCAACCCCCAAACGCCAGTACCCAATACCCAATACCCAATACCCAATACCCAATACCCAATACCCAATACCCAGTCCTGGTACCCCGTACCGTAATAACCACAACCACTGCCACTACCGCCAACGCCCCAAACCCGGGGAAGCTCTCTACATAGCGCTTCTTACCCGCCAACTCTCCCTTCTGTCGCCTCGCTTTGGCCTTTTCTTCCGCCGTTCTTCCACCGCCCAAATCACTTCCGCGCCCTTTTGCCCCGAGTCTCGACTTCATCATCTTGTGACTGTCATTTGCTATTACCGGTTTTTTTTTTTTGGAATCGAACTGAAACCGGCCGCGCAACTTGTCAGTCGTATATTTGGGTTTGGATATCTCGTCGTCGTCGGATTGGATACTCTTTTCATCTTTGGTTACAGCTCGACTCAATTACACCGCGACATCTCGACACCGACGCCGCGACACCGACACCTCAACACCTCGACCGTCCGCCTCTAGGAAGCCATTGCGCACGCCGGCGACCCCGACCTCGGTCACCAATTCTCGACCCTGTCCAGCCCCGTGGCGGAAGCGCCCGTGCGACTTGACTGTTGCGACCCGAACCCACCGCATCGGCATCAGACCTGAAGCAAGGCCGCCGAGCAAAGACAACCTACACTTCGCAACGACGCGACTCTCGCGTTTCTGGCCCAGTTCAAAGCACAACACACGCTCACCCGCCATGGATATTGATCCGCCTGCCGCAGATGCTGTCTCTGCACCCCGCCCACAGTCGTCGCCTCAATCACAACCTGCGCCGGCACCCTCACCCACACCACCGGCGGCATCCGCATCGTCATCCGCACCGGCATCGGCAGGCCTTCAGACGCTCTCGAATGGTCCGCCCATCCCGGCCGGCCACCCGCAATCACATCTCAGTTTTAGAAGGTAAGCTTCTGTTCATGATGCCCATGTCAGCGACAAGTTCCCCATGGGGCCATGGCAGATGACGGCATGCTTCCAGCACAACGGGCCGCTATGCTGTGTGTTGGCGACTTGGTCATGCACCCCATACTGCCAGCCCGGGCGTGCGCATCCAGCCGTATAGCCGTCGAGCTGTCTACCTACCTGTCTGCCTGTCTGTTAAGACTAGTTGTGAGGCGTCTGCCGGTTCTTCTCGCGCCCATCTGCCAAGTCGGCTGCAACTCGGATGCCATCCCTCGAGAAACGGGTGTTCCGGTTATCGGATGGCAAAAGAGGGGAATCTCGGCTGAAAGATGGAGGGTTTTCGATGGCCCAACGGCTCTTGAGTCTTTGGATGGCCGATCCCCCCAGTCCGAAGGAATACTGGCAAAACCCGCAATCGACTTTGAGCAGCTAGCTGACGATTCTTTTCTTGACAGACAACGAGCATCCAGAGCTTGCGAGGTCCGTACTCTTCCTTTTGTTATTTTGACTTCTGCCCTCCCAATCAGCGCTGCCCCCTATTTTATCCCCCCTCAGAGAAAGGAAAACCCGCATGACCACTTGGAGCGGGCGTCGTCTGCTATATAACGTCGGCCGTTCGCCATGGTTGGATCTGCTCGCGGATTATGGATTTGTCTACCTGGGCGAGCCGAGGCTTCTCCAGTGCCCCCCAGTTTTTTAGGCCTAACTGCTTGGATCTGGCTCTCCTTATTCGCTACAGCCCACCCTCTACCACCGTACAAGTGTGCATTGGCGGGTGCTTCCCCGGACCACAGCTTCAGCCCGTCCAACAGTCTTATAGCCATTGCACAATACAGGCTAATTGATTCTCGGCCTCTTTGGATGCTGGATGCGGCGCGTGTTGTGGCTTTTTTCATTTTTTTGTTCACACTTTGCCTTTTTGAATGCACAATGCTGACTAATAATAGACGTGCCATGCACGAAAGGTATGACTACCGTACGACACGGCCAATGCTGCCGTACCGCCATACATAGTACTAACCCGTCACCAAACAGGTACGATGCGATGCCGCTAGCCTCGGCGTGCCATGCACCAATTGCGTGGCCTTCAACATCGAGTGCCGCATTCCCGCGCCAAAGCGCAAAAAGGCTGCTCCGGCGGCACCTGCACAGACAGCAGCGGTTCCTGCACCGCCATCAACAGCCAGGGACTCAGACAGCGAGAGAGGCGACACTTCCGATGGCAGGTCCCATCGCTCAAGCAGTGTCGGAGCAGCCACAACCCCGGGAACTGCGCCCGTCAACACTGGCACGGGCTTCACCCGTCCGCCTGCCGTGTACCACACAGCCGAGGGCACGCCATCCAGCGTCATGACGGAACTGCAGGCCAAGAAGCAGGAGACCGATGACAGCACTTACGTCAACATCCTGATGAAGCCGCGATTCACCAGGGCACCAATCACCGAGGCTGGCCGTGTTGCCTTCCTCGGCGAATCAAGCAATCTCACTTTGCTTGTGCACGACCATTCCGGCGCCTCCGACGTTGTCCACTACCCCTTGCCCGAGAACATTCGCGGCTCGCGTGCCCGCCTCACCGAGCTGGATAATGTCGAGATCGAAATATTGCACCAGCGTGGCGCTTTCTTGCTGCCGCCTCGCGACCTTTGCGACGAGCTTATCGATGCATACTTCAAATGGGTCCATCCTGTTGTGCCCGTTATCAACCGCACGCGCTTTATGCGCAGTTACCGTGACCTCAAAAACCCACCCTCGTTACTTCTCCTGCAGGCCGTCCTCCTTGCTGGCTCGCGCGTCTGCAAGAACCCCAAGCTTATGGATGCCAACGGCTCGACCACCCCCGCCGCTCTTACATTCTACAAGCGGGCCAAGGCATTGTACGACGCCAACTACGAAGACGACCGTGTCACTATCGTCCAGTCTCTGCTGCTCATGGGCTGGTACTGGGAAGGGCCCGAAGATGTTACCAAGAACGTCTTTTACTGGAGCCGTGTCGCCACAATTGTGGCACAAGGCTCAGGCATGCATCGCAGCGTCGAGCAATCCCAGCTCAGCATCACCGACAAGCGTCTATGGAAGCGCATCTGGTGGACACTGTTCACGCGGGATCGCGCCGTTGCCGTGGCCCTAGGCCGCCCCGTCCACATCAACCTCGAGGACTCGGACGTGGAGATGCTGACCGAAGACGATTTCAACGAAGACGAGCCAGACCAGCCGAGCGAGTACCCACCGGACCCTCTGCAGGTTCACTTCTTCATGCAATACGTCAAGCTGTGTGAGATCATGGGCCTGGTGCTTTCGCAGCAGTACTCGGTCGCCTCCAAGGGTAGACAGCGGAACCCGCTTGACCTGACACACTCCGACATGGCTCTGGCCGACTGGCTGCAAAACTGCCCGCCCATCGTCTGTTGGAATGTGTCGAGCCGCAACTTTTGGTCTGGTCTGTTGTTTTCCACCTACTACACGACCCTGTGTCTCCTGCACCGCGCATACATGCCGCCCGGATCGAGCCGGTTCGGCGATGATGTGACCATGTACCCGTCCCGCACGATTGCCTTCCAAGCAGCGAACAACATCTCGGCCATTATTGAGTTCATGTCCAACGAGGAGCAGCTTAGATTCTGCCCTGCGTTTATTGTCTACAGCCTGTTCTCGGCCCTGATCATGCATGTCTATCAGATGAGATCACCCATTCCGTCCATCCAGATGGTAACGCAAGACAACCTGCAGATCTGCATGAACGGCCTCAAAGAAGTGTCCAAGGTATGGCTTGTGGGAAAGATGGTGTACGCCCTGTTCGAGTCGATCTTGGGCAATCGCTCGTACGAAGATCGCCTGAGACGTGCTGGCCAGCGGCATCACAGAATGCAGCAGTCGTTTGCGAACCTCGAGCAGCAGGCTGCCGCGCAACAACATGCGCATAGCCACAATGCACAGAGACAAGCACACGCACACGCGGCTGCAACTGCGACAATGGCTGCTCAACAACAAGCAGCTGTTCTTCAAGCCCAGCAGCAGCAGCAACAACAACAGCAGCAGCAGCAACAAAAGCAACAGCAGCAGCAGCAGCAGCAGCCGCCATCGTTCCTTCAGCAGCAACAGCCCCTGCCAGACTTTTCCAAGCGAAAGTTCGACGACATGGCCATTGACTTTAGTGTCAATACACCGCAGCCACAAGAGTCCTACGAGCGATCCAGGCCACAGACACCCAGTATTCCTGCAGCCAAACTCGATTCGGGCCCGGCGACAGCATCAATGCCCCCGCCTACCCTCACAACGCCCACTCCACGACCGCCAGCAACAGACACGTTTATGGGCAGTGGACCAGCCCCAACTACGGGAGGAAGCACTGCTACAGCGCCTGGGAACAACGGCACTGCTGGGGGCGCAACGTCTCGCCCGCACACGCGGCCGCATACGCCATTCAATATGTCGTACTCGCTGCCCACGACGCCCCCCGATTTGTACTTGGTGACACGCAACTCGCCCATACTGTCACAGTCGGTTTGGGAAAACTTCCAGCCAGACCAGCTGTTCCCCGATGGTACGGGATTTTCGACCATGTTCCCGCCGGCCATGTCGCCTGGGCCGACGTCGGCGCAGACTGGCCTCGACACAAGTATGGGCAATACTGCTGCCCCTGGAGCTGGAGCCAATGGCCAGCCTGAGCAGAGCCCTTTTATGTCGCCGCCCGCTCCCGGTGACGTGCCTACTAGCGCCGGTGGTGCGCCTGTAGGAAGCCCCATGGCCAACCCTAGTCTTTTGACGCCAGGCAGTGCCCTGAACGGCTTCTCTGGCGGCAAGGGCGGCGATGCCGGATCTACACCCGCAGGAGCAGCGGCGGCCGCCGCCGCTGCTGCAGGAGTACTACCGGACGGACAGAGCCCCGACAGCTGGAGCACGAGCTCAGTCAATGGCCAGCCTGTGCCGGCAACACTCAACGTCGAAGACTGGTGAGTTTTAAATGTTTGATGCTGACATTTTTTTGAATTCGACACCCAAGCTAACACTGCAGGTTCCAATTCTTTGGTATCAATGGCGGCGATGCCAATGCGATGAACCTCGACCTCTCTTCCCTGACATAGGTGTCACGGTTCAGAGCATAAATTCTTGAGTATTTTACGATTAAAAGTCTTTTAGCTGCAATATTTGGTTTTATTTTTGGAGGAGTTTTGATGGGGTTTCTGCTTTAGACGTTGGGATGACGGTACACTGGAAGGAGCACATGAAAGGGGCACCAGTTATTAGTACAGTACATGTATTTATGTGATATGATTGCCAAGGGAATAATTTGGACAGACATTGATGGTCATGGCACATGCACAAATCCATCCAGCAATAATTGGGTAACTGTAGCAAGAAGTGTGGGATTGTGGCCATCAAGGTAGACCAAAGAAGTCACGCACTTAATTGGTGATATCATGTCAAGGAGAAAAAGAGGTTATATTGATAATGCAATGGATTGCAATAATGCTGTTAAACATGAGATGAAATAAGAGGCGCACTGCCGATGCGAAGAATAGAGGTATAATGAGTAACGTAGGTCAGACTGGTAAGCAATGAAAAAGAGGCCGAATTAAAGAAGAAGAGAGAAGAGAAGAGAGACGAGGAGTAAAAAAGTAAACAAACATAAAAACAAGAATAAAATGAAAGAGAAAATGATAGCAAAAGCTCGCCACCGAGTATGGGTTTATAATGTAAAGAGCAAGCCAAAGTCCATAAACCTCCATAGGAGTACCGTTAATCGTAATGCAAGCGCCAGTAATAGTTGAATCAAAAGCAGCAAATCAAAGCAAAAGAGCAAAAGAGCAAAAGAGCAAAAGAGCAAAAGAGCAAAAGAGCAAAAGAGCAAAAGAGCAAAAGAGCAAAAGAGCAAAAGAGCAAAAGAGCAAAAGAGCAAAAGAGCAAAA